>OZ020198.1:36825202-37263987 GCA_963971165.1 Philopedon plagiatum | reverse complement strand
ATGGGTAAGGGCCCAGAAATCGATAGCAGGAGGTCACCCAGACCAGAATCAAAGATATTCCTCATTATTTTTATTTTTCATTCACGGCCTTTTCGCTGCACTAGCGAAGAAGTAAATCTTCGCATTTACATTTATTATATTACCTATAGGCCAAGAAATCTTCCATTTTTCTATATATATATATATATATATATATATATTATATATATATATATATATATATATATATATATATATATATATATATATATACAGGGTGTTATTAAATTCACTGCATATATTGGAATGGGTGACTCCTGGGGTAGTCTACAGACATACCCAATACTTTTTTTTTGTTAAATCGAACATTTTAAAAATTTTCAAAAATACCCTAAAACCAGTCTATATTCGCCGCACCTGACTAAGCATACACAAGGCGCTTGACGTAAATTTGCGCGCGAAAAATTAAAAACAATTGAATTTGTTTAAACGTTGCCAGATATTATGAATCTTAATTATTTTCTGTTATTACCCGTAATTTAAGACAAAGGTAAAACAAATTTAAACCTTTTCCGAAGAAAAAACTAAAAAAATGTTAAAAATGCCACTGGGAAACCACTCACTCCTTTCTGTCCGCAGCCTTAGTTTTAACCAGTAGTTGCCTAACATAATTTAAATATCAATAAGTAAAACTAATAAAAAGTTGCAAAAAATGATTGGTACTTATCTAGCAGGGAATGTACCGAAAATGTCTCTAATTTGCTCCCAAACAAGCATGATTCGTACCATATTGTCCTCATTATTGTCCCGAACACTAAGGTACTCTGGGGCCCCGAACCCGTTGAAAGATTTTGTCCTTTCAACGCGACTTCGCAGTTAATTCACTTTTTCAATTGGCATACTTACATAATACACTATTTCCTTCATCGTACCCCGCAAAACGATATCCGTAAGCTAAGCATCTCGGAATCTTGGATTAAGAAACATTAGAAATCGTTTAAAATCTAAAACTTATACGAACTGACGGCAAAAAAAAAACATTTTAGTGGATAGCGTCACCTCAGACAAATTATTGCCCAACGTTGTTGCCAAATTATAGAAGCAGTGCAGAAGAAATACAGCATTCACCGTGCCACGCGAATATCGATGTAAAAAATACATACGTACCATTTTATATTACATTAAAAATGAGAAAAAGCTCTCGTTTTATAATATATTTTTTTAAGTAATGCAATCAACACGAATCGTTTTGCCCCGAATCGGCAACATGGGAGGACCAGACACCTTTTAGAACTAACCGCGTCCTTATTGGTCATAAGCAAAGCTGTCAAACGGGGGTTATTCCAGGGACGGCTCTAACCTAGTCGGGAATAAAATTAGGATTCGATCTGAAAATAAAATACAAATATTTATTTATCCACATTGTGTTATTTGAAAATGCGAAATACGAAAATACTTCGGTTACAGTGATATACCATACAGGGTGTCTGGAAAGTCTTAGCATGGGCAAATATCTTTACTATTAATAAAGGTAGAGACACCAAATTTTAGTTGTGTCTTATTGGTTAATAAATCTACTTTTTTATGTAATTTCACTTTTTCAACCCCCTTGGGGGTTACGCTAGGGAGTTGAGGTCAAAAATTCTAAATGCAACCCTATGCCGTGTGGTACCTCATTTTAAAGGTCTTTTCGAGAATGGCAGATGTTACTTCTTGGCAGAGTTCCAAAATGGACTTTATTACTGCCAAGAAGTTCATGGTGGTCATTGTAAACAACTTTTAACGTAAGAAGTAAGGCAGGCACTGTTAGTCAGTTACCAGAGGCGGTGATGCCTAAAGTAAATACGTACGTATACGGTATTTGACAGGAATAATTTAATTCATGGGCGTTGCCGTGATTGTGTGAAAAAAAATGGTGCCACTACAATATTGTGTATTTCTCACAAGACGCAAAAGTCTCAATAACTATGGTAAGGCTAACCCTTGAATAAATAACAAGAAGCTTCAATGCCGAAAATAAGTACGTACGTATACGGTATTTGACAAAAATAATTTTATTCATGGGCGTTTCTGTGATTGTGTAAAATAAAAAAAAATGCGAGTTCGACTCACGCATATAGGGTTCCGTACCACCGTAAGATTGTGTTTATATGTTTTTAATAAATGTGCTGATGTTTCATCCCATATTCTTGTTGTGCGGTGTCACAATGGCACATAGTTAAGAATGTTCAAAAAAGTAAGACGTCATAAAATCGTAGAAATATCTTAAATACGTAGTTGTAGTTTTACTATTGGAGATATATTCTTGAAAGTGGATAGGTTTGGATGTAGACACCAAAGTACATCCCCTGAAATTTTGTGCGCATGTCTAGTACGCTCGGTTTGCGCGTGGTACGCATTTTGGTCTACAGCGCAGATGGCCAAAAACGGAAAATAAAGTCGAAAAAACTGGGGAAAAAGTTATAAAATTAAATACGTAGTGGTACCTTGACTATAGGGGATATATTCTTAAAAGTGAATGGGTTCGAATGTAGACACCCAAGTACATCTCCTGAAATTACGTACGCATGTCTAGCACGCTCGGTTTGCGCGTGGTGCGCATTTTTGTCTACTGCGCAGATTTTTTTTTATCTAAGACATCACACGTAGACTTCAAGCCTAAGTACTAACGTACCGTGGGTGTCTGAAGAGATGGCAAATAACGAAAAATAAAGTCGAAGAAAATTTGGGAAAAAAGTTATAAAGTTAAATACGTAGTGGTACCTTGACCATTGTTGATATATTCTGGTGTGGGTTCAAATGTAGACACCAAAGTCCATCTCCTGAAATTCCGTGCGCATGTGTAGCACTTTGCGCGTGGCACGCATTTTGGTCTACTGCTCAGATGGCAAAAAACAAAAAATAAAGTCGAAACAAACTTGAGGAAAAAGTTATAAAGTTAAATACGTAGTGGTACGTTGACTATTGGGGATATATTCTTAAAAGTGAATGAACAAATAAATATAAAACGACAAATGAAGAAGTAGAAAAAGTTGGAAAAAAGTTAGAAAAAAATGTGCCCCACAAAACAAAAAATAAATGTGCACGAAGACTGGTACTGTATGGCACAAGAGGTCGACCAACGGTCGACATATGTCCCGCCTATTATACGATTTACGATTTATAATTTTTATAGGCTAGCCATTTAAAAATGAATTAAAATATGTGGTTTGCGGTAAAATGTTTCTTTTCTGAAGATTTTTAAAAGAAAGGACCTCAACTCCCTAGCATCACCCCCAAGGGGGTTGAAAAAGTCAAATTACATAAAAGTAGATTTATTAATCAATAAGATATAACTAAAATTTGGTGTCTCTATCTTTATTAATAGCAAAGATATTTAGCCATACTAAGACTTTTTAGACACCCTGTATGTTATATTACTTTAACCGAAGTATTTTCGTATTTCGCATTTTCAAATTATACAACGTGGATAAATTTTCAAATCGAATCCTAATTTTATTTCCAACTAGGTTAGAGCCGTCCCTGGAATAACCCCGTTTGCACAGCTTTATTTATTACTAGCCAATATGCTCTAGTCATATGCAACCACTTATACACCGGTGCATATTGTAACCCTATGTCTTTATTAAGAATATAGTTTTAACTACAACAGTAGTATCTTACCCTATTTATTTTCTTTGAGTAGTATTTTCAACGTTTTCAACAAGTTATGGTCATTGTTGGAATATTTTATTCTGCTCCTTAAAACAGTTTTATACTTTGCAGTTGCTTTGCAGTGTTTATTAAATAATCCTAACACATTTAATTATTTATTACAGTGCTATTTAATAGATTATCGTATGGGCTGAGTGTTGTAGAATATTAAGTTTTGCAAAACAGATTTCTGGATGTTTAGTTTGGTGTTTGGTGGTAGTTTTCGTTTGAACAGCTGATCCCTGGATTATTATAGGTATTTTAACTTTTTGAAATTTAGTGTTTTGAGTTAGTTATAGTAAATTTGAGTTAGTAATATCATTTCACCAGTTTAAAAAAGGCAGCATTTTTCGTGTCATATTATGATGTTTATTTCTTTACAATGCTTTTATTGTGATTTTAGTGTTTATTACTTTTTTTAACTGTAATGAAATGTAGCGAGAGTGATATTAGCTGATATAAATAGATAACATCCTTTGATCTGTGTCAAAATGTTGAGAAGCGTATTAATAAGGGTGATAAGTTGTCAACCTAATTACTTTTTGGTTTAGATTTTGGTTAGTTCTAGTTACTGAACAGTACAAAAGTTAGTGTTTCCTCACTTTTTTGTATACGTTAGCTTCATACAATTCTTCTGAGTTATTTTTGTTAAAGTGTTGCTAGTTTTTATTGCGCAATTAAAATTTCTTTGTTTGAAGCTAATTTTGGATAGGTAGCCTTTTCCTCTAAAAATGTCTGGTCCGCTTATTTGAAAATTATTATTGTAATCTTTGTTTGAACAGCTGTTGGATTTTTTGTGTTGTAGTATTTTAACTTTTTGAAATTGACTGTTTTGAAAGAGTTAAGTAGTAGGATTTCTTTATTTAAAGATAATAAAAATATTATTTTTTTAAACCTGTTACATGGGAGGGACTAGAAAGGTTTGGCAACATCTCACGTAAAAACAAATGAGTTTTTTCTGTAACTGACATTGCTCGTGGTTTTTTATATGGCCATGTGTTTATTACCAGTGGTGCGCTGAGACTAAAAAAAATTTTTTGAGAGCCGATATCAACCTTTTTTTATAGTGAAGGGCTATTTATCAATATTTTTATTCAATCTGAATTCATATCAGGATTTACTGGTTTCAATATATGCAGTGAATTTCATAACACCCTGTGTATATATATATATATATATATATATATATATATATATATATATATATATATATATATATATATATACATATATATATATATATATATATATATATATATATATATATATATATATATATATATATATATATATATATATATATATATATATATATATATATATATACAGTCAACTTCGGATATAACGAACCACCAAGGGGATCTTTAAACAGTTCGTTATAGCAGGGCGTTCGTTATATCCGAAGTGCAGAGAATAAAAAAAAAATATGTTCTATGTACATTCATATGTATAGGTACTTTTTATGAGTCGTTTATTATAATCAATACATAATAGTATTTTTAAATTATGTACTTATTAAACATACATATTTGTATAATTTATACAAAATCAGTAATTTGAAATTTTTTCTTTTTTCTAGTACATGTTTTTCAATTTTTAATTTGTAAGCAATCACCAGACTCAATCAACACTCTTGTTGTCAAAATTATTATTATTAAAATTTACGAATATTAATAGTCTTTGACTTTAGTAACTGATAGTCCCTACAGATTTAGGCATTTACAACCCCATTTTGCAGTTTTGTAATTATGTCAACTTTTTCTGCAAGTGTTTATAAACTTTCGCTTGCTGAATTTTGGCGCGCTCTGCTCTATGCTAGAACAATATTCCCTCGCCTAGTGCCGAAATTAAACTACAAATTGAAATGGCGCCTGACAGGTCGCTACTCGACCCGTTATCCGAGAATACCAACCATAGAGAAGCGACAAAACGTGTCGGTGCCTTTGATATTTAGGGTAACCTGTTTTGCTGACCTTGGGCAGACACGTATCCACAATATTGAACGGAGAAAGATATTTCGTCACACTAATGATGCGGTATAGACAGAAGTCCACATTATCGTCGCACATGCCCTGTGAAATCTTGTATTGTCTTTGTCGCTTCTCTATGGTTGCTATTCTCGGCCGTTACTTTACGAATATGGAAGTGATTCGTACGTGAAATTTCGACAGTTCGTTATAACCGAACTTCCACAAGCAAAAACTAATCAAAATAGGGTTCGCTATAGCCGATAGTTCGTTATAGCCGGGTTCGTTATAAACGAACAAAAAAATACATACATTCTTATGGCGTTTTGGCCGGACCATAATTTTTGTTCGTAATAACCGGTGGTTCGTTATATGCGGAGGTCGTTATATCCGAAGTTGACTGTATATATATATATATATATATATATATATATATATATATATATATATATATATATATATATATATATATATATATATATATATATATACATATATATATATACAGTGACCGGCAAAAAGTTCGCAACATATGGGAAAAATTTTTATTAGGAGAGTATCGGAAAAACTTTCCCAGGGGATCGGTTCTGCATGTCCGATAACCTAAAAATCGATTTTGACATACGTCACGTGACCACTGGTATAGCGTCAAATTAAAAAAAAAATTGTTAATTTACAAAAAGTGAGGTTAGTTGACGAGATATCAAAAAAAGTTATTTGAAAAAATTGCTTAGAATTAAATTCTAGGTCCTTGTGCAAAATTTTAAGATTTTATTTAAAAAAATTGGAAAACTCAATTTTTTTTAAATATTTTTTTATCGATTTACAAATTTCCAGTTTTTTTCGTTTAGATAGCTTGGCTAATGTAAAGCCCATGTATCTGGATGAAAATAAACGAATGTAGTAGTTTTTTCTACAATTGACAGGACAAAATTTAAAAAAACAGGGTTTCGCCGGACTCTAGCTGTTGCAATGATTTGTATCTAGCAGCAGTGTCAAAATTTTAGAGACATTTCAATGAGATTACATTGAGAAAACCTTAATCGTCTTAAATATATCTGAAGTTCGACTTTTTGTAAAGTTAAGGGGAGTAAAATAGATAATAAACAAAAAATTACCTGTTTATTTAATCGAAATTTCATAAACGAAAACCAATGTAAGAAAAACTTAAAAGTAGTCAAATTCTGTACTAACAACATAAAAAATCATTGTTTTTCCTTGGGTGCACAAAATTTAAAACTCAGTATGACCACCATTTCTCTCCATACATACTATTGTTCTCGAGCGCAACTCTCGATTAACATTTCGGAGCATTTTACGATTTATTTGCAATACACAATTTCTAATGACATTCTCTAAATTTTGTATATTCCTAAAGGGTCGATGTTTGTACACAGAGTTCTTTAGGTATCCCCACATAAAGAAATCTAACGGAGTCAGATCTGGTGATCTCGCAGGCCACGGATTTTCAGAAAACCGTCCTATCCACTGGTTTCCAAATTCTTGATCCAGCCATCTCTTCACCTCATTTGTGGAATGAATGCTAGCTCCGTCTTGTTGAAAGTATAAATTTCTTCTTTCGGCTAATGACAAATTGTCTAAAAAGTCAGATATCTCAGTTTGTAGAAATTCTAAATATCGTTCTGAATTTAAATTGTCTCTAAAGAAAAAAGGTCCCACTATTCTGAGGTTGAAAATTCCGCACCACACATTAACCTTAAAACTATATTGGTCTTTACTCTGAATTACAAAGTCTGGGTTTTCGGTGGCCCACCATCTACAGTTTTGTGAACTGACGGTTCCGTTAGAGGTAAATGTAGCTTCATCCGAGAAAAGAACGTTCTTTGGGAAATTAAAATCTTCCTCAATCATACCCTGGAACCAGGCACAAAAATCGAAGCGGGCGTCATAATCCCTATCTTTTAATACTTGTACAAATTTAGGTTTGTACGGATGAAATTTGTTTCTTTTTAATATCCTCCGCACAGATCTTTCGTGAATGTTAGTGATCTCCGATATTTGACTAACTGCTAATTGGGGTGTTTCTGTGATCGACAAACACACATCCAGAGAACCTTCGTCACCTGTTACCGGTTTTTCATGGGAAACTTTATACTGATTTTCTACCGATCCCGTTTCTTTAAATTTATTGACTAGACGAGATACTGTGGAATAATAGAGGGATTTATCGGGGTGCCTCTCATTAAAAATTGCTGCTGTTTCTCTATGGCTTTTGTAATTATCTCCAGAAATTAAAATAATTTCTATCTTTTCCTGAAGAAGTAGTGTGGGTGCCATTTTAAGGAATAAAATATTAATAAACTTATGTAAAATATCAAACTTAGTAAGATGCGAGACATAAACCAATGACATAGGTTGAAATCAAACAAATTATAATTTGTTTGACATTTTTCTGTTGTTTTTAACCTACTAGATTATTTGGTTGTTTTAATTTCAGAGCCTGCTTTGGTAGTTTTAAGTACAACTAAATAGACCTGGTTGTTAAATTTATGTGCGAAAAATCTTAATAAAATCTTGATACAGTCATTTCATTAGATTCAAACCATTGCAACAGCGAGCGTCCGGCGAACACCTATTTTTCGATTTTGTCCTGTCAATTGTAGAATTGTAGATCTGACTCCGTTAGATTTTTTTATGTGGGGATACCTAAAGAACCCTGTGTACAAACATCGACCCTTTAGGAATATACAAAATTTAGAGAATGTCATTATAAATTGTGTATTGCAAATAAATCGTAAAATGCTCCGAAATGTTAATCGAGAGTTGCGCTCGAGAACAACAGTATGTATGGAGAGAAATGGTGGTCATACTGAGTTTTAAATTTTGTGCACCCAAGGAAAAACAATGATTTTTTGTGTTGTTAGTACAGAATTTGACTACTTTTAAGTTTTTCTTACATTGGTTTTCGTTTATGAAATTTCGATTAAATAAACAGGTAATTTTTTGTTTATTATCTATTTTACTCCCCTTAACTTTACAAAAAGTCGAACTTCAGATATATTTAAGACGATTAAGGTTTTCTCAATGTAATCTCATTGAAATGTCTCTAAAATTTTGACACTGCTGCTAGATACAAATCATTGCAACAGCTAGCGTCCGGCGAAACCCTGTTTATTTTAATTTTGTCCTGTCAATTGTAGAAAAAACTACTACATTCGTTTATTTTCATCCAGATACATGGGCTTTACATTAGCCAAGCTATCTAAACGAAAAAAACTGGAAATTTGTAAATCGATAAAAAAATATTTAAAAAAAATTGAGTTTTCCAATTTTTTTAAATAAAATCTTAAAATTTTGCACAAGGACCTAGAATTTAATTCTAAGCAATTTTTTCAAATAACTTTTTTTGATATCTCGTCAACTAACCTCACTTTTTGTAAATTAACAATTTTTTTTTTAATTTGACGCTATACCAGTGGTCACGTGACGTATGTCAAAATCGATTTTTAGGTTATCGGACATGCAGAACCGATCCCCTGGGAAAGTTTTTCCGATACTCTCCTAATAAAAATTTTTCCCATATGTTGCGAACTTTTTGCCGGTCACTGTATACATATATATATATATATATATATATATATATATATATATATATATATATATATATATATATATATATATATATATACAGTGTGTGTATAAAGTCTGGAAACGGCTTAATAACATCACAATGTATTGGCCGTTTTAAACCAAATTTGGTACGGTTATGTAAGAGGACCTAACGCACCGAATGACGATATTGGCGTTGTTGTCAGCTTTTCAGTTTGTCTGGAATTCGAACGAATTTTATATTTTTAAATATAACACCCTGTATATTTTTTTATTTATAGTTTTTATTTTAAATTTGTTACACTTTTGGTATATCATACTTTCTTCTAATATCAGTAGTTTTCGAAATAACGACGTGTTTTGAAAATACCAACAAATTGTGTTTTATTTATTAATAAATAAAACACCAGTTCAGTTTTGATGTAAAGTCATAAAAGCTGTCATTTTTACATGCAAAAATGTCTTTAACTGAAAGTGAAAGAATTACAATTCTTATGATGAGAGGATATGGCGATAGGGTCAGGACTTTCGAAGAGGTTAAACATCTATTTAATGACACATTTCCAAACCGAAATCCAATTTCAAAAGCAACTGTTTTAAAAACTGTCCGACGGTTTGAAGAAACTGGAAATTGTAGAGATAGGCGACGATCAGGACGACCAGCAGTAGTAGATGAAGAGAAAAGTTTAGAAATTTTGCAACATGTTGTTGAAACCCCTGTTTCTTCATTAAGAAAAATTTCTCAAGTAAGTGACGTCTGCTTCAAATCCGTCCATAATGTCTTAATAAAACATAGATATCACCCTTTTAAAATACATGTAGTTCAAGAGTTATCAGAAGATGATTATGAGCGAAGAATTGAATTTTGTGATATTATGATTTCAAGGTTTGACCAAAATAACCAGTTTTTCAATTTTATAGTATTTTCGGATGAAGCAACATTTGTGTTAAATGGTAAAGTCAATAGACACAACTGTAGGTTTTGGGCAAATGAAAATCCCCACTGGATGAGAGAAGGTCATACACAACGCCATGGAAAATTGAATGTGTGGGCTGGGCTTCTGGGTAACCACAAGATCGGTCCATTTTTTATTGATGGAAACTTAACATCACAACTTTACCTTGAGCTTTTGGAAATGCAAATAGTGCCTACTATACGAAATGTGATGGGTCCAAATTATGCAAGTACATTCTTCCAACAGGGCGGAGCTTCTCCCCATTTTGGTCGAAACGTGCGCGAATTTTTTAACAACACTTTTCCGAATAGATGGATCGGTAGAGAGGGTACAATCGAGTGGCCACCTAGGTCCCCTGATTTGTCGCCTAACGACTACTTTTTATGGGGACACTTGAAGAACAGAGTTTATACCACAAAACCTCAAGAAATAATTCACAACACAATTGAAAAATTTTATTTTCAATTAGCACACTGTCAAGCTGTACAAGGAAAACAGTTTGAACATTTAATATAAAAAATATAAATTGCACTCTTTATTTCGAAAACTACTGATATTAGGAACAAAGTATGTTATACCAAAAGTGTAACAAATTTAAAATGAAAACTATAAATGAAAAAATATACAGGGTGTTATGTTTAAAAATATAAAATTCGTTCGAATTCCAGACAAACTGAAAAGCTGGCAACAACGCTAATATCGTCATTCGGTGCGTTAGATCCTCTTACACAACCGTACCAAATTTGGTTTAAATCGGCCAATAAATTGTGATGTTATTAAACCGTTTCCAGACTTTATACACATACTGTATATATTTGAACGTAGACTTTCACGGATGGAGAAATGTGAAGAAATATTGATCCGGGAGTACATCCGTTCGTTTGTTAAATTCCTATTGGAATCTGGCAGACGTTTCGCCAAGGTCTCACTTGGCATTATCAATGCTTACTCGTTGCTGTCAAGTCGTAAACTGATCAGTTTACGACTTAACAGCGACGAGTAAGCATTGATAATGCCAAGTGAGACCTTGGCGAAACGTCTGCCAGATTCCAATAGGAATTTAACAAACGACCGGATGTACTCCCGGATCAATATTTCTTCATATATATATATATATATATATATATATATATATATATATATATATATATATATATATATATATATATATATATACTAAGGGATGTGTATTCGTGACTGAATAGTTAGAAAAAAGGATTTTTTTCTTGAGTAGCAGTCAAAATGCAGGTGGCCAATTAATTAATTCTTTATTGCTTAGTCGAGCTTTCGAGTTTCAATTTAACCCTTCTTCAGGACACACTACAAAAGTTACAAAACACATTGTCAGGAAACACAGTTCCCATAGAATCAAAAATTTTTTATTTTAAAAACTTACCAATGTGAATTATTTTAAAAAAGGAATACAAAAATACTTCGCAGAAATGTTGCTAAACATATTTATGACATTCTACAATTAATAAACTTTAAAAAATTGGTTCAAGATTGGCGATGATTGTCGAATAATTAATTACTACATTTTGGTTGCTGGATGATGAATGAGCAACAGCTGGTCATTTAAAAATTGATTTGACGTTTGACAGAACCACGAATGTTAGGTTGTGTTCAAACTCGAAATAAAGCGCGGCGAATTTAAAAAATCTTTAAGAAAATTTTCATACTGAAAAATGATGTCCTGCGCATTCACCAACAGTGGAAAACGCAAAAGGTATGTAAGGACAATATGGAAATACAAAAAACTTTTCTAAAAAATATAATGTTCACACAAAAGAGAAAAGAAAAGAAAACTAGATAGATGTGTCTTCCTGTAAGGAACTGAATTTTTCTTTATGTAATTTAAGTAAGAAGGAATAAATAGTGCTGAGGTTTTGGATATCTGTTTTCTTATTCATGCAGTGGTCGGCGCCATGAATGTGTACCATTTCTAAGAACAGTCTTTTGTAATAGTTATTGGATTTTGCCAGAACTTTAGGTTCAGCAAATCTCATTTGGTGGCCTTCTTTTATTACATGTTCAGCCAATGCACATGAAGGCACCGACCTCCTGCAGTCACTCTTGTGTGATATAACGCGGTTATATAAGTTTCTGGATGTTTGACCAATATATACATCCTCACAATTATTACAAGAAATCTGATACACAACATTCCAATTCTCTTTTGTGGTGAGGGGTGTTTTTGTTCTAGTATACAATTGTGAAACAGTCTTCACTTGTTTCTTTGCAAACCTAACATCGGTGCACTCAAATAATTTTATTAATTTTGGAGTGAGATTCTCTATATATGGTAAAGTACAATAGAAAGTCGGAACAGTGGTGCTTTGATTAGCATTATTGTCATTATGCCGTGATGGCGTAGGTTGTGTGTTTAGGGATGGTGGTTGACTGGGTCTATCAACAACATTCTCCGGCAATTGATAAGCCGTACTGTATAAGAATTTATTAATTAATTTAAGTGGATACGAGTTTTCCAACAGCATTGTTTGTAATAATTTTAATGAGGCTTGCCTATCTTTTGGATGTGTTAGCATGACAGCTCTACGTTTCATGCCTAAAATTAAATTGATTTTCATCTTCATAGGATGGTATGACTTAAAGCTTATAAATCTATTGGAAGCCATATGTTTTCTGTACCAAACAGTACTGAGAACATTGTCATCAGACCGTTTTATTTTCATGTCTAGGAAAGGAATACTTTGGTCACTTTCCTCTTCGACAGTGAATTGTATGTGACGATTGTAAGTGTTGAACATTTCCAGAGTTTCATGAATTCTATTTTGAGGTACAGATAAAATGAGGTCATCAACATACCTTTTCACAAAAGGAATGTAGTAAGGTAAATACTGTAAGCAATCTCGTATCAGGTCATCAAGAACATAATTTACCAAAATCGGAGATATGGTTGAGCCCATAGGTGTACCGAAAATTTGTTTGTAATATTCACCATTAAACACACAGAAATTAGAATCAAAAATGAAAGTTAATAATTTTTCCACCGTTCGACAATCTAGTGCACAATAAGGAGAAATTTTATCCCAGTTATTTTTTATGCTTTCTAAGACAGCTTCCAATGGTAGGTTTGTGAACAAGGATACAACATCAAAACTCACCAATACATAACCATCAGGCAGTGACAAGGGCAATGTTACAGTGGTCATGTATAAAGAAGATTATACATCTAAATCTCTAAATTTAATACAAGATCCACAATATTATAAAAAGCTCAATAATAATCCCACAAGCACATTACAAACAAAAGCTAATAATTTAATAAAAAGCCTTAAAGAGAATAATCATATTGATGCTGACACTGCAAGGGCAATGACCTCTTACAACTCGGTAGCACCTAGGCTATACACTTTGCCTAAGATACACAAGCCTACTTTATCTATGAGGCCCATTGTTTCCTCAATTAACTGCCCCAATAACTCGTTGGCGACATATGTCACTAACATTTTAACCACTGCCTATGATGTTCAGAATGAGTTTTATGTTAGAGATTCCTTTTCCTTTAGTACTTACATTAATAATTTCCAACTACCTGATGGTTATGTATTGGTGAGTTTTGATGTTGTATCCTTGTTCACAAACCTACCATTGGAAGCTGTCTTAGAAAGCATAAAAAATAACTGGGATAAAATTTCTCCTTATTGTGCACTAGATTGTCGAACGGTGGAAAAATTATTAACTTTCATTTTTGATTCTAATTTCTGTGTGTTTAATGGTGAATATTACAAACAAATTTTCGGTACACCTATGGGCTCAACCATATCTCCGATTTTGGTAAATTATGTTCTTGATGACCTGATACGAGATTGCTTACAGTATTTACCTTACTACATTCCTTTTGTGAAAAGGTATGTTGATGACCTCATTTTATCTGTACCTCAAAATAGAATTCATGAAACTCTGGAAATGTTCAACACTTACAATCGTCACATACAATTCACTGTCGAAGAGGAAAGTGACCAAAGTATTCCTTTCCTAGACATGAAAATAAAACGGTCTGATGACAATGTTCTCAGTACTGTTTGGTACAGAAAACCTATGGCTTCCAATAGATTTATAAGCTTTAAGTCATACCATCCTATGAAGATGAAAATCAATTTAATTTTAGGCATGAAACGTAGAGCTGTCATGCTAACACATCCAAAAGATAGGCAAGCCTCATTAAAATTATTACAAACAATGCTGTTGGAAAACTCGTATCCACTTAAATTAATTAATAAATTCTTATACAGTACGGCTTATCAATTGCCTGAGAATGTTGTTGATAGACCCAGTCAACCACCATCCCTAAACACACAACCTACGCCATCACGGCATAATGACAATAATGCTAATCAAAGCACCACTGTTCCGACTTTCTATTGTACTTTACCATATATAGAGAATCTCACTCCAAAATTAATAAATTATTTGAGTGCACCGATGTTAGGTTTGCAAAGAAACAAGTGAAGACTGTTTCACAATTGTATACTAGAACAAAAACACCCCTCACCACAAAAGAGAATTGGAATGTTGTGTATCAGATTTCTTGTAATAATTGTGAGGATGTATATATTGGTCAAACATCCAGAAACTTATATAACCGCGTTATATCACACAAGAGTGACTGCAGGAGGTCGGTGCCTTCATGTGCATTGGCTGAACATGTAATAAAAGAAGGCCACCAAATGAGATTTGCTGAACCTAAAGTTCTGGCAAAATCCAATAACTATTACAAAAGACTGTTCTTAGAAATGGTACACATTCATGGCGCCGACCACTGCATGAATAAGAAAACAGATATCCAAAACCTCAGCACTATTTATTCCTTCTTACTTAAATTACATAAAGAAAAATTCAGTTCCTTACAGGAAGACACATCTATCTAGTTTTCTTTTCTTTTCTCTTTTGTGTGAACATTATATTTTTTAGAAAAGTTTTTTGTATTTCCATATTGTTCTTACATACCTTTTGCGTTTTCCACTGTTGGTGAATGCGCAGGACATCATTTTTCAGTATGAAAATTTTCTTAAAGATTTTTTAAATTCGCCGCGCTTTATTTCGAGTTTGAACACAACCTAACATTCGTGGTTCTGTCAAACGTCAAATCAATTTTTAAATGACCAGCTGTTGCTCATTCATCATCCAGCAACCAAAATGTAGTAATTAATTATTCGACAATCATCGCCAATCTTGAACCAATTTTTTAAAGTTTTTTAATTGTAGAATGTCATAAATATGTTTAGCAACATTTCTGCGAAGTATTTTTGTATTCCTTTTTAAAATAATTCACATTGGTAAGTTTTTAAAATAAAAAATTTTTGATTGTATGGGAACTGTGTTTCCTGACAATGTGTTTTGTAACTTTTGTAGTGTGTCCTGAAGAAGGGTTAAATTGAAACTCGAAAGCTCGACTAAGCAATAAAGAATTAATTAATTGGCCACCTGCATTTTGACTGCTACCCAAGAAAAAAGTCCTTTTATATATATATATATATATATATATATATATATATATATATATATATATATATATATATATATATATATATATATATATATATATTAAGGGAAATATGAAAGAATGTTAAATCAAATGTTTGTATAGGTCTCACTGTGTGGAAAATACACGGTGTTAAATATGTGTGATATAAATAACATTTTATTATGTATAATATCTGCTGGGAACGAAATATCAATTTGAATTTTGGGACATGTTATCACTACATAAATGCCCATTAACCTACCAGACGATAGCCAAACAAGTCACTTCAGGGGCGAGAACAGGGGTATATGCACTAGGGTGGTGCGTCGGTATATGGATTTATTTTTTCGGAAAAAATTCAATCACCTGTATGCAGAAAAGTTGTGTTTTGATTAGAAAATAAAGCTAATTTTTTTGGGAATCAAACTCTTTCCACCCCCCCAACAGGTCCAAAATAAAAAAAAAATTAAAAAGAAAAACTGAAATGCCTGCATAAATAAACGTTTTGTCTTGGCTAAAACAGAAAGCTGTTTTTTTTTAATATTTTTGTTAACTCCTTTCACCTTCCCAACACTATAAATGTTAATTAATTGTTTAGGAGAATTAAATATTTTGGCAGTATATGAAACCTTTGTTTATTTACAGTATAAAGCACTGCGTAAAGTAGAAAACTATCTAGCAACGCATGTATGATGTTGCACTGGCCGCCACCCCCACCAGCCTCCCCTTTGAAGGTCATTAGATCACGAGCAACAGCTGCAGACAATGCAGACTAGTTTTGAGATTGTCCTCCTACGTGATAGACGTGTATGTTTTTAAGTGTTCGTGCTTGTATTAAGCGTTATTGTTACGGTTTGTGATTATAAAATATTTTAAAAGACCTTTCTAATCGCGAAATGTCTGTAAAGACGAGAAATGTGGTCAACTGTCCAATTTTCGGAGTACCCGAGGAGATCGGTTACGCTATGCTACCAACTGTTGAAAACGTTATTAAGTCTTTCTTGTGGACAAGGGATACTTTGGAGAGTCAATCCGTTAATAGAAATGTTCTCGTATCAAAAGCATCAGACACGGTTGCAAAACAAGTCGAAGATATATGGAAAAAGGCTAGTATTCCTACAGTAAGTCACCAGAGAATTGTTGAAATAATTAAAAAATATCACTCCAAGCGTCAAACTTTGCTAAAGCCCTACAAGGAAAGAAAGCATGTTGCATCGTACAAATCAAAACTGGAAGCCTTTAAAACAGACGGTCAACGCCTATTTGATGTTGCAGCCTGCAAGTGTACCAATTTTTCTTCTTGCGTATGTGGAAAACAGTATAAGGTAAACGATTGTTTTAGTCAAAATAAAACTTTTTTTTCATTATTTATAATACATATAAATTAAAAAGAATGTTTTATTTCTCCCTTTTGATTTCTGTTTTAGACCAGAGTGTTTTAAGGTGAAAAAAACTGACTGAGACCGTTTTATGTTACAGGTACCTTTAAAAGAACAGCCCTTTCTACTGGATCAGCGAACTTGTCGTAAGATGATGATGGCTGGTGTTGATAGGCAAGAATTAAAGCGACAAAAAAAGAGAGAAAGTAGGGCTGCCAATAAGCGTTTAGATGACAGTTTAATTTGTAATACTTTGGCACCAAAAATTAATATTCCTGATGGAGCCAACGCCAACATCGTTTCGCCGCATGAAAATAATTTAGTTAATGAACCTGACGGTAGCAAACCTAGTACATCGACAGGATTACTTCAAAATGCTAATCGAAATTTTGCTAGCCTTCCAACATTAGCAAAAAACTCTAGACAGATATGGTGTATCGGACAGAGCGGGTGCAGCTATAGCATCTGCAGTATTAAAAGACTTCAAAATTATTAATAGCGAAAACACCCAAGATGTTATAGATCGCTACAAGGTTAGAAGAGCTCGCGACAATGAACGTCAAAAGTTCCAGAAAGAACAAACTAAAGCTATAGTTTTGCAGGGCCTCTATTTCGATGGTCGAAAAGACAAAACTTTAAAGTTTTGTGACAACAGAAAGAGAACAACCGTGGAGGAACATATAGTTCTAATACAGGAACCAGATTCCAAATATCTTGGACACATTTCGCCTGTAACTGGATCTGCACAGAATATAGTAAGAAGTATGATACATTTCTTACAGTCATCTTCAATTTCAACAGATGCTTTAGAAGCAGTTGGTTGTGACCGAACTAACTCCAATACGGGACATAAAGGTGGAGTAATTACACTCTTGGAACATCAGTTAAAAAGACCTTTGCAGTGGTTTATATGCCAGCTGCATGCAAATGAACTGCCTTTACGGTATTTACTCCAGAATTTAGATGGAAACACAACTGATCCTCGTGCCTTTCAGGGACCTATTGGACGAGCTTTAAACCAGTGTGAAAAGCTTCCCGTTGTCCAGTTTCAAATAATTAGTTCTACATTTCCAGAAATCACTCCAAGCTTGTTAGGGACAGATCAAAAGTATCTGTTTGATATCTGCCAAGTAATTATAACTGGTACATGCTCCGAAGGAATGTCTAAACGCGATCCTGGAAAACTTAATCATTCTCGTTGGTTAACTACGGCAAACAGGATTCTTCGTTTATATATCGCCAGTGCAAACCCATCAAAAGAATTGGTAACATTAACGACATTTATCATAAAAGTCTACGCACCGATGTGGTTTAACATCAAGTCACAGTCTTCCTGCATCTATGGAGCAAGGCATGTCTTTGAAACAATCCAGTTGTGTCAGTACTTATCAGAGGAACTAAAAAATATTGTTTATCCTGTGATTCAAAGAAACGGATATTCGGACACCCCGAAAATCTGGTATTGAGTATGTTGTGGGATGATTGCTTTTTTATTAGGAAACTTGCTTGTCTTCGAATTTTGAAAGCACAGAGGGAAACTCTTTCTGACAATATCCTGGACGTTCGAAGTTTTACCATTCCGAAATTTAACTTTGCCGCTACAAAGTATTATGACCTTGTTGACTGGCAAAATATTACGTACAAGGAATCTCCCGTTACCAAAGGTATTTCTGAAGATCAGTTATGGCAAGTTGTACAGGAGCCCCACTCCTCTATAATTTCCTATATTAAAAATTATCCCTGTCACACACAAGCCGTTGAAAGGGCTGTGTAACTCGTGACTCAAGTTTCCAACACAGTGTGTGACAAAAACCGAAGAGATGGTGTAATAAGGAGTACACTTGAGTCCAGACTCACAATGCCAAAATTTGAAACCAAGAGAGACTTTCACCACAAATAAATTTTAATATATTTTCTCTACGTTTTGTTATTACCTAATCTATAGAGTTTATTTTTCAGTTTCCTTTTATCAGTGTACAAAAGTGAATAAAATGTTTATTTGTTTAAAGTTTACTTTTTTATTCAAATTCTGAGAATGAATCTTTAACTACTGGGTGAAGTATTCACAAATACTCATTAGGTAAAAACCACACATATTTTTTTAGGGGTTGTTGGGGAGGTGGAACGGGTTAACCCAAAATTCTAAATAAAAAATGGCTGACTTCTCTCCCTAACCCACACCTTTACTACCTACAGGCATTTCAAATAGCTCAAAAATAAAAAAAATTATATCTAGGGGGTTGGGGGGGGGGGGGGGGGGGGGGTGGAAACGATTATCAAATTTAAAAAGCAAAAAATTAGCAGTCTTCTTTTATTAAAACACAACTTTTTCAAGCACAGGCATTTCGAATTTCCAAAATCAATAATGACGCACCACCCTAATATGCACTACACTTATGGTAATATTTTTTTGGTACCCGGTATACTACCTCTTTTTATTATTTTTTTATTAGCCTGGTTTGTTTACTAAAAATTATGACACTTTTAAGATTTTTTCATACGAGCCTAGTTACCGAATTAATGCGTTAAAGTAGTTTAAAATAAGTTTTCCAAATTTTAATTATTTAATTATCGCTAATAAACAAAAATGAAGGTGCTTGTCATAGTGCATTAATCTGGTTGTCAAAATTTATCAAAAACTATTTATTTGCGCTGTTAAATTATGATCCAATATCTTTAACACAGCAGGAGATATTACATAATAAAATGTTATTTATATCATACATCTTACCCACCACCCTGTATTTTCTAAACAGTGAGACCTATACAAAAAGTTATATATATATATATATATATATATATATATATATATATATATATATATATATATATATATATATATATATATATATATATATATATACAGTGACCGGCAAAAAGTTCGCAACATATGGGAAAAATTTTTATAGGAGAGTATCGGAAAAACTTTCCCAGGGGATCGGTTCTGCATGTCCGATAACCTAAAAATCGATTTTGACATACGTCACGTGACCACTGGTATAGCGTCAAATTAAAAGAAAATTTGTTAATTTACAAAAAGTGAGGTTAGTTGACGAGATATCAAAAAAAGTTATTTGAAAAAATTGCTTAGAATTAAATTCTAGGTCCTTCTGCAAAATTTTAAGATTTTATTTAAAAATGGAAAACTCAATTTTTTTTAAATATTTTTTTATCGATTTACAAATTTCCGGTTTTTTTCGTTTAGATAGCTTGGCTAATGTAAAGCCCATGTATCTGGATGAAAATAAACGAATGTAGTAGTTTTTTCTACAATTGACAGGACAAAATTAAAAAAAACAGGGTTTCGCCGGACGCTAGCTGTTGCAATGATTTGTATCTAGCAGCAGTGTCAAAATTTTAGAGACATTTCAATGAGATTACACTGAGAAAACCTTAATCGTCTTAAATATATCTGAAGTTCGACTTTTTGTAAAGTTAAGGGGATTAAAATAGATAATAAACAAAAAATTACCTGTTTATTTAATCGAAATTTTATAAACGAAAACCAATGTAAGAAAAACTTAAAAGTAGTCAAATTCTGTACTAACAACACAAAAAATCATTGTTTTTCCTTGGGTGCACAAAATTTAAAACTCAGTATGACCACCATTTCTCTCCATACATACTGTTGTTCTCGAGCGCAACTCTCGATTAACATTTCGGAGCATTTTACGATTTATTTGCAATACACAATTTATAATGACATTCTCTAAATTTTGTATATTCCTAAAGGGTCGATGTTTGTACACAGGGTTCTTTAGGTATCCCCACATAAAAAAATCTAACGGAGTCAGATCTACAATTCTACAATTGACAGGACAAAATCGAAAAAATAGGTGTTCGCCGGACGCTCGCTGTTGCAATGGTTTGAATCTAATGAAATGACTGTATCAAGATTTTATTAAGATTTTTCGCACATAAATTTAACAACCAGGTCTATTTAGTTGTACTTAAAACTACCAAAGCAGGCTCTGAAATTAAAACAACCAAATAATCTAGTAGGTTAAAAACAACAGAAAAATGTCAAACAAATTATAATTTGTTTGATTTCAACCTATGTCATTGGTTTATGTCTCGCATCTTACTAAGTTTGATATTTTACATAAGTTTATTAATATTTTATTCCTTAAAATGGCACCCACAGTACTTCTTCAGGAAAAGATAGAAATTATTTTAATTTCTGGAGATAATTACAAAAGCCATAGAGAAACAGCAGCAATTTTTAATGAGAGGCACCCCGATAAATCCCTCCATTATTCCACAGTATCTCGTCTAGTCAATAAATTTAAAGAAACGGGATCGGTAGAAAATCAGTATAAAGTTTCCCATGAAAAACCGGTAACAGGTGACGAAGGTTCTCTGGATGTGTGTTTGTCGATCACAGAAACACCCCAATTAGCAGTTAGTCAAATATCGGAGATCACTAACATTCACGAAAGATCTGTGCGGAGGATATTAAAAAGAAACAAATTTCATCCGTACAAACCTAAATTTGTACAAGTATTAAAAGATAGGGATTATGACGCCCGCTTCGATTTTTGTGCCTGGTTCCAGGGTATGATTGAGGAAGATTTTAATTTCCCAAAGAACGTTCTTTTCTCGGATGAAGCTACATTTACCTCTAACGGAACCGTCAGTTCACAAAACTGTAGATGGTGGGCCACCGAAAACCCAGACTTTGTAATTCAGAGTAAAGACCAATATAGTTTTAAGGTTAATGTGTGGTGCGGAATTTTCAACCTCAGAATAGTGGGACCTTTTTTCTTTAGAGACAATTTAAATTCAGAACGATATTTAGAATTTCTACAAACTGAGATATCTGACTTTTTAGACAATTTGTCATTAGCCGAAAGAAGAAATTTATACTTTCAACAAGACGGAGCTAGCATTCATTCCACAAATGAGGTGAAGAGATGGCTGGATCAAGAATTTGGAAACCAGTGGATAGGACGGTTTTCTGAAAATCCGTGGCCTGCGAGATCACCAGATCTGACTCCGTTAGATTTCTTTATGTGGGGATACCTAAAGAACTCTGTGTACAAACATCGACCCTTTAGGAATATACAAAATTTAGAGAATGTCATTAGAAATTGTGTATTGCAAATAAATCGTAAAATGCTCCGAAATGTTAATCGAGAGTTGCGCTCGAGAACAATAGTATGTATGGAGAGAAATGGTGGTCATACTGAGTTTTAAATTTTGTGCACCCAAGGAAAAACAATGATTTTTTATGTTGTTAGTACAGAATTTGACTACTTTTAAGTTTTTCTTACATTGGTTTTCGTTTATGAAATTTCGATTAAATAAACAGGTAATTTTTTGTTTATTATCTATTTTACTCCCCTTAACTTTACAAAAAGTCGAACTTCAGATATATTTAAGACGATTAAGGTTTTCTCAATGTAATCTCATTGAAATGTCTCTAAAATTTTGACACTGCTGCTAGATACAAATCATTGCAACAGCTAGAGTCCGGCGAAACCCTGTTTTTTTTTAATTTTGTCCTGTCAATTGTAGAAAAAACTACTACATTCGTTTATTTTCATCCAGATACATGGGCTTTACATTAGCCAAGCTATCTAAACGAAAAAAACTGGAAATTTGTAAATCGATAAAAAAATATTTAAAAAAAATTGAGTTTTCCAATTTTTTTAAATAAAATCTTAAAATTTTGCACAAGGACCTAGAATTTAATTCTAAGCAATTTTTTCAAATAACTTTTTTTGATATCTCGTCAACTAACCTCACTTTTTGTAAATTAACAATTTTTTTTTTAATTTGACGCTATACCAGTGGTCACGTGACGTATGTCAAAATCGATTTTTAGGTTATCGGACATGCAGAACCGATCCCCCGGAAATGTTTTTCCAATACTCACCTAATAAAAATTTTTCCCATATGTTGCGAACTTTTTGCCGGTCACTGTATATATATATATATATATAGTAGAAAAATGGAAGATTTCTTGGCCTATAGGTAATATAATAAATGTAAATGCGAAGATTCACTTCTTCGCTAGTGCAGCGAAAAGGCCGTGAATGAAAAATAAAAATAATGAGGACTATCTTTGATTCTGGTCTGGGTGACCTCCTGCTATCGATTTCTGGGCCCTTACCCATCAGCGGGCAGGCTTACACCCAGGGTGGCTGAAGAACAGACCACGATTTGACCAGAATCAAAGAGAGTCCTTATATCCAAAATGATCGGAAAGGATGGGTAAGATGTACTGGCTCGCGCCAACTAGTTCACCCAGTGTTGCTCCAAAAATGTTTGGCTGCTAACACAATAATACTCGAAAGTATGTCGAATGTCGATTTTCTCGACGTCGACGGTACAAATGCACCATTGTATAACAATAGTAGAAAAATGGAAGATTTCTTGGCCTATAGGTAATATAATAAATGTAAATGCGAAGATTCACTTCTTCGCTAGTGCAGCGAAAAGGCCGTGAATGAAAAATAAAAATAATGAGGACTATCTTTGATTCTGGTCTGGGTGACCTCCTGCTATCGATTTCTGGGCCCTTACCCATCAGCGGGCAGGCTTACACCCAGGGTGGCTGAAGAACAGACCACGATTTGACCAGAATCAAAGAGAGTCCTTATATCCAAAATGATCGGAAAGGATGGGTAAGATGTACTGGCTCGCGCCAACTAGTTCACCCAGTGTTGCTCCAAAAATGTTTGGCTGCTAACACAATAATACTCGAAAGTATGTCGAATGTCGATTTTCTCGACGTCGACGGTACAAATGCACCATTGTACAACAATAGTAGAAAAATGGAAGATTTCTTGGCCTATAGGTAATATAATAAATGTAAATGCGAAGATTCACTTCTTCGCTAGTGCAGCGAAAAGGCCGTGAATGAAAAATAAAAATAATGAGGACTATCTTTGATTCTGGTCTGGGTGACCTCCTGCTATCGATTTCTGGGCCCTTACCCATCAGCGGGCAGGCTTACACCCAGGGTGGCTGAAGAACAGACCACGATTTGACCAGAATTAAACTAGCGAAGAAGTGAATCTTCGCATTTACATTTATTATATATATATATATATATATATATATATATATATATATATATATATATATATATATATATATATATATATATATATATATATATATATATTTCCCTTAAATACATATACGTATACCACGTTCTTGAATACAGGTACGTTATTGCTGTGGAAATATGCTAAAAATGAATCAAAAACCTTGTAACTTTCCAAAACTCGTAACTCCGTGAAAAATGGGCTTAAAAAATTTCTAAAAAAGCAAATTTTAGCTTTTTTAGTCTAGTTTTTTTTAAAGTCATGTTTATCAATTCCCAACAGGCGGTAAAATGCAGCGACGTTTAACTTTGGTGGTCGAGCCACTGAGTTCGATCACCGAAGTTAAGCGACGCTCGACACGGTTATTACTTGGACGGGTGACCGCCTGGGAATGCCGTGTCTCGCACTAAACAAGGAAGGTGGTAGAGTATTCTTCCTCGTCCGAGGCGGCACCCCACACATCTGCTAAAGGGCTGGTGAAATCCATACGGATGTTTCCAGCTCTGGATGTGTGAGACGGATACCCCCAGTACACCCACGGTACCTAGAGTACTTAGGTCAAGACCTTTGTGGGCTGTCCGAAGATAAAAAAAAACGAAAAATGTCGAATTTTACGCGTTTTAGGGCAATTCCAATAGGAGGAGCACTTTGTGTCTATTTTTTCCAGATAGATAATTATAATCACTTAAACTGCAAAACGCCGTTTGGTTCATCCCGATATCTTTTTCCGATTAAGAGATATTTGATTTTCTCCATTTTAGTTTCGAAATATATTACGCTAGGGAATTGAGGTCAAAAATTTTAAATGCAACACTATTGTGGTACCTCATTTTAAAGGTCTTCAAAAAAGAAGCATTTTGCCATAAACCCGAGGTCCGTTTCTTAATTCTTTTTTAAATGGCAAGCCTTTAAAAATTAAAAATCGTCTAAAAAAATTAAAAATTGAAATACCTTTATGTTTACGCTGGTTATTTTGAACAATTTTTAAAGTTATAAGAGAAAGGTACTTAAATTTTTAATTTTTTTTCACGATGTTTAATATTTATAGGATTGTCATTTTAAAACGAATTTTATTAAAATACGGACTTCGGGTTGGCGGTAAAATGTTTCTTTTTTTAAAACTTTTACTTTGCGGTGCCACACGGTATAGGGTTGCATTTAAAATTTTTGACCTCAATTCCCTAGAGCCACCCCTGTTGAAAAAGTTGAACTACATAAAAAAGTAGATTTATTAACCAACAAGATACACCTAATATTTGGTGTCTCTATCTTTACCAATAGCAGCGACATTTGTCCAGACTAAGACTTTTCGGACACCTTGTATAATATTGGAAATAATTTTTAGTTGAAAAAAGTATTTTTTATGATAAAATAAAAAAATACTTAATTTGAAATTTTATTCCTTACATACAACCATCTTGTACCTATCTAGCATCTTCAATCTTTTTGCTCTCGCACTCCCGCTTTATTTTCCTCCGCGGAAAACCCTTTTTTTTTTTAAATCCACACCCTGTGTATTAAAAAGAAAGTCGTTTAGGACCTATGTTTATACGAACTTTGTGTCTTAAAACTGAGTAAGGAATAATACCCTGAAGTTTGGCCATATCTTTATTAACACCCTGTATTATAAATAAAAATAATTTACCTTTATTAATGTTACAATTTTTCGGGATCAATCCCGGGATTTTGTTTCTATGATCCCGAAAATCCCGGGTTCCAATATAGGTCCAGGATTGCAAGCCCTAATTTATACTTGCTCGTTGTTCGGTTTGCCGTTGACTGTGACGTATCACACAGTGAAGCTAATTTACGTCTACTAACTTGGGGATTCTCCTGAACTTGTTTTCGAGTTCTTTCTTACCATTTGTGGCTATTCTATAGACAACTTCACGTTTTGACTGTTCCACACTGCCAGTTGAATCAAAGCGTTCCATTAAATCAAATCAAATCAAATATGCTTTATTGTTCTAAAACGACAACCGTTCATAAACAAAGCTAACTTAAAATACATATACAGCTAATTGGCGCAAAACAAGGAAAAACAAAAATAGTCACCATCATTTACAAAAAAAAAGACTCGTTACAATGATGGCGAACCAACACCATCAAAACACAATATAATACATGGCGTTAAATTTTTAAAACTCCGAGGACTGGGTGTTCGCCGCTCAGGATATTTCATCCTGGCAAAAAAACAATTTTTATCTTATCTTATCTGCCTCACAACATAAATCATATCCATTAATTCATTTTTGGAAAAATTCATTTTGAGTATAAATAACTGGACCATAAACTTTACAGTAAAAACGCTTAACTTTAAAACCGATCTGATTCTTAATGTCTTTCACTAATATTATTCTCATTTGTTTTCCATGGCTACTGAGATCCGTTGACAAAAATGCATATTGCAGAAAATCCCGAAAAATCAAAATATTTCAAAAACTATTAGAGATAGGGATAGGACATGCTTTACAAAATGTGAAGAGTTTTTGACAAGCTATAAGATGACAGAAAAATATATAGTGTGTTCCATTTGATAAAAATTACACTTTTTAATTAGACTTTGGACCTAGAAATAAAACACCCTGGATATGTTTTATTGACTTAATTTACTCAGGATACAAATTATGAATCGCTTGAAGTCAAAATTTAAGTAGTATTGTTACAACGAAGAGATGGTTGCAAATGCTAAATTTTTATTACATGTCGAGTTATTACTTCAGACAAAACAAAATATTTCCTGGTTATTGCTAACTTACCTTTAGAGATAGTATCAAATATTTATGACATTATTTCGAACCCTCCACAATCTGATATGTACAATAAACTAAAAGAAATTCTAATCAACAGGTTAACTTCAAGTGAAGAAAAAAGACTTGATGACCTTCTTTCTGGCTCCGAAATGGGTGACCGCAAGCCTTCAGATTTTTATAGAGAAATGCTTAATACAGCTGGTGGTTCACAGATGGTTAGCCAGGAATTGCTGCTTAAATTGTGGAAAAGACGCTTACCAAAAACAATTTTGGTAGCATGGACTGCATCTGGTAGGAAGGTTGTCAATGAACTTTTAGAAATAGCCGACAATATATGGGCAACTTATCGACCAACTTCTATTTTTAAAAAAGTTTCCGAAGTTGAAACACAGCATCTTGTCGATCGATCAGTTCCCTGTATAGGTAATTCATCTACCATTCCAAACGAGTTAATGAAAGCTTTTTCTGATTTTTCAATTAATTGTCAAAATCTTCTTCATTCCATGTCTCAAAAACAACAATCTATGGAACAACAAATTAATTCACTTCAAAATCAATTGTCGCACTTACAAAATTTTTCTAATACACCTAACAAATCAAAATAATCAATGTGTTTCCTGTAGAAGTCGCTCTAACAGTCGATCTCGGTCATCCTCAAAAAATCGCGTATGTTTTTATCATAACAAGTTTGGAAAAAGAGCATTAAAATGTCAAGGACCTTGGTGTATTCTATACGAAACCTTTCAGTCTAAAGAAAATTCAAAAAACATGTAAAAGTTTCGACAGCAGACAGCGGGATAGTAAAATATAAAAAACGCCGCCTTTTTGTGTTTGATGATTCTAACAAACTACAATTTTTGATAGATACCGGTGCAGATGTATCTGTTATTCCTCGGGATGTATTTTCAGATCTAAAAAAAGATAAGGATTTTTTTTTAACTGCCGCTAATGGTACTCCCATTACAACTTATGGCAAAAAGTTTATAAAAGTAAATCTTAAGCTCAGACGCAACTTCCCATTTATTTTTACTGTAGCTAATATTAATCGTCCCATCATTGGCGCAGATTTTCTGGCTCATTTTGGTTTGCTAGTAGATGTTAAAAACAAATGTCTCATTGACTCTGAAACTACTCTGATTTCAAAAGCTTCTTTAGTTAATTCAGATGTTCCAACTCCCAAACTATTTGCTGTCGAAACAAAATATACCCAACTTATTAGAAAATACCCTAAACTTATTTCTTCGCCAGATTTTGTGCTACCTTCCAAACATTCAATAAAACATCATATTGTTACTAATGGACATTTACCTTTTTGTCGTCCACGTCGTCTCGACCCCATTAAATTTAAAATTGCCAAATCTGAGTTTGAACAGATGGTCGCACAAGGCATTTGCCGACCATCCTCTTCTTCAGTAGCTTCCCCTTTACATATGGTGCCTAAAAAAGATTCTTCTGATTGGCGACCATGCGGGGATTATCGTTTTTTAAATGGAGTCACGACACCAGACAGGTATCCATTACCCCATATTCAAGATTTTAACTTGCATGTCCATGGCAGTACCATTTTCTCAAAAATTGACTTAGTGAGAGCTTATCATCAAATACCGGTAGCGGAGGAAGATATTTTCAAAACAGCTATCACTACACCTTTTGGTCTTTTCGAGTTTCAACGAATGCCTTTTGGTTTGCGAAATGCTGCCCAGACTTTCCAAAGATTTATTAATGAGGTAACTCAAGGACTTGATTTTATTTTTGTTTACATTGATAATATTTTAGTAGCAAGTAAAAATGAAGACGAACATTTTCAACATTTAAATATTTTATTTGAGCGACTCGATCAATTTGGAATAAGTCTCAAACCTTCAAAGTGTGAATTTGGAGTATCAAATTTAAATTTTTTGGGACATTCCATCTCTGAAAAAGGTATTTCACCTTCAGAAGAGCGCATAAATGTAATTAAAAATTTTCCGACACCAAAGACACTGAAACAATTGCAACGATTCATAGGAATGATCAATTTCTACCATCGCTTTGTACCGAAAATGTCAGAAATATTAATTCCTTTGCATAAACTCTCAGTTGACTTGCAAAATATTAAAAATAAAAATATAAGTGATTGGCCAGAGGAGTGTGAGAATAGTTTTAACAAAGCGAAAATTCTACTTGCTGAAGCAACAATTTTAGCACATCCTAGACCTTGCGCCAAACTTTCTTTGACAACAGACGCTTCTAGTACGGGCATCGCTGCTGTACTAGAACAAACTTATAATTTTTCGCAACCTATTGCTTATTTTTCAAAAAAACTTAGCCCTTCTCAACAAAAATACTCTACTTTTGATCGCGAATTGTTAGCCATTTATGCAGCAATTAAACATTTTCAACATTTTTTAGAAGGTAACGATTTCTTGACTTTTTGTGACCATAAACCTTTAACTACAATTTTTCAGTCCAAAGCAGACAGAAGTCCACGTCAATTTCGTTATTTAGAATACATTGCTCAGTTTACAACTGATATTCGATATATCAAAGGAAAATCAAACGTCATTGCTGATACTCTCTCACGCATACATGACAACATGGGATCCTTAGATATATTTGACATAGATATCTGTTCTTTAAAACAAGCACAAGATGCGGACAAAGAACTTAAAACATTAATTCAAAGTCAAAATTTAAACAAAAACTGCAAATTTACGTTAAAAGAGGAAGAAGTTTCTTTCACCAAAATTAAAGTTTGGTGCGAAGTTTCTTCGACGAATAAAAGAATTTATATACCAAAACAACTTAGATTTACGATTTTTCAAAACTTGCATGGCATATCCCATCCTGGCATTCGCGCTTCAAAAACATTAATAGGTTCACGATATTTTTGGCCCAAGATGAATTCAGATATTCATCAGTGGGTTAAATGTTGTCTAGGTTGTCAGACTTCTAAAATCAATAAACATACAAAATCTCCTATAGGTAAATTTGACATTCCAAAAGGTCGTTTTGAACATATTCACATTGATTTAGTCGGTCCTCTAGTTCCTTCAGGAGGATGCACGTATATTCTTACAGTTATTGAAAGAGTCACTAGGTGGACAGAAGCCTATCCTCTATCTAACATATCAGCACAAACTGTGGCAAAAACTCTCTATACACACTATTTTTCACGTTTCGGCGTAGCACATACAGTAACTCATGACCAGGGAACTCAATTCGAGTCAGCATTGTTCTCAGAGTTTAGTAAACTTCTTGGTATTCATAGAATACACACAACAACATATCATCCGCAGACCAATGGAATGATTGAAAGATTTCACAGAAAAAAAAATAGAAATAGGTGGAAAGATGAACTACCATTAATTCTCTTAGGTCTAAGATCAGCAATAAAGGAAGACCTTCAATGTTCACCTGCAGAACTAATGTATGGTCAACCTTTACGATTGCCCGGAGAATTTTTTACAACTTCTCACGAAATCATTGACACTTTTCCTATCTTGATCAGTTTACGCGAATGTTTTGCTAATTTAAAGCCAGAAGCAATTAATAGGCATAACCTGGAGAAACCGTTTGTGTGTCACGATTTAAAAAATTCAAATTATGTGTTCATTAAAGTAGAAGGCAAAAAGTCATCTCTTTCGCCGTCATACGAGGGTCCTTTTAAAGTAATCAAAAAATATCCAAAATCATTTGTTATTTTTAAAGATAATAAAGATGTAGTTGTTAGCATAGACAGAATTAAACCTGCTTTCCTGTTAGCGGAGCATGATGAATCTGTTATTTCAAATAAAAATGTAAAAAAAGTTTCTTTCGCATTGAATTCTGTTAACGTTTAAAAATTTGATGAAATTCTTTTTATTATTTATTTTTTTTTAGAGAGGGGAGTATTTGTGGCGTACCACTTGCTCAGTACACGACCTCACAAATTGTTATATGTACCAGTTAATGTTTGGTAGAAATACCTTTTAATAGATAAAAAACGAAGTTGCTTTTATTAAAAAAACAAAAGAGAACAATAAATAATTTTAGAAGAAATGTCAATAACAAAAATTGAAATGTTCATAAAAAGTTGTCAACTAAAAGTTAAATAATAAAAGAACATTTAATCCAAAAGAAGTAGTCTTTCATCGTCGTAGAACTCCCATACCTGGAGGTAATCATCCGATCCAAATTCATCTTCCGCATAATTCAGATAATATATATATACCTCCACATTAATCCTCCTCAACAGTGTAGTTTAAGGATCTTGCGATAAAAAAAATTCCAAGCAACAATTAGCGCAAAATCCTAATGAATATCATGGAAAGACAGAATATCCAACCATACCTAACCATAACACGAAAGCGTATTATCGGCAAATCTTATCTTCAAGGCATAAAATTACTCCACGCAATCGTTGACTCACTCGGTACATATAAGAAGTAAACACATGCAAGTGTCGGCTATAAAACACTATGAAATTATTAGAATTAATGCCTTGGAATATTTTTTATAAATCTTGTGCACTCGAACGTAAAAAAAATATTTAAATATTTAAATACATACAACATAAGACATTCTAGGTTTTACTGTGTTCATTAAATTTATTATTTTTGTATTATATTCACATTTTTTATATCAAAGAACAAAATTACTCACTTTCGGAGCAATCACCCATTTATATTTTTAACACCTTTTTAGAGGTAAAAGGGTAGCTTTCAGTGCTTTTGGAAAATTAACATCTGTTAATGATGACCCAGTGGATAATGTTAATATTATTGCTGCTGGTACTGGAAACTGTACCGGATTCTCTGAAGATGCTACTACGGACAAGGCTGGATTATTTAGAATTAGAGGTCTACAACCATATTGCTCGTTTAAAATTATGGTTCAAGTGGGAGGTGGTTCCCCGGACCTAGCAGAGAGGACCAGTCCAGAATTTATTGAAATTAAGGTAAGAATTTTATAAGTGATATTGAGTGTGTCAGCGCACTTGTTGGGTACCAAATGTCTCTAGGCATATGATACACAATAGTTAATATTTGAATCGCCAAGGTACTGGTGCACCCCTTTTGGGTAAGGGATACCTGCCTGCAAAGCTTCAGCTTTATGAGCTTTACGATTTTTGAGATATTTTTTGCCGGAAATCATCTTACTGGTAAAATTATTATATAAGGATTCTTTGACAATAATGAGTTTTGCTATCGATTAATGGTATTCCTAATGCAAGAACCTCGGTGCACACTGGTTCTGAAAATCAAACTTACAGCTTCCTTTTTTGTTTGCTTTTTTCAAGAATGATTTTCCAATTAACTGAGGCGATGGATGTTCCTACAAAAATTACATTTAACACCGGAGTCAATTATTGTTTCGTGTAAATTTATACAGGGTGTTCGAAAATGCATTAGGAAATTTGGAAAGGTGATGCTACATGGGAAAATAATTGTTGTAGTTCCATAAAAGAAATTTGGAAACCGCAATATTTTTCGAGTTATAGCTGTGGAGAGCTTAATTTTTTAAATACTTTTTTCGCCACACTGGATTTAATATTTCACTTAAAATTGGCATTTTACTCACAAAATAAGTTTGGTGTACTCTACAGTCCTGAGGTAAAAGTACTTCACTGCTTTGGCGCTAGAGCGCACTTTACCTAAAACTCAAAATTTAATTTTATCATAACTTCTTTGTTTTGACAGATATTGCAGAAATAAAGGTGGCGGTTTAAGGGCAATAAAAAATATAACAAGTAATGTACTCTTCATTTGAGTCGATAGACCTCACAGAGCACTTTACCTAAAACTCAAAATTTATTTTTATCATAACTTTTTTGTTTTGAGAGATATTTCAAAAATAAAGGTGTCATTTTAAAGGCAATAGAAAAATATAACAAATAATGTACTTTTTATTTGAGTCGATAGACCTCGCCGTTTAGTCGCAAATCGGCATTAAGTATTTTATTTTTTAAATAAAATTTTCATCGAAAAATCAAGTCGTAGTGCTTCAAATTCAATAAAATATGATAGCTATATAATTATAAGTTGAAGGCACTTTAAACTTTTGTGAAAATTTTATCAGAAAGAAACAAATTTCATTTTAGACAGTAATTATTTATGAAATGGCTAATATTCAAATTTATAATGACGTAGATAGATAGACGTAAATAAGAACAGGGGTGTCATAATGAGAGACTTGAATGGGGGAGGACAATGAAGGAATAGAGTGGTGTCTGGGGACTTACGGAGAACCAACGAAAAACTCAAATGGAGAAAAAATAATCAACTTTTGCCTTGAAAACGAACTAATCATAACTAACACACAATTTAAACACAAAGGAATACACACCTACACCAGAGAGGTAGCAAGCCGCAACGAAAAATCGGTAATTGAATACTTCTTAGTCAGTAAGAAATTAAGACAACAAGTAAAAAACGTGAAAGTTATGAGAGGACCAGAGATTGGCAGTGACCACTTCCTGGTCACTATGAAGTGGTACAAAGAGGTTGAGAACATGAAAGAAGAAGGCAAAAAAAAGTAAAAACAGAAATAAATTATTACAAACTGAGAGGAGCAAGGCATAGGGAAAGATACCAGGATGCTGTGAAGGTAAATTTGCACAACACATAAACATAAGAAGGCCAGTAGAAGAAACATGGAAAAACTACAAATATGCATTGCTAAGGGCAGCGACACAGACATGTGGTACAAGAATCACAAACACAGAAAATAAGAGAAATCACTGGTAGACAGACAACATAAAGCAAACAGTAAAGAGTAAAAAGCAAAAATGGAAAAAATACTTGGCTACAAAAACACCAAAGGACTATGACGAATACAACACAGAAAGAAAGAAAGTAAAAGATCTAGTAAAAAAGAGTAAGGAAAAATCTTGGATAGACTTTGGCCGAAAAATGGACAAGGCATACAACGAAAACCAGAAGTTCTTCTTCGATATATTAAGGAATTCGAGGAAAAACAGAGCAATAACTCTAAGAAACATAAAAACAGAAAAGGGAGAAATACTGCAGGACAGTGTTAGAATTATGGAAAGATGGAGACAATACTTTAAAAAACTATTAGAAGGGAAAGATATACAAGAGGGCAGACAAATAGAAATACATATCTAAAGAAAGACTTAACAGAGGAGTGGCAAACAATAATTGAAGAGAGAATAACAAAAGAACTGCAACAAGCCATAGAGAAAATGAAAAGAGGAAGGGCCCCGGAACGAGACCTGATATCGGCGGACATTGTAAAGGCACACAAGAAGCGAATGAATCCTAAGAAAAATATTAAACAAAGTATACCAAACAGGGGAAACGCCGGAACACTGGAGGACTGGCATAATCACATCCATACATAAAAACGGAGACACTTGGGGTTGTAATAACTACAGAGCCATTCCTGTAACTCAGTACAATAGCGAAAACATATTATACAAGAGTATTGGAAACAACAGTGGCGTAGATAGGATTTTGTTTTGGGGGTCCAACTATTTTGTCATTTAGGCTACTAAACGAGGTTCGTACAAATCAGTTCATGAGGAAAACCAAATTATAGCAAGATTTCAAAAGAAGACACACTACACGTACCTACATAAAGTGACCTTCCGTCCCGATTTTGGCGGGACAGTCCCGCTTGTAAATGACTAGTCCCGCTTTTGTTCAAATAAAAAAATAGTTTTATTTTGCCATAAATAGAACTGCAAGTGGCAACGCCCGAAGTTCCAAGTGCCACAATCCTGCAACAATGCCCTTGGATTCTATTTTATGATCGTATCGTATCGGATTTGATATTTCCCCCTTTACTAATAATATGCAAAAGAAAAAGATTTATTCAGGGTGTCCGAAAAGTCTTCGTATGGGCAAATATCTTTGCTAAAATATTAGTAAAGATAGACACTAAATTTTAGGTGTATCTTATTGGTTAAAAAATCTCCTTTTTTATGTACTTTAACTTTTTCAACCCCCTTGAGGAGTGACGCTGGGGAGCTTAAAATTTTAAATGCAACCTTATGCCGTGTGGTAGGTACTTCATTTTGAAGGTCTTCAAAAAGTAACATTTTACTTACTATCTTAATTCATTTTTAAATGACAAGCCAATAAAAATTAAAAATCGTTAAAAAAATTAAAAATTTAAGTACCTTTATTTCTCTTATTACTTTAAAAGTTGTTCAACATGACCCCCATGAACTTCTTGGCAGTAATAAAGTCGATTTTGGAACTCTGCCAAGAAGTAACACCTGCCATTCTCGAAAATGTGAGAAGTGAGTTCCAAAATCGGCATTATTACTGGTAAGAAGTTCATGGTGGTCATTTTGAACAACTTTTAAAGTAATAAGAACGGTTTGTTGACGGTTTTTAAATTTTAAAGGCTTGCCATTTAAAAACGAATTAAGATATGGACCTCGGGTTTGCGGTTAAATTTTTGACCTCAACTCCCTAGCGTCACCCCTCAAGGGGGTGGAAAAAGTTAAATTACATAAAAAAGTAGATTTATACGTATTAACCAATAAGATCCACATAAAATTTGGTGTCTGTATCTGTACTAATAGCAAAGATATTTGCCCATACTTAGATTTTTCGGACACCTTGTATGTTATATTATATTATATCGTGTTCGTTTCGATTCTTGCTTTTGTTTTTTAAAAAATCGCGCCGTAGTGCCCTTCGTTTTTGGGGAAAAAATTTTTAAGCTTTTTGTCCCGCTTTTGCCTAAATCAAATATGATCACTTGATCACTTAAACTTACACTACACTACCCTCTACGCACGTTACGTTTTTTATAATGCGAGGTCGGGATGCATACATCATGACATAGACCGTTTGCACCAATTGTTTCATCATCCAATTCCACTGTTTAATGTAAATAAATTTTTAATATCTAGATGCCTCGGGAGGGGGGTCTGGACCCTCTGGACCCCCGTATCTACGCCACTGGGAATCAAAACTAAGAAACCTGGTAGAGCATGATACAAATAAAAGAAGATAACGTATGACACCTTTCAGGTAGGCGTGGCCATGAACGTCACGCTGTGAGTAATTCCGTCATATTTTGTAAACGAAATACGTCTTTGTTAAGATCGCATTGTGTTATAAAGTTATTTTTTGGTGTTTTTATATCACTTTTAAGAGTTTAAAAGTGAAAATGAGGTGTGTTCTTTATGGTTGTGATGTGGACAATCAATGCAAGGGCTTTATGCTCGATAAAGTTTTTAGCTCCCCCAAAGACAAAGAAACACAAAGCGTTTGGAAGCGTCTGTGCAAACGAGAAGATAAGTTTAAGTGAAAAATGCTAGAATCTGTTCTAGACATTTTAACGAAAGTGATTATGAAGGTAATTTAAAGCATGAATTGTGTCATGTCATGTATGTCAAATGTCTTAATGCTTTTACAAACCCGCTTTGCTTTTACAAACCCGCTTCAATAAAAAAGTTTACTGTGACAAACAATAAAATTGCTAAAAATCGCCACGGTAACGAATCAAAAGACTCTAATCGAGAAAATACGACAAAGAGACTTAAAAAATGCTATTTTCTTAACAAATAATTTCTTGTTTTACCTAATTTCATAAATTTAGATATTTTTGTCTTGTTTAGAATAATTTTTGGCATTTTAAGATTTTTTTTAAATTTCAAAAATCAAAGAATACAAAAATACAATAATTTTTAATAATTTACTATTTAAAGTTATAAAAATAAAAAAAACTACCCTAAAAACATGTTTCCGTCACAAACATACAGATCTTATTCACCACAAAAAATATTTGACAAATTATAGGAACAAACAAAATTCTTATTTATAACATATTTTCGGAAGACTCTGTAGGTAAGTATATATTTTAATAAGAATAGGCCTCTAAATAAAAATTATTATCTTAATTATTAGGCATAGTTTTATTTTATAAAATCATTTATTTACAGTTCCTTTTCACGTAAATAAATACGTAGATCGCAATTGGCGGACAATTTACCAATATCTATTAATTTAAATTAATTTATCCCTTTATTTACACGATTATTTTAAGTCATATACTTTAAAATTTGTATTATGAGCAGGGGGCAAAGTATATTGCCAATAGAATTTATATAAAATCTCATAACTAACTTAAACTCTACATTGCGCGTTATAAATTTCAAAAATAACTCACAGCATGACGTCACCCAATCAAACTCACAGCATGACGTCATGCGCGAACCCGGATGAATTTGACATGGTTTGGTATCATATCTTCCTTTTATTGTATTACGACTGTGTTAGAAGAAAATACGGCCAATTTTGGTATGTAATCCAGCTCTCGGAGGGGCATATAGCGCGGAGAATAGCTGTTTTACCATGATTTGTTCAAATCCTTATTGTATACGGAATTTTGTTTATCATTCTGGTAGAGGACACAATAGAATACACGCAGTTCGGTTTAAGACCCAACAGAGGGGTACTAGACGCAAACAGCAAACTTCATACTGCAACAGATCACAGAGAAGGCTATCAGAGAGGAAAGAGACGTCCACCAATGCTTTGTGGATCTGGAAAAAGCCTTTGATAAAATTAACAGAGAAAACATAATAATAATAATAATAATAATAACATTTATTTGTGCCAAAGAAAAATAACAAGTATAATAATAAAGAATTGTAATAACAAGTATAATAACATTAAAAAACTGTAATAGCTAAAGGAATTAAAAATGACGGAAACATACTAGTAGGCACAAATGGGTAGAGATTTTGATTAAAATTAATCATTCTTCCAGTCCTACCCCACGTAAATATTTTTTTATATTTAAAATTTATATAACTTAATTTTTTGAGATCATTAGGTATATTATTATAGATTATGGGACAAGTATATTTAAATGATGTTTTATATTTTTCAGTTTGATGAGCAGGTATTTCAATATTATTCTGATTTCTTGTATTTAAATTATGAATATTTTTTCTATATTGAATTCTATTAAATAGATAATCTGGTTTCTTAGTTAAAATTACTTTATGCATAAAACAAGTAAGGTGTAATTTGCGTCTTTCTTCCAGTCTTACTAACTTATATTGATTAAAAGCTGGCGAAGACTTAAAAAAAGGGCTAGAACAGGAGTTAGTAAATGCAATCAAAGGCCTATATAAAGAAACCAAGAACTATGTAAGAACGCGGCATGAAACCTCGAGGATGTTTGAGGCCACCATCGGTGTAAGACAAGGATGCATCCTTAGCCCGTTACTCTTTACACTCGTCTTAAGGGCCCCACAGACTATCAGTTTTACCTTCAGTGAAATCGTACAGTTGAAACTGATCAGTTTGAACTGATCTGGCCGTATGCCCACACATTATGAGATTTCTTTTTCAGTTCCTTCTGTTTAGTCTGTACTTACTGTGCTGGTGTTTAGCTATACGCTATCAAGTGTAAATAATGGACGAAGACGAATTGTTGTGCTATGCTGCATTAACTATTGCCATCCAAAATAAACAAAAAAGAAAGTTGAAGAAAAGGAGAGTATGGATGAAGGAATGGCTACAAAAAAGAAACAGCTTTTCACACACTAATTTGTTAAATGAACTCAAAGTGAATCCGAAGGATTGGCACAATTATCTGAGGATGGATGAAGAGACATATTTTAAGCTGTTATCAATAGTATCTCCATTAATTAAAAGGCAAGATACAATTCTTAGGCAGGCCATAACACCGCATGAGCGGCTTACGGCTACTTTAAGGTTCTTGGCAACGGGGAGAAGCTATGAAGATCTCAAATTCTCTGCTATTATATCGCCTCAAGCTTTGGGAAAAATTATACCTGAAACGTGTGACGCAATTTTCAAGGGACTTAAGGATTACTATAAGGTAAGGACAAAGAATTGCTATAAAACTATTTATTTTTTAAATCAACATAAGGTTAATACTGAAATGAAGAATAATACTGAGATATATCGGTGCTAACATTTTGTTCTGGAAGTCCAGGAGGCTGAGACTTTCGTGTAGATATAGTTGGAGAATAATGGTCTGATGGTAGAGAGTGATTGTGTTGGTTTTGTGTAAACCCACTTGAAGAAGAGTTATTTTCCTGAAATCCGGTGTCTAGTCGGGAACCTCTACCTAAATTATCAAATGCTGCTTCATATAAAGCATCATTTATTATCTTCTCTGCATGTAGCCTTTGCTGCTGTGGCAGTTTACGCAACTTAGCTGCGACATTTTTTCCGAAAATATCATGCTCGTCATCTTTGTGCATTGACCTTAGGCGTTCTCCCACTATTTCTAAGACTTTGTCTGAAGCAGATACAGTTTTCTTTTGTCTTTTGAATTGTGGAGTGGTAATAGAGTCACGTGACGTCGAAGGGGTAACATCATTTTTGGAGTCTGGTCTTGAGTCAGCAGAAGTAGGCGAAGGTGCTTCTTCCGTGAGAGTGGTAGTTGACTGAGTGTCCTGAAAATAGAAATATGAGTAATTTTAAGTAAACTATCTATTTATTTTATCCTTATTTCAGTTCCCATCTTGTAAAGAAGACTGGAGAGTAGTGGGAAAAGGATTTGAAAATAGATGGAATTTCCCGAATTGCCTTGGAGCCATTGACGGAAAACACATTGCAATAACTCCTCCACCAGGGGCAGGATCATTTTTTTATAATTACAAAGGCTTTCACAGTCAGGTGCTACTTGCCATTGCAAACTCAAATTATGAGCTGATATATTTTAATTTTGGAACAAACGGTCGTGTGTCAGATGGAGGTGTCTTTGAAAATTCGGATTTTGCCCAGAAACTCAAAACTGATACACTAAACCTTCCCGAACCGTCTGAAGTCGATAATATAACATTGCCTTAGGTCTTTGTGGGTGATGAAGCCTTTCGCATGACACAAACCCTACTAAAGCCTTTCTCTCAAAAGCAACTAACAAAAGAGAGAAGAATTTTTAACTATAGGTTATCTCGCGCCAGAAGAATTATCGAAAATGTGTTTGGAATTCTGGTTGCCAGAATTGGTGTATTGCAAAAACCACTAAATGTAGATCTTGCAAGAATCAAGTCAATAGTATTTGCTTGTTGTGCACTACATAATTTTTTAAGGAAGTTATCTCCGCGACTGTACACTCCTTTTGACTGTCTGGATAGAGAGGATCATGAAACTGGCAATATGGTTGAAGAACTTAGAAGTGACTCAGTTTTTAACCTTCAACGGTCAAGACAAGGGAATCAACAACATGCAGCTATAGTGACTCGCGAACATTTTTTGCAGTATCTCAATACAAATGGTAGGGTGCCATGGCAGGATAAATTTGTGTAAATAACAAAAATACACGGATCCAAGTTATGTTCAATTATTAGGCTATTTCCATTGGATGTTTGCAGTATAGTGCTTAATAAACTGCACATGCTCGCAATATACATATTTTCTGCCAAATTTATTCTGCACATGTGCGGTGCAACAAATTTATTACTGCAAACGTCCAATGGAACAAACCTAAATGTAGTTTTACTAACCTCTGTGTCACTTTCCAATATACTTGAAGTAGATTCAGTTGGAGTTTCCTGATCAACTAGAAATAGCAAATAATCGTAATACCATAACTTTGGCATATATACATCATCAGCACCAGTACCACTGGTTTTTGATTCCACCACCTTTTTGTGTTCCTTACGAAAAGTGCTTCGTAAGTTATTAATTTTTTTTGCTATTAAATCGCGATTTGTCGTTGGATCAATCCCCTTTACTTTTGTCACAAGAACGTCATAACATTTGTTCCTTTTCGATTTATTATGATAATCCTTGCATTTGACTTTCCACAATATCTCTTGTGCTCTAAACATCTCAATAAATTCCAAAAGAAAGTCTCTTGACCACGAAGCCATATCAACATAACACAATACAAACGAATCTATAAATAAAAAGTTACGCCCGAAGGCAGTAAACAAACACCTGTGGACGACACCAACAGATAAAAACTGAACGATCTAACTGATGCCGCACACACACTCAAATTTTCTTTCCGTTCAGTTGGCCGGACAGACAAATCGACGGAATTTGCTTCAGTTCTTCAGTCGGACTGATCAGTCTAAAACTTAACGATAAAACCACCACACACCATCCGTTTATCACATCAGTCCAAACTGTTCAGTCGGATCTGAAGGCCAAACTGATAATCTGTGGGGCCCTTTTGATGAGGCAATGAAAGAAGCAAAATAATGTGTGAAACATTACAACGTGGGGCACTGGAACCTAGAACAAGTAAAAATCTCGGAACTTACATATACAGATGACATGGTTCTAACAGCGAAAGACGAAGAAACCCTAAACCAAAATGTAAAAATATGCAAGAGAACTGGAAGCTATGAACATGACAATTAATATAGGCAAGACTAAGACAATGATTATAGACAACCATAACAAGAAACACGCAATATACCTCAGAGAAGCGACACTACAACAAGTCAACAAGTTCAAATATCTAGGCACACAAGTAACAAAAGACGCGGCCGGACGAAGAAATCAACGAGAGGATAGGAGCGGCGGGTAGACTCTTTAATAGCATAAAGAACAAACTCTTGGGCAAAAAATTAATCCCCACTCAAACAAAAGTACAAATATTTAAGAGGGTGGCCACCCCGCTACTTACCTATGGATCAGAAGTATGAATAATGACGGAAAACCAGAAGAACCGGTTACAAAGCATGGAAATGAGGGTCCTACGTAAAATAGCAGGGAAGACAAGACTGGACAAAATAACACAACTCGCCGAGAAAACATAAAACCAATACAGAATATCATAAAGGAAGGTCAGCTGAGATGGATGGGACACATATTGAGGATGAACCCAAACAAAACAGCAAGGAAAACATACGAGGCACAAACAACAAAGAAGAAGAAAAAGGGAAGACCCAGGAAAACCTGGAATACGGAAATTAGAATGGCCGCAAAAAGGAGAGGGATACCATGGTGCGAAGTGAGAGAGGACAGGAAAAGCTGGAGAGAAATCTGGAAACGGAATCCCAGCAAATAACTCAACCCCCACCATTACACCCGAAAGGGTACAAAAAGGCTTTTTGGATTAAGTAAATAAGTAATATTTAAAAAGTTTTGAATGGGAAAAATTGTTATTATTGATTTGTCGATGTAATTTGCAGATAATGGAGAGATGGAGACAATATTTTGAAGAATTGACATAGACTGAAACAGAGGATCAATAATTAATAACAGAAATAAATGAGATACATAAACAAGAAGAAATAGAAAAAATAGAAGAAAAAGAAGTTTAAGAAGCGATAAAAATGTTGAAGGAAAAGCGCTGGGCAGAGACAATGTAACACCGGTATTATATTGCCGATATACAAAAAAGGAGATAAGAGAATCTGCAGGAACTATCGAGGAATAACGATTTTATGTATCCCAGGAAAAGTACTGGCTAGAATAACAGAAAATATACTAAGAAATAAGATAGAGACAACACTAGAAGACACCCAATGTGGATTTAGGAAGAACAGAAGCACACAAGATCTAATTTTCACAACAAGACAATAAAGTGAAAAATTTACAAATCAGATAGAGAACAGATCTAGAGAAGGCCTTCGACGGAATCCGAAGAGGAGACATATGAAGAATTTTAAGAACAATATCTGTTAGGATAAAAAAGTTATGATAAAAATAAATTTTTAGTTTTAGGTAAAGTGCCCTATAGCTCACCTTGTTTATCTTTGTTTACAATTATGTTTTTCCAATTAACAGTCGATGAATGTGTTAAAATTGGTTGTATAATAATGTATATCTAGACAAAAACATTGAAGTTGGGACTGCGGATCGGGGAAAGAAACACACTCGTTGAAGTTTTACATCGTACTACTTTTCCCTTTATTTACAGTGTTTCCACACAAATAATAAGGTTACAAGACAATAGTGAATATGTATATAAAGAGATGGCGCAGGGTGTATGAATATTTGATTTACGACCAACACCCCCACTAAATCAACATATATATTAATTTGCAAACATCTACAATACCTAACTCCTTAGAAAACTTATTATGTTTTGCAAAAGTTAAACCTTTAGTAAAGATATCAGCAGGCATGTCACCACTTTGCAAATACTTAAGACAAATAATATTATTAGAGACAACTTCCCTAATAAAATGATGCCTGATGTCAATGTGCTTAGTTCGTTATGAAATGAGGGTTGACACACAACTTTTGTGCACTCTGATTGTCATTGAATAAATTTATACATTTAGTTTTTCCAGTAAACTCACTAAGCAAATTGTGCAAGTAGATGGCTTCTCTAGAGGCCTCCAAGATTGCAACATACTCAGCCTCAGTACTAAGAGAGTCACTGAACTCTGTTTTCTACTCTCCCAAGACACAATAGAACCAGAAAGCTTAAATCAGAAGCCAGTAAATGACTTTGTGTCAACGGTATCTTCTGCACGATCGGCATCCACAAACCCCTCTAGTTCTAGCATGTTAGACTTTGAAAAGTTAAACCATGACTTTTAGTACCTTTCAAGTAACGCAATACTCTTTTGGCACTTTTCCAGTGTGACTCATCAAAACAATTGTTAAACTGACTAAGATAACTTATACAGAATGACATATCTGGTCTTGTGAGTACGGCTAGGTACATTAAACCTCCAATCAATTGATATGAAATCTGACATTCTTAATTTCACTTTTATCTAGTTTTAAGTTACAGGCCATAGGCGTACTTATAGGCTTGCAACCTGTCATATCGAAACGCAACAACAGTTGATCAATGTATTGTTCCTGGTCTAAAGTTATTAATCCTTCACCTCTATCGATACTGACCCTCATTCCCAAGCACTGCTTTACTTAACCCAAGTCTTTTAACTTGAACTGCGCACTCAGTTCCTTTTTCAAAAGGACTATTTCATTGGTACAATTAGAAAAAATGAAAAAAATCGTCTACGTATAAAGCTACAATGGTTTTGAAATCATTCTGATATTTTAGGTATACGCAAGGCTCAAATTTCGATTTCTTATATCCTAAGGCAAGTAAAACATTTTCAACTCTCATACCACACCCTCGATGACTGCTTGAGTCCATAAATGGTTCTTTTCAATTTTAACACCTGACTTTTATTTGCTGATCTATCAAAGCCTTGAGGCTGCATCATATAAACTGTCTCAGTTAAAGAACCATTCAGGAAAGCAGTAGTCACATCGAGATGGGTGATTCTTAAATCTAAATGAACTTACAAAGCGATTAGAAATCTCAAAGTAGAATGTCTTACAACAGGTGAAAATGTTTCATCATAGTCAATCCCTGGCTTTTGCGTAAAACCCTTTGCCACTAACCGAGCTCCATAACGCACTTCACCCCCACTAGCGAGTTTTATTTTAATACCCATTTGCACTGCACAACAGTCGCACCTTCAGGCTTCTGGACCAGCTCCCAGGCATCATTTTCTTCAAATGATGTAAGCTCTGCGTTGATGGCTTGTCTCCATATGTCCCCATCAGGTCTTGACAGTGCATCAGACACACTTGACGGAAGGTCTTCTAGGTTGTCATCGGTCTGGCAGGCATACGTCATAAAATCATCAAATTTAGTTGACTTTTTCTCTCTACTGGATCTTCTCACCGTAGATGATGGCTCAGTCACAAGTTCGCGGACTGCTTCAAAGAAAGATGATGAAGTGTCACTGTTTGGCATATCTTCTTGTGGGTTATATTCATCAGAACTAGCTGATAAAGACTCTTATTCCACTGTAGTGTTTTCACTCATATCCGCCACTGAAACCAGCAAGTCTTCATTCGAATCATCTTTTGAAGTTAGGTCAAATATATCTAGACTTTTTGTTGACTTTTCATTTATAACAACATCTCTACTTGTATAACCGATCTAGGATCATCTTCTTCGATTTCTTCTCGAATTTCTGTCTTTTATCAGCAGGTACTAACACCATAACCTCGCTACCAAAGATCCTGATATGGCTGACATCAGGTTGCTTCTATGTCCATATCTCATACGGTGTTTTCTTGAGGCCTAGCACCACTGATCTGTTTCGGAGATACGCAGCAGTGTTCGCTGCTTCTGCCCATAAAGACTTGTCCTGCATCGAAGAGCAAGCAGCATGCCTTCTCCACTAGTGTACGGTTCATTCTTTCACACATTCCGTGTTGAGGGGTATAGGGGTTCGTCTTTTGATGTATGATCCCATTCTTTTCCAATAAATTTTCAAACAAAGAACTGCAAAATTCTCCTCCATTGTCTGTCCTGAATGCTTTCATTTTAGCATTTGTCTGGTTTTCAACCAATGATTTAAATTTTTGGAAATACTTTAGTGCTTCACTTTTGTACTGAAGAAAGTAAACGAAAGTCATTCTGCTGTAATCATCCTCAAGGACAAGATAATATCTTGATCCACCCACAGAACTCGCCTCCATTGGTCCACACAGGTCAGCATGCACAACCTCTAACACTTCTGTCGCTCTGGTACCCACATGCTTAAATGGCAACCTACATTGTTTGCCTTCACAGCACATTTGGCATGTTTGTTTAACATTAAAGTTACCTTGTTGCCAGTCCAAACCATTCACAACATCTGGCATTAGTGAAAGGTCTTTGTAATTAATATGCCCAAAACGTCTGTGCCAAATATCAGCTGTTGCAGCAGCCACAAAACACTGTTTTGGTTTTCACAATTTTAATTTCTACATATTATTTACTAGGTCAGCTGTAGCAACTAGAACACCTTCACTATTATAAATCTGACAGTCCTTTTCGCTGAAAAAGACTTTGTGCCTCTTTTGGTTAGTTGAGCAACAGAAAGAAAGTTAGTTGAAAGTTTTGGAACATACAGAACATCATTCACAACAATGTCGAACATTTGTTTTTCAACTACAGTTGAAATGTTCACTTGACCTAAACAATCCACTAACAATTTTTCGTTGTAAGCCACAGTTATTGCCTGGATGTTTGTATCTTGTACATTTTTTATCCAGTCATTTCTAGCAGTTACATGATTACTGGCTGCAGAATCGATGTACCAGTCACCATCGTCGAAATCACCACTAAGAAAAACTGCACCAAACGCATTAGACAAGCTTTCCTTTTTCTTGTTATCACTGTGTCCTTGCCTTGGTTGCAAGCTAGGACACTGACTTCGAAAATGACCAGTTTGTTTACATTTGTAGCATGTTATGTCATTTCTATCATCCGCTTTGACATCCTTTTCGCTTCTGCTGCTGCCACCTCTCGTATTTCTTCTGAAACTTGCCTTCTCGGCAAAAGTGTTTCCCGAGCTGCGCGCACCGTCGTTGGTCGAGGAGCTTCGTCTTAATCTCGTCCGAGGTCACTGCAATGCTGGAATGCTCGATTGTCATGATCATTGGGGCGTACCGATCTGGCAACCCCGCTAGAAGAAGAGAACCACTGTGCTGGGATTCCCTTTCACTCGATACGACAGCTATCCTAACGCTTTCGATACTCGATAGTCAAAGCGATATCGACCAATTCGATATTCTCATTCGATGTCGTTTATGCCATCGCTTTATTCGATATTGGAAACCGTAGTATTCGTAGCACGCATGCGTAGTGAATTATAACCCAAGATTATTTTGTTGCAAAATTTTAAAATTTATAATTTATTTGATTTTCTTCTATGGCTGTGTGGCGTGTGGTCCGGATTGTATTCATTTTTTGCCTGCTTGTTTTCATCTAAAAAATGCTTCCAATTCTCGATATTGTTTTGAGGAGAAGAAATATTGAATCAAACATTTACAAATTACTTTTTTTAAGGCTTGCAAACACTGTGCCTCAAGCCCCTTTTTAACATATTATGTAATTGCATTACTTTATAAGTGATTGAAAAATGAACTATGAACTTGCAAGCCCTTCGAAAAGACTTAAAGCCCTACTAAAATGGTTTAAGCACTTTCAATGTTCGTAAACTCTCTAGAGAGCTTGCGAGCTCATTTTCAAGCTTCAATTACCAAGCCTCAATTACATATGGGCTTGAAGCCAAGTGTTTGCAAGCCCTAAAATAATTGGTAATTGCAAGCCCTTTAAATTAACAATGAGTGCTTTACCCAGCTCTGCCCGCCACTATAAAATAATTATTTTAAAAAATCGTATTATGCAGTAGTAAAATAAGAAAAAAAAATTAAACATCCCATTTATTTTCATATAAAAACATGCTGACATAATATAATCTATTAGGATGTTCCAATGAGCTTCCTGTACTTTAAAAGCCCTAGAAACAAAATAGTTTTTTGTTTCATCCAAACTTAAAAAATCAGTTGAAAGAAGGATCAAAATCAAAATCAAATCATATTTAATGTCAAAAAATACAAAAGTACTTACACGCGTCAAAAGAAAAATATACATATGTATTATATACAGGGTGGTCCTTTTAAAGTGTTACAAGGCAATATTTAAGAAACGGCTGAGTATAAAAAAATTAAATGTGGGGTGATGCAACGGGACTTTGGGGGACACTACTTGACATTATAGGTAACTTTGTAACCCGTCCCAATTTTTAGGGGTGGGGGTTAACTTTTAAATGTTAAATGGAACCATGCGATTTTATTTTCAGATTCGTAATCTACAGAAGAAACTACGTTAAAAACATAATTTAATGTCAATGTCAATGTCAGTATGTTAAAGTCAACAAATTAAATACTGTAAGAGTAAAAAAATATTTAATTTTAATAGGTGTTCAAAATGACGGCCATTTTGCTCTAGACATTTAATAACCCTATTCTGAAATGAATTTGGAACTCTTAACAGCTTATCTGGGGTGATTCCTTGAACTGCACGCCTAATTCTTTGCTTCATATCTTCGGCTGTAGCTGGTGCTGCCACCATGACTTTTCTTTGACAAATCCCCACAAGAAAAAGTCAAGGGGAGTCATGTCTGGTGATCGAGAAAGTCAGTGCATTAGCCCCCACGTCCAATCAATCTATTAAGGTAAGTAGCATCGAGAATATTACGTGCATCTCGACAGAAATGTACTGGCGCACCATCTTGCTGGAACCAAACTGACCCACGTTGTTGCTCTGGAATATTTGGCATTAATCTTGGTAAATCATTTCTAAGGAAATCGCAGTATCGCTGTCCATGAAGTCTTCCATCAAAACATTGAGGTCCAATAATAACATCGCCAAATATCCCACACCAGGTATTTACCGACCAAGAGTGCTGATAAGCGACTGTTCGCATCCAGTGTGAATTTTCGTCAGCCCAATAATGCATATTCATGTTGTGTCGATTGACTTGGCCATGGTTCGTAAAAGTCGCTTCGTCAGAAAAAATTATATTTTCCAGTGAATTGTTTTCTGTGATCGATCGTTGAAGCCAGTGACAAAAGTCCATCCGTCTCTGAAAATCTTGGTCATACAATTCTTGATGTAGGCTGACATGAAACTTCAAATTATGCAATATTAATTAGGTAAACGGAAAAATGCGGAAAATTATAATTTTGTCAATTTGTGCAATTTATTTGACATACTGACATTGACATTTACAACCAATTATGTTTTTAACGTAGTTTTTTCTGTAGATTATGAATCTGAAAAGAAAACCGCATCATTCCATTTAACATTTAAAAGTTACCCCCCACCCCTAAAAAGTGAGAAGGGTTACAAAGTTACTTATAATGTCTAATAGTGTCCCCCAAAGTCCTATTGCATCACCCCACATTTCATTTTTTTATACTCAGCCGTTTCTTAAATATTGCCTTGTAACACTTTAAAAGGACCACCCTGTATATAATATATATAGACAGCTTGTTTACAATGATACAATCGTCACATATTAAAAATTACACTACATATATAAAATCTATAAAACACTAAAACTACAAAACATTGAAGTTAAAATTCAAAAATTCTTCATGTGAATAGAAAGCATTTTCTATTAAAATTTGTTTTATTTTACCCCTAAAATTATTTTCAGGCAGTTGTTTGATACTTTCTGGCTAATGGTTAAAAAAGTTTATTCCCAAATATCTTGGGCCATTTCGACACCTCTCCAGGCGGGAATGTTCTGGTATTGATATTTTTATTTCTGGTGTCGTGGCTGTGGACTTCACCATGCACTTTGTACGTTCCCCTGTTGGATTTAACATATGTCAGGCTATCCAGGATGTACTGGTATGGGAAAGTCAAGATGCCAAGGGCAGCAAAGGCCTGTCTACAGTCCTCCCTGAATCACAAACCGCACAGCCTTCCTCTGGAGGCCAAAAACACGCTTTGACCTGGGTACGTGACCGTGACCCCAAGCCAACAGAGCATAAGACATTATTGAGTGGAATAAAGCAAAATAAGCAGTTCTAAGTACGGGAACACTAACACGCTCGCTAAGACGCCTCAATGCAAACAGACCGCTTCCAAGCTTCTTGGCAATCTGCTCAATCTGGGTATGCCACTTAAGTTCCTGATCGATCATAACACCCAAGAATCCTACGTGCGATGCTCCATCATTAACATCACTCATGTTTCTTAGTGAAAACACTAATTGATGTGTCTTTGCCTGATTCAGAAGGCTTCAGGATCATTTCTGAACAGTGTGTTTATTGTTTTGTTATCCAAAATGTATCAACTTGACTACAACATTAGTATCCGATTTTAACTGGAAAAGTCTAAAATGTCTTTTTTTAAATAAATACATTTTATATATGTATTGGTGTAGTAACATGTTTCACATATGTGAAATTCATCAAAAATTAAACAACTTGCAACACACATAAACAAATAATTCTAACCTAAAAATCACTGTCATCTCGAAATCGATCGAAACGGGATCTCTAGAGGTACCGAAAGACTCGATATCGTTTTAGACGATCCGCGATCAGCTGAAAACAAACGGGAATCGGTTTTTTGCGCCAAATAGAATATTTCGATATCGAATAGCATTCTGGAATCCCAGCGCTGTACACGGATTTTATAGTAAAGACAGTTCGGCTTTCCCGCCCAAAATTGTTATCTTAGGGGTACTGATATCGGAGGGCGCTGACCATGAAACTCGTCTATCGCTACCTACAATGAAACTGTACTTTTCCATATTAATATTTTCAACATTAATCATTTAGATGGCACCGCAAGTATCAGAAGGGGTTGGTTTTTAACTTTTTGGGGTGAAGGGAAAGGAAGAAGAACCGAAGAATCGCCATTTGGTTGCCGTTGGATTTGCGTTACGCCACAGAGGACTTTTGTAGGTTAAATTTTCTGTGGTTACTCATTGTTATTTTCCATCGAGTTTTTCATAGTGTGTTAGAATGTTAGAAAGGAGACAAAATAGCAAGTTATTTAATTTTTGAAAACCCAGGATTTAAATTGACGTGTAAAAAATAGAAAAGTAAGTAAGTTTGGTACTAAGAATTTTTTTAAAGATGTCTCGCAAGTTTATGAACAAAAAAGCAATAATAATGTAAGTACCTAGGAATGTATGTTCCACACTCATCTAATTCAATTTATTTTACTGCTCATTTGGTATTGGCTTTCTACATTGGTCTTGTAGGATATTGAATTTAATGTACCTAGGTATATGTAATTCATTAAAATATTATGTTACTAAATATTTTGTGTTTTTTTTTAATTATTACCTTTTAACCAATTATGGCATCCTTGCCTTCTGCTCTATATGATATAGGTTGTATGTGCAAGCTTTACTTTGCAAAAAGCCATACTTCGTCCATCGGAACCACCATAATATTATACACTTACATGCATTGAAATTGACCAACTAGGTACACAATTTTGAAATCGAATGCATTTTCTTAGAAACCAGTCATCTTTTAAATAATAAAAAAGACATCTCGATTGATCTAGACCCACTGGAATGGGAATTAAATAGTCGTTTATAAGATAAGTATACTTTTTGTAATTAAACTGGTGAATGGTTTCTTAAAAAAGCATTCAATTTCGAAGTATGATGATGTGGGTCGATTTCTATGCACATAAGTTTACATATTAATACCCTACAGTGTGTCCATGGATGGAGTTGACACGAGGGAAAATATCTTTATTATTAATGTTACCACCAAAAGTCATTCTTTATAAACAAATTCTGCTTGTCAATAAATAAGCATACCAAATAAAAATCTGAGATCAGATGTACAGTGTGTTCGTAAATTAAGAAAAATTAAAATGCTTTATGAAAGAAGTACCATTATTTAGTATTTTCAACCAAATGTTCATAAAATAAAGTTGTTTATGATCCAAAATAAAGCCTAAATACAAATTTTGTAATCAGACTTCTATCTTTTAAATTTACAATAATAATAGTGTTTTTTGCGACTATTTGCAGCATTTGACAAAAAATCAAAATAGTCGATTTAGTTAACGTCAATGTTACATCAGCATCGCCTTTACGTCTGTCAGTATTTTGATTTCGTGACGGTAGTTTCCAAAATGTTCACAAAAGAAGAACGTATTTATTTAATATGGTGGAATGGGAGGTATCTATGTAGAATAAATTAGAATTTGGATGTCAAAATTTGCATTTAGGCTTTGTTTAGGATTACATACCACTTTGTTTTACTACCATTTTATTTAAAATAATAAGTAAATGCTCCTCTCCCAAATCATTTGCATTTTTCTTAATCTATTAACATCCTGTACATCTGATCTCAGATTTGTATATGGTAAACTTATTTTTTCAACAAGCACAATGTTTTTATAAACAATGACTTTTGATCGTAAAATTGATAATGAAGATATTTTTCCTCTTGTTAACTCCATCCGTGGGCATCCTGTATACATCAATAAAGAGTGCCGTTTACTCTGTTGGCAAAGCAGGATTTCAAAAAGGTGCTCCCAATAATAATGATTTCTTTGTTTTTTAAGTTAGATTCGATCGATCATTAAAGCAAGCTTTTACGTACAGTCCAAGGATGGCGCCAAGCAACAGTTTAGAAAGAGATGAAGTATTCAGTTTCTTGTCTATAACCTTTGTTAGCCTATGAACCAATCCACTCTTCGCTGATCTTGAAACCTGTTCTGTCTAATTTGCTGGAAGTTTTTATAACCCGAATGACGTAAGCTTCCATTGAACTGCAGTTTTCATAGCGTAGAGAAATCAGGGTACGCAAAAGGCCAATTTTGCGTGTGAATCCATTGTCCTCGTACATTTTCTTCAGAGTATCCCAAACATCTTTGCATGTTTCTTTGTTTCTGATATGCACGAAAATGGATGTGTCCAACGTCAAAATCAGTTTTGCCTTGGCTTTGGCTATTATTCCCATATCAGGCTCTGTTCCATCCAAACACTGGGAGAGTCCTAAAACGAACACGTTTTCGATAGAAAAACACCACTCCGCGTAATTTTCGCGACCGAGTAGCCTTGGAGCGCTCGTAAGGTAATTGACCGCCATTTTCTGCCGTTTTCTGTTTTCTATTTCTAACTATTCCCCATAAACTTGCGACCCGTTTTTGTCTAGGTATGGGTGTGTGCGGTATCTGGGCCCATAGCCTGTTAAAATTGGTTGTATAGTCATGTATATCTAGGCAAAAATACTGAAGTTAGGACTGCGGATCGGGAAAAGAAACACACTCGTTGAAGTTTTACATCGTACTACTTTTCCCTTTATTTACAGTGTTGCCACAGAAATAATATGGTTACAAGACAATAGTGAATAGGTATATAAAGAGATGGCGCAGGGTGTATGAATATGTGATTTACAACCAACAGAATGTTCTTGCAAAAATGACATTTGATGCCGGTATTAATCATTTCATATAATTTGTAAATATAAATGAACATTATTGGTAATGTATAATACGTATGTACATAAATACTAGCTTATGATCCGTTACAAAATCGACGCAAGTTTGTCAATCGCACATCCGGACGAATTGAACATTAAGTATAGTATTTAAAAAATTAAATGTTGCACGGCTATAACTCGAAAAATATTGAGATTTCCAAATTTCTTTTATGAAACTACTACAATAATTATTTTTCCATGTAGAATCACCTCTCCAAGTTTCCTAATGCGTTTTCAGAACACCCTATATATGAAAATGAGGTGTACAATATAAATATTCGTTGAAAGTAGTGAGTTTTTGCTATAGATTAGCGAGATTCCTAAAGTTCAAAAATCTGAGCACAGGCTGGTTCTGAACAAACAGTTACATTTGTTGTTAATTCTTTCTAATGATTTTTCAGTTAACTTAGTCGATGAATGTTCCTACAATAATTACATTTAATACGGAATTAATTACTTTATATATTTTTATATACCTACGTAAAAGATAATTAAATATTCTTTTACAAATAGTACCTTTTTACTACCGACCCACAGGATTCTTAATGCAAGGATCTCAATGCAGGCTGGCTCTGACAGCAAAATTTGCAACTTTTTTTGTGTTTTTTTCCATTAATATTTTTCCAAAAGTCGATGAATGTGCCGGGAATTAATTACCTACTGCATCTAATTTGTGAAAATAAATGATAAATTGTGTGTAAGTTATAAATATTTTTGATGTCGATTTTTCTTAAGTGAATATAATATAGATAGTAATTAAAAAAACATGTGCCATCTCTTAAAGAGAGATTCTTTGAAAAAAAAACTGAGGCAAAAAGTTCATATGAACATGGGTTCGCAGATGCTTTATTTCAAAGATACAGAGTGTTAAATTTTTTAATTTTTTTAATTTTTTTTCAAAATATTTTTAAGATGGCTTCAGCAATAATTTTAATGAAATTTGCATTGTGTAAAGTACTTAAATTTAGCATAATTCTGACTATGAAAATGCTTTGACATATCCTCCAGAGGTGTGCATGTGAGAAGACGGTTAAATATTGTTTTAATAAAAACTGTGCGCCACTGATTTTTTCACATTTTTGTATCTCTGTCAAATAGTATGTTAAATTCTTAACAAAACTTACCTGTTCATATTTTTTCAATTTTCACTTCTTTTAGGAGATAAATGCAATTATTAAGCGCCTTACTAGTTTTCCCAAACAAATAATTGCACATCGGTTTTAACAACTTTTTTTTATGGCACTGGTTACAACCAAATGGCCAGCATCTTTCTGTTTTTTTTTTATAACTATATATACATATACAATGCACATACTTTTTTACATGTAACAATCACGGAACATTCATGGTCTAAGGTCTAAGCGGTATTCGAACCCGCGATCTCTCGGTTGCAAAGCTAGCGCCGGTACCCACTCGGCCACCGGATACCCCAAGGTTTCAACAAGTAAAGAGCATTTAAAAAATTTAACACAACCGGATCTTTGAAACAAAGCGTCTGCGGCATGTTCATTTGATATTGTTCCCTTACTTTCTTTTAAAGACTCTCCCTCTAAGCGATGGCACATGTTTACTGAAACCCCTTTATATATTTTGTACTCAACTTTTTGGTTGGTAATATTGTTTTATATTTTGTTCCGAAATATTTTGTTTTTGTGGCCTTTAATAGCTATTTGTGTATTAAGAGCGCAAAGTGATATATTGCCGCTCTGAGCGAGAAGTTAGACGCGCGACGCGTAGCGGAGCGCGGCTATCTCGCGAGAGCGGCAATGTCACTTTGCGCTCGAATTACACACATGATTTTTTCTACAACCGTTATTTTTATAAAAATATTTTGTAATGTAATTAATAATTATTGATATCAAATTTGACAGTTTATATTTTGTGTCAAAAGTCGCAGATACGCTGGACGTTTCTTTATTATTATTAAGGTGTCCATGGTAACTAAGCGAGCGACAAAGTAACTTTGTCGCTCGGCGAGCGACAAAGTAAAACAAACGCTTGTTCCTCGAAAATGTCCAACTTTGCGCTTTCTTTTGAAAGCGCAAATTTGTACTTTTCGCTCGGTTGTAGAAAAAAAACTTTAATTTGTTCTATGAAACATTTTCTTTCCCATGAACGAATGACGTTTGTAATGTAGATAGAAATATAAATATAAGTCCTATTTACGACACGCAACTTGTTTCTAACTTTTAGTTATTATTTTGCGTAGTCGGGTTTTAGCTTTTTGAATTTATTTTTAACTAATTTTGTGTCTGTTTTATTTTTAGAACATTAACCAGGATGCTGAAAATTTGCACATAACAGTATTTCGTCCGGTACTGACAACAGACGTCTTGTTAAAGGTGTATGCTGATAACGTTGATCATTACAAATTTTTAAAGATTTCACTGTATTGTGAAACGGACAACCCTACTCTAGTTTATACATCTTATATCGACAGCTTAAATATAAAGGTTGACAAAAATAGAAACCATGGCATCGTACTTCATCTTCCTTCACTTAAGCTAGATAACAAGGAATACTCTGTACATTTAGAACCTGTTCAGAGTCTAAAAGCAAGGTCTCAAATTGAGTATTTTAATACCAATATCTCCTTTAAGCACATTGACATGCAGTTTAGTGTTACTTCCAATACAAAGGAACAAACCATCAAGCAAACATCAATATGGGCCGTAATTTTTATTTTTGTAATTATTCTGTTTGTGCATAATATTCAAATAATTGTAGATTTAGTGAAAGAACACCTTAATTTTAATTTAAATAGTTTAAGCTCTTACATTCCAATTCCGAGCAGTAGTAAATCTGTCAGTGACTACGATAATGACATAGACCAAATTGTGCAAGATATTAATAATGTTAGACGGAACAGATCCAAAAAGGTGAATTAGAGTATGTAATACTTAGCTTACTTTATGTAAAGACTTTTAAGCCAATCACGCACTATATACGATTTTTAATTGCACATGGATAGTGATTTATATTCGCCCTAAAACAAAAATTTTTCAAAAACAAATTTTTACAGTTCCTTAAAAACGAATGTTTTTCGAAACCTAGTTTTACGAATTTTTTTTCGAATATCCATTTTTTAAATTTAATTTTTCTGAACACTTTTCAGAAATCAATTGTTTTCGAAAAACTTTTCTCGAATACCTATGCATTGTTTCCAAAAAAGCTTTTTCGAAACTTTATAGAGGAGCGTAGCAAACCTAAGGGAACCTAACAACCATGCACAAAAACGGTTCTTTTATGTTTGCTTACGATCTTTTTCCGTCTTTTTCATTAACATTTTTTAAATTGGTAAATTAATACGTTGATTGATGTTTGTTGGAAAAATGTGCTATCGATAAATAGTCCAGCTGGCTGACATTGGCGAGTTCCGAAAATTACTCGCCTGGATTTTTTTTTACATTTTTTTTACATTTTAGTTTAATACATGCTATTTAATATATAATGCATGTTGCCACGTGGCAAGCCGGTCAGAAAGTATTTAAACCGAAATGGTGCAAACAAAAGGAAGAAATCATTCTTGCATCTTTCAATTTTTTTCATATTCTTGGATAAATTACAAACACGAAACTTTTTTTGACTTTTTACTTCAAAACTAATATTTTGAAAGCTGGTAATATGACGAATTTGAGCAAATTCAGTAAATACAGGGTGTTACAAAACTCTATACAAAATTTTACAGGTGATTCTTTGATTAATAATACAATGAAAAATTCCTAATAACATAGATCCGGAAACGATTTATGTCCGAGATACAGCTAGATAAAATAAATAAAAATAAACTGATATATAATAAAAAAAGTTATCACACGTGGATAGGAAGTTTTTGACTAAAAAATGAAAATTTACTATGTTGAAAGTAACCTGGCCAGATATTGTTTAAACCAAAATGGTTTGAAAAAAATTAACATTTTAACATGTTTTACATTACTTTTCGATGAATTAAATACAAAACGGGCCTTAATAACTTTCTATTCTAAAACGGATATTTTTGAAGTTATGAATTTTTTAAGTTGGGTATTTTGGGTTGACGATTTTGGGTAACTTCGACTCGTAAATATATTAAAGAATTTTATTAATTGGGCAAAATATTTTTTATATCCTTTACTATATAAATTTTGTAGAAATACGAATGAATAAGCACTGTTTTCCTTGTAATTTATAAACTAATAGTTTTACAAAAAATCGTATTAAATAAAAATTGAAGGGCCTATAATTGTCTATAAAATTGGTCTCTTACAAATTTCTTATACCTCTTGGTATTTTAAAAGATATAATCCATTTGCGGTTTCATTCGACAACACTTAAAAGAAAAACACTGTTTATTGTCATTTCTGAATTCTATTATTTACAGCTTAGAGTAGACAAAAAATTATTTTGCATGATTAATCACTTGATTAAATATATTACAATGAATTAAAGTTCTTACTTAAAATTGTCATTTTTCTAACTTAAAAAATATAAATAATAACTAAGGTAGCACCTTTGGTTTGCTCTCAGTGGCGCCGAAAAGCGAGGCGACTTGGGCCATCGCGAGACCGCAAAGCAAACAGTTCCTCTCTTGGCGCGGTGTTAGTGTATTTTACGCCGCGTTTATGTAATAAACATTACTTTTAAAATATTTTATTTTGAGTTAACCAATGTGATGTAGGATCAAAACTTGGTACAACTACTAATTAATTATGATGCAAATACTATCTTTTAATATAAATATTATTGTTTAATAAAAATCAAGACGGCGCGGCGGCATGCCGTAATTTTAAATATTCTTTTTCTATGGAGTAGTGTTGCAACATATGTACGTAAGAAAGGTCAAAATGACACACAATTTTACCGTCCGGGCGGGGCATAAGTCGACAACCAGTAATCGACCACTTGTGCCATACAGTACCAACCTACGCAATCCATGTGCGCGTGGCAAAGTGCGCGCGCACATTAATTTTTTGGTCTTGCGAGTAACTTGTTTTTCAACTTTTTCGACTTCTTTATTTCTCGTTTGTTATCTTTTTCGTTTTTTGACATCGGCGCAGTAGACCAAAATGCGTACCACGCGCAAACCGAGCGTTCTAGACATGCGCAAGGAATTTCAGGGATGTACTTTGTTGTGTATATTCGAACACATCCACTTTTGAAAATATATCTGCAATAGTAAAGGTGCAACTACATATTGAACTTTTTAACTTTTTCCCCTGCTTTTTCAAACTTTTTTTTTCAACTTCTCTATTTTTCGTTTTTTTATATTTTTCGTTTTTTGACATATGCGCAGTAGACCAAAATGCGTACCACGCGCAAACCGAGCGTCCTAGACATGCGCGCGGAATTTCAGGAGATGGACTTTGGTGTCTACATTCGAACCCATCCACTTTTAAAAATATATCTCCAATAGTAAAGGTGCAACTACGTATTGAACTTTGTAACTTTTTTCCTAGCTTTTTTAACTTTTTCACTTTATTTGTCGTTTTTTATATTTTTTGTTTTTTAACAACCCGAGGCAGGCAAACCGGGCCTCCTAGACAAGCACACGAAATTGAAGGGAATGTAACTTGGTATCTGTATGCGAATCCATTCACGTTTAAAAATATATCTCCAGTAGTAAAGGTGCAACTACGTATTTAACGTTTTAACTTTTTCCCCAGCTTATTAAAACTTTTTTTAAACTTCTCTATTTTTCGTTTTTTATATTTTTCGTTTTTTATATTTTTCGAATTCGACATCTGGGCAGTAGACCAAAATGCGTACCACGTGCAAACCGAGCGTGCTAGACATGCGCACGAAATTTCAGGGGATGTATTTTGGTGTCTACATTTGAACCCATCTACTTTTAAGAATGTATCTCCAATAGTAAAACTACAACTACATGTTTCTACGATTTTTGTGGTGTCTTAATTTGTCCAACATTCGTAACTATGTGACATTTTAACACCGCACAACCAAAATATGGAGTGAAACATCAGCAAATTTATAAAAAAATATAAACACTATCTTGCGGTGATGCGGAACCACCCATGCACTTGCTTGACCGGTTTTTTTATTTCACACAATCGGTAACGCCCATGAATTAAATTATTTTTGTCAAATATACCGTATACGTACGTACCTATTTTCGGCATCGACGCCTCTGGTAACAGACCAACCGTGCTAGCCTTACATCAGTTATATAACATATATCCTATACTCACTTACTTATTTCCGTCATGTTAGGTTGGGTGTGAGATTCATAATATTGTATGTGGTACGGAACCATCTACAACCCCCTACCAACAGTGCCAGCTTAAATAGTAACTTTCAAGTACAGGGTTATAGAACACTTCTGTTTGTAATTAACTAGAGAAATTATAACAACTTGAAACATGCTAAAATGTTCATTTTTATTTTGTTGAAACTGTTTTGGTTTAAAGAATATCTAACCAGGTTTGTTAATGCTTTGTTGCATGCTAAATGCAACAGATGATTCGTTGGTCAAGGAGAAGAAGAAAAGTCCCTATTAACATAGGTCCGAAAACGCTTTTGTCTGGAGATACAGAGTGATTAAATTTTAAGATTTAGTTTTTCTGATTTATTTTATCCCTTTGTATCTCAAAAACAAAGCATTTCCGTACCTATATTGATAGAAACTTTTTTTATTTTATTTTTGGTCAAAGAATTAAAATCATAAGTTTATATGTGGAATTTTTTCACACCTCTGTATCAGGCGCGGCCCGTGAGTTTTTTTACAGGTGGGTCAAAATTTTGTGGGCAACTAGTGATATCAACGCAACAAGCAAAATACACTTTTTTAATTAAGGAAGGTTTTTTAATAATGTGCCAAGAAATTATTTACCTACAAATAAACACCGCAAAAATCATAAAATAGGTACTGTAGTATATTGAACATTGCTACTCTAGATGTTTATGACTTTTTCTATGTGTTTTAGTACTCTAGATTAGTAAATTGCTAGCGGCTTCCCGTTTTGATACGTTTATCGTCTCCTCAATAGAGGTCGCGCCTTGTACTAAAAGCCCAGAATAAATGGTCTTCTAAATTCTGAGCTAAAAGTGTCATTATTCGTAAAATAAAATTAGGAACGCTGCCGAAACTCCGTTTTCTTTAATAAATACAATACAGTAATACGATCTTTGTGTACGCACGTGCAGGCTGCCAGCTGTAGCAGATATGAGATTGCCAATAATTTTAAAATATTTTATCGAGGAAGAAGTGCCAACTTGTTGCCAATACACCTTTTAGAGCCGATCTAATTTTTTAAATAACAAAAATTTTAAAAAAATTCAACCCCAACACAGCCTCGAACCCACGACCTCTTGGTCAACTACTTTGAAACTCTTTGTTTAATTAAATATGTATACATTTCACCTTATTATTCTACAACTTAAATATGTACACATATAATATAGCTGAGATTATTCCTCTGGACTACGCTGGTAATGTAAGAAAATCGGTCCGATGCCATTATAAATTGTTATGTTTAACCTCTAATTAATAATACATTAATACAATGCAAATACAATGCGCATATTAGCTACCTAATTAGTTTTTGTTTTTCCAAACCAAATGTTTTGAAAGAGTATATTTTACGGGGCGGTTTGAGTGTATTTCCATAGTGGAAGTGGCCCGATATTATTGGTGGGCCATCGACAAATTGTGTCTCTTTTTAACTTCCTAAAGTGCGTATGTCTGTTTTTCTCTTAGTTTTAATGAATTTATATCGTCCATTTAAACCTATGAGGCCAATTGAAAATACGACTCAGTCCGGAGCAAGCTTGGATATCATTCGACGGTGGCTTGGCTTGATTCTTTCTTGGGGAGTTTTCGCATGGAACTTGCACTTTTTTGAACCAAAAGATTCTTTTTTGGTTTTAAAAAATAAATTATTAGGTAGATCATTGAAAATGTTAGGTGGATCATTGACCAAATAACCTTATGGACGGGCCGCGCCTGCTCTGTGTTAACAGTGAGTTAAATTTACTAAAAATTGTCTTCTCTCCAACTTTAAAAATATTAATTTTAGAGTAAAAGGTCTGAAGACATTTCTTGTTCGTAATTCATCAAAGAATATGGAAAAAAAGAATATTTAAACCATTTCGGCTTAACAGTATGTGACAGGGTTGCCGTCCGGCAACATGCATTTATGTCATAAGATAACTAGTATGTTTTAAACAAGATCATCTAAAATAATTCCGGACCAATAATTTTCGGAACCTATCATGCGCAAATACATGCTGGACTACAAATTTTTTATGGAGAAAATGTTCCAAAAAAAATGTTAGCAAACCTGTTGGGGGCAGTTATTTGTGTGCGATAAAAATCGTAGTTTAAGAGAAGTATTTAGTATCCGTTTTAACATTGTTGTAGGGATGTAGCCCAAAGGCCAACAAAAAAATTCTCTTAAAAATCCTATAAAGTACAAGATGATGTAGGTAATAAATTGTATCCCCTCCCTTGACCACTTTCTGGATCCGGCATTGAAAGGCATTGATTTTTTTTACAGCAAAGAACTGAGCAACAACATTATTAAAAAAACAATAATAGTAATGGACGCTAAGTAATGCTTTTAAAGGTTTAAAAGTTTGTAATTTGGACTTCATTTGCAAAAATTTAGGGACGCAAATCACTTAAATCGATATTTTAGTTTCTAGTCAATCTAAAACTTTTTATTTAATCATATAGAATAAAGAGGGTAGTGAAAATACCCTAAATATGTTTTTACTCATATACTGTGTGTCTGGAAAAGGATGGATAGAAGGAGGATCTTTCCGTACCCTTTTTGGATCAAAATATAATTGTTTACGCCAGATTGCCTGTTTTCTTCATATGCGTAACTAGGGCGGGGGGAATAAAATGAGCCCCCCCCCCCCAATTTTCAGACACTTCTATGATACATTGCCGTCTATAGTAGCATTTCTATAAATGTGTAAAATATGCGGTGCATTTCTTTTTTTTGTCATCACTTTTGACTGGCCGGTAAATACGTACTAATTTGGTCTTTTTTTTTTGGTTCTTAACAAAGAACTTGCCAATCCAGCCCCCCTAAAACATCAAAGCTAGTTACCAGGGGCGGCTGGTACATAAGGGCTGCTGCGGAGCTGCAGAACCACCAAAATTTTCAAGCCACTTGACTGATTTTTTCATACTGTGCAGCAAATAATTAGAGATTCCTTAAAATGAAAATAAGCGAAATTAAAACACCGAATTTTCGGTCGAGAGTGCTAGTAATAGGTCAGCCCTAGTCAAGACACGCCGCGCGGCCCAGCACCGACGTACAGTTGACCAAGTAAAGTTAATATAATTTTCACGCAGCGTTTTCAAGAAGTTGTTGATATAAGGCAGAAATCGGCTCCACCCCGCTGTTTATAAAATTTAATACGGGAAATTCTGCTAGTCATTTAGCTGCATTCGTGACAGTCTTTACTGGTAAATTCGGGCGCATTTTATATCATCAGGAAAGACAATTATTTGCAATTATCGTTGTTGTTATTATTGTTAGCTGTCGGTTGTTAGTTTCGTAGACTGTAGAAATAATGGATGTTATGTATAACTTAGTGAACAATAAAGTATTTTTTAAATACTCTTATAATGAAAAACTTGAGCTAAAAAATAGAGGCATGCCACTACCAGATATTAATATTGAGACAGTCGGTGTTAGCAGACGAAAACCGTGCACGCGTCACCAGGGGAGGCAGGGGGGCCCGAGCCTCTCCCAAAATTGTGCGAAAAATGTGAATTTGTAATATAAACATAAAATAGTAATATCGAATTTTAATTTTTCATTTAGGCCCCCCAAAATCTCTGGATCTGCCACTGCGCGTCACTTTAAGAGAGATATTTATTCGCGAAATGGTTGGATTTGTGGATGCAACAAAAAAAATGCCCTTTTTTGCTTCAAAGAAGGATCGCAGGATTGCCCTAATATTTAAAAAGTAAGGTAAAATTCCAATAATTTTATAGACACACCCAGATAACACACTTAGTTTTCAATCTGCCGATATTGCGGCGGCCGGCATTCGAAAACGAATTACTTACTTCGAAGTGTCTGAGAACTGTTATATTTGTTACTGTTATATTTCTTTAATTATAAGGTAAGGGTTGTTTAAATTAAAACGACGATGTACTTATCTTAGAACGAGACCGCGAGACGTCACATGTCTAGATGCCAGGAAGGACGAAGAAATAGAGAGGGAGTCTCTCGGTCTCGTTTGCTTTTATTAATTACACAGTCACAGAGAGCATGCGCAGCATGCAGCGGCGGAGATACATGGATTATTAATATTTACATATATTACATCTCCCTTCTTTTTTTTAAAGTGTGTTACAGAACAGTTTTACCTACATCAAATGTGACATTACTAAAATTATCTCTTAAAATGAAACCAACGATTATTTGTGTATATTACTGTAGATTGGACACATTCAATGCATTACAAAATTAAACATTCAGAAGTATACAAATTTCATCACACATACACAAGTAATCACAGGTTACGAGTACGGATACTAACACTAGATATAAACACTAAACAAAAAAAAAGAATAAGCCTACTTGATCACAAACTAAGTCTAACTGGCGGTTTCACTGTTCGTCCATACTTGGTACGAGTTGGTGAATGACGTGGCAGTTCATTTATTTGCTCCGAATCTACCTCCTCGAGTCAGTCACATAGCTGTGATAGTCATCAGTGTTCTCACTAGTGTTTAATGAATTTGGTAATGATTCTTGTCCATGTGACCAATTCTCTGGCGGAATTACATCATATTTAAACTGATTATAGCTACATGTAGGTTTATCTAAAACAAGATTGTGCATTTTTTCATTATTTTTGACTTTAATTATGTGGGCTCTATTTCTTATTATTATTTTATTAGTTTTGCTTCTTATTTTGTATGACCTGGGATCGGCTAGTTTTTCAATTATTACACCATCCACCCATTTTTCTTTATTACACTTATCAAAATTTTTAACTATTACCCTATCGTTTATTTCTAACACTGGCAATTCTTTCTTATTTCTATCATAATATCGTTTTTGTTTGTTTTGCCTATTTATTAATTCATTTCTTACATTTAATGTTGGGACGAACCTGGGGACCATGGCTTTATTGAGGACTTGAATTGTTGATTTTATTTTTCTGTTATATAATAGCTCTGCTGGACTTGCAATTTTATCAGAAATCGGTGTATTACGTAAATCTAAAAGACACAAGTAAGGATCTTTATTGGCTTTTATGGCCTTCTTTAAAATATTTTTTGCGGTTTGCACAAACCGTTCTACCTGACCATTAGACTGTGAATAGTTCTGACTAGAAGTTTTATGAGAAAAGTCCCACTCGCTAGCAAATTTTTGAAATTCTCTAGAGGAGAAGCATGGTCCATTGTCTGAAAAGACTGTATCTGGTATACCATGTCTAGAAAAGATTTGTTTTAAAAACTGTATTGCCTCATTACTAGTTTGGGAATTCAGTATTGACATCTCTAAAAATTTTGAATAATAATCAACTGCCAAGATGTAATTCTTTTTATTAAAATAAAATAAGTCCACACCAATTTTTTCCCAGGGTCGTTCCGGTACTGTATGACACATTAAAGGTTCTTTTTGACTTATTCTCTTGTCGCTAGTACAAACTTCACAACATTCAACAAAATTCTCTATCTCTCTTGACTTACCTGGCCAAAAAAAATAATTTCTAGCTGATAATTTAGTTTTGTGAATACCTTGATGAGACATGTGCACTCTTTCTATTATTTCTTTTCTCATACTTTTTGGTACCAGAAGCTTATCATTTTTAACTATAAGCCCTTAAACTACACTTAGTTCATGCTTAAATGGATAATATACTTTAAATTCTGGTTTTAAAAGGTGTTTACTTGACGGAAAACCTTCTGAAATTAAATTCATGAGTGTTACTAAATGACAGTCATCAGCTGTTCTTTTCTGAAATCCTCTAAGCTTACTACTTGAGACTGGAAAATTTTCTGTAACTACATAAAGGTGTGATTCTATTTCTCTAAACTTGTTTTCATAAATGCCATCAAAGGATTTTGGAAAAGCTCTACTCAATGCATCTGCAAAAAACATTTCCTTGCCTTTTTTATAGACAAGTTAAGTATAAGGTTGTAACATGATAAGCATTCTTTGAAGCCTAGCAGGAGCATCTACTAGTGGTTTATTAAAGATATTTACAAGAGGTTTATGATCTGTTTCTATAGTGACGTCGCGACGTCCAAATATGTACTGATGGAATTTTAAGCAAGCATATACAATAGAAAGCATTTCTTTTTCAATAACAGCATATTTCTGTTGTGTAGGAGTAGGTGGGGCGTCACCTTAGTCTCAGAAGATCTGGGCATTAGCTACCAGAGTGAAGTTAGCTACCGATGGCGTTAGCTACATATGGCACTAGCTACACATGGCACTAACTACATCAGGCGCGCGCTACACTGGGCATTAACTACTTAGGCATTAGTTACTGCTGTCTTTGGTCTTCTTGGCGACTTGGGCATGAGCTACTTAGGCCTTAACTACTTGGGTATTAATTATTTGACCTTGAACCGAATTTGTAATTGGCCAAAGCAGGTCTTTAGGCATTAGTTACCGCTGTCTTTGGTCTTCTTCTTAGCCACTTGGGCGTGAGCTACTTAGGCCTTAACTACTTGGGTATAAATTATTTGACCTTGAACCAAACTCGTCAATGGCCAAAACAGGTCTTAACTACATAAGCATTAGTTATTGTCGGTCCTCTTAGCCACTCAGGCGTGATCTGCTTAGGCCACAACCATTTGACCCTGAACCAAATTTGAAATAGGCCAAAGCATCAACCTTGAAAGAGAGTTGAGCTTAAACAAAACTTGATGCCCGTAAGTATTTTATTGTGACGTATTTATTAAAAGGTTATGTATTTTAGAGGGCGGGCATCTATAATGGCCATTTGTTTCAAAGTTATGTAATTGTTATGCATTTTTTAAGGTTATGCGTTTATATTGCTTAGGTGTACGATGATTGTTTCAAGATCAAATAAATATTACACGTATTATCGCGCATAGGTATGACAATAAAGACGATCAGGTGTAGCCATTTTTAATTCAGCGACCAAATCGTAAACTAGTCAGACCATAGGGCAACAATGCCTCATTTACTCTTAATACTTTGATTTTTTAGGTTAGATATTAAGTATATGGAGCAATGGCGCCAAATAAGGTGACGTAGTCATGACAGAGTTACTGATTTAAAGCCGTCTTTAGTTTTAAAAAATATCAGGTATTTTTTTTACTCTAGAAAGGGCGTGCGATATCGCATTAAAAGACAGAAGGGGTGGCATATTTATTAGAAATACTTAATACTAAACACTTATGCATGGTTAAGTTATAGTTTAAAAGTTGTATGAAATATAGCATAAAAATACCTAATGCTAAACCCTTGACTGCTAGTTGGCTGGAATATATTTAATTAACACACACATCATGGGGCTTTACATATTAAATTTTTAACTTGAATTCTATTAGAAGATATAGGATGTGACATTTTTCTTTGAAGTACTAAAAGCTTTTTTATACAATTATGCGCTGTCATTGTTCTTTTCTTCTTCACAGCTCGGTGGTGAACTGCTACAAATATGAGAAAATTGTGTAGCTAGATCCAGGGGTGAGGGTAACATCCTGGTTGACCCATCACTGGTAACGATGCCTAAAAATTACAAAAAGTTACACTTTATACCTAATTACTTATAGAGGATATTTCGTGGGCATTCTTTGCGCAAACAAAATTTCAAACATAAAATTAAAATTGGTAGGCAAATAGCAAACAAGTGATGTCATTATTTTACAGAAGAAAACATGTATATTTGGCGTGAAAAATACTTACAAATACATACCTCGATTTTACAGGAACTGCGATTTTAGAACTCCTATTCCAGATTTTCTTATAATAAAATCTATGCTGCTGTGACTGTACTGGTCTATGTTTCCATATTTTCTTTTAATTTAGGTGACTGAAGGAATAACGGCCTTCCTTTAGCAGGCAATCTAAAAGTAATGTAATATTTATTCTCTAACTATCTATATAACACATACTGTAAACTAATTAAAAAAAACACGTTTTTATCTCTATGGTATTGTATTACATTTTGCTTGTCTGACTCTAAAACGTGCCGTAGAAGGCCCCGTCGACAGAAGCGGCTATATTAACCCTCATTCATGGTTTGAACAAAAACAGCCCTTTTCTTAAAGCGATAGCCTTATTTTACAGGAGAAAACAAGTATATTTAGCGTGAACAATATGCACTTATAAACACATACCTTGGTTTAGCTGGAGCTGCAGTTTGAGGCTTCTCATTCCAGTTATAATAAAATCTATGCTGTAACTGCACCATGTTCCCACATTTCCTTTCAATTTAAGTGACTGAAGGAATAGCGGCCTTCCTTTACCAGGAAATCTAAAAGTAATGTAATATTTATTCTACAGCTACCTATATAGCACATACTGTAAACTAATTAAAAAAACACGTTTTTATCTCTATGCTATTGTATTACATTTTGCTTGTCTGACTCTAAACATGCCCCGTCGACAGAAGCAGCTATATTAACCCTCATTCGTGGCTTGAACAAAAACAACCCTTTTCTTAAAGCGATAGCCTTATTTTACAATATGCACTTACAAACACATACCTTGGTTTAGCTGGAGCTGCAGTCTGAGGCTTCTCATTCCAGTTTTAAAAAAATCTACATCATATATCGTTGAATTCATCTTGCCGAAAACTACTTTTCCATACAGTCTCGGCTCTGTCTGCCCCCATTTTGAAAGATTTCTTAGGTATGCGGTGTTCAAATGAAGTTTACCTCTGAAATAATAAAAAATCTGTCAAGTGCAGGCTATACTTGCACAATTAGCGTTCGGCGCCGCGCAACTATTTTTAATGCCTGAATAAAGTGGTATTCGCGCAATTTAAACCTAACTCTCAATGTTCATAATTTTTATATTTCGGGCATTTCTAAAAATAGTCGGAAATATTTTAATGCTTGAGTAAAGTTGTATTTCAATTAAAAGATTGAATACCTGCGTTTAGTTTCTATTTGAGACATTACTGGGGATATCTTAAAGGTGCCTTTAAAGTAACCTTGCAGGTTGTTTTTTATAGTTTTTACCCTTGTGGCCCCTCTAAATTGTTTATTTCAATTAAAAAGATTGAATACCTGCTTTTAGCTTGAGAGAAACCATTTTCGTAATAGCATTTCAGAACATTTAATATACCTAAAACTTCTTATGACCAAGATGACCAAACTAATCAAAATTTAACCTATATTTGAGAACGACATTTGTTTAAATCATATTTTTACAATAAACCGAGTTTTTAGCCCTATGTTAAAAACAAAAGACTGTGCTAGCATAATAATAGCCGTAGGAGAAAAGAAACTTAAAGTAATAGTAAAATTTCGCAGTTCTGGAGGATTTTTATTTTCCCAATTTAAGTTTTAGCAAGAGTTTGCTTATAAAACGGCTAGAAGGGCCAACATTAATTTTCCTTCGCCATATTGTCAAAGGTGCTGAAATATATTCAGCTGTTTAGAAGGGGTAACAACTAACTTATTGTTATAAAATTGATACTCCAGGTGAAACATGAATTTTTCGTGAGATATATAAAAAATTTCAAAATTATATAGCTACCTATTTTACAAATAATAATAAAAAATGTTGTTGCATATAGTAGTATAGTATAGACTTACTCGCTTTGTTCATGGTATTTCCTAGAGATATTTATTCAATTTCTCAAATATTGTAGGGACTACACCAACCAGTTGACAAGCTGTTTCACCTAGGTTATAAAATAAATTCGGGGCAAAGTGTCTTGAGCAGGTTTAGAATATAAATATTTGAACCCAACAGAGCTGTCTGGTCTTCAGGGGCACGGGGACTCTACAACAAAACGATTAAGTTATTTACTGTTTTCAGAACAAACCTGCTGTACTGCCTAAGTTAACACACAACGTTAATGCAATATTTTTCCGAATAAAACATTTCCGTCACTGGAAAAAAGCTCCCCATTATAATAATTTATATCTTTAATGAGTTTTTATCTAAGACACCCCACATAGACTTCAAGTCTAAGTACTAACGTACCGTGGGCGTCTGAAGAGAAGGGAAATGTAGTCTATTGGCACGGGATTTGAAGGATTGGAGGCGGGGACGGGAAGGGAAAACATCTGCAGGCAATTTGTTCCATAATCCGGAGCCCTAGGTATGAACGGGGGAGAGAAGTGGTCTGGTAGAGGCTTTTGTAGACGGGCAGTGAAGGGATGCGCACGTAACACGCCTCTTGTTGTTCTGTTAGGAGCAGTCAAGGGGGAATAATACCGACTAGTTCTTCAGAGTAAAATCCGTAGCGGTAGAAAAGGGATAAATCCCCAACAGCGCGGCGATGAACGACAGAAGGTAGTTTTCACGCCTATACAAAGTATTTTACTTCAAAGACAAAAAATATTGTATATGCAATAATGCCAGGCTAATGATTTGTTTTATTGGACGATTTACGTCACAAAGCAGACATAAAAAAAACATGTTTAAAACGTATTTTGGTAGCTATTTCGTCTGAAGATTATTAATAACTTGTTCAAGAAACGGTCGAAATTTACAAAAGACGTCCCAAACATTTTTCTGTTGCTAGGACCCTACATTCAGTAACAGTAAATATTGCTTTCTAAAATAAATCATAACATATCTTCAAATTTTGATTAATAATATAATGCTATTGTTAAAAAAATTTAAAGTCAGGTTTAAAAGCCGACAAACCATGTAAAAATGAAATTAAGCTGACTAAAGGTGGATTTATACAGACATAAAATAAAATAATAATAAAATAAAAATTAAATAAGAGTTAACTGTACTTAAATGCCATAAGACGTTTATACCAACAAATAACATAAAATTAAAATAAGAAATAACCTTGAAGATGGCTATCTTTTAACTTTTATTTTATTTTTATGTGAAAATTGAACTGCCCATGCGCCAGAAAATTTTTGACAACTGTCTTATGTCTAAGGGTTAGGTGTAAGAATAGCTATTTCCGTTATGGTCTTAGCTAAACCTCGCCCTTAAATTTGTTTTTTATAACCAACATCTTTATTGTAACTGCTATTGTGTCTCTAATAAAGTCGATTATTATTATTATTATTATTATTATTATTATTTATCACATGTTTTGGTTGTTACTTAGGTATTAGCTCTCTTTCCTTGTCTCTAAAGATTATTAGCGTTTTTGTGTATTTCTTAGAGCTTTTTCGGTGTTTATTACTGTTTATTCGAATATACTCAAAAATGCCCCTGTTTGACAGAGAGAGCGGATTTATTCTTCATTGGAAGTTCTTATTCCTTATTTTTATTTTATTTGCTGTATAAATGTTTAAAAACAGATATTTCTAATTTCTTATTTTATGTTATTTCTTATTTTTATTTTATTTTATGTGCCTGTGTATAAATCCATCTTAACATGACCGCCAGGTACAAAAATGGCGCCTCAAGTTTTCGATAATTTCGCATAAAATAGTTAAATTTGTGTGGATCACGTTAGAAGCTACTTAATTTAGTTATTTATATATGTTGTAAATAATTACCGAGAGCCAAAAAGCTGTTTTTAAAATAAATGAAACATAAATTTGTCTTGTGACATCCAAAAATTTAAAAATTATGAAGCTACCTACCTATATTACAAGTAATATTAAAAATATTGCTATATAAGGCAAGTCGGACTTACCCGCTTTGTGTGTGGCTTTTCCTCTGGAGATATGAAAACCATTCCCAAATCAGTCGTACGAACTATGAGAAATTCCGCATCAAACTAGCCCTGGCTCAAAAATCACAATGGTACCTGCTCACACAATCGCATTTTTTATCGACAAACTGCTTTAACTACACGAGCAGAATCAAGTAGAAAAATCGCTCCAAACGTTTCCTCGAGAAAAACGGGAATTTCGGGGGCAGTTTTATGGATATTCGTTTATAAAATTGTGAGAAATATCGTTTTAAATAATGTAGAATGCAGCGTCGACCACCACAGAACAACTCGCCCGCCATTATTACGACCCTTCTCTCTCTACTCTCTACAACAAAAAATCAATATTTGGCACTAGTAGTACCTTTAGATGCGTTAGACAGTAGCGACAAAGTCAAACAATTTTAATAAAAACATATTTTTGTAATATATTAATTTCTATTGTTTTATTAAGAGCGGTAAAAACCGTTTTAGTTCTATACAGTTTGGAGCATTCAGTCGTTTGCATGGGACGGTTGTACAAAATTAACCTGTAATTAAGTAATCTGACTTTTTAAAGGAACAAACCTAACAATGTGTGATTTGCGCGATAGCCTGATGTGTTACTATTTATTGTAGTATTGCACAGATATTTTTAATATTTATGTGAAAAATGGATGCTATGGCTAAAAAGACTGCATTTAAATGGGGCAAAATTTTATGCTAGAGGTATTTATAGGGTATTTAATAAGATTTCAGTAGAAATAAAACACAGCATTGAAGACATTACGTTTAATTAAAAAAAAATTCAAACTATATGAACAGGAACAAATTTGAATGGGTACGTGCTGGTTAATACGTTTAAGGGGAATATTTTTCAAGATAATATGGAATATTGATTCCAATTTTACATAGTGCATGCTTTTTGAAGCTTATTTGATTGCGAAAATCTCTATTTGGATATACCGAATATAACTATTATAAACAAATGCCTGCCTATGTTTATTTACTGTTTAATTATAAACAATTATCCCTTGCCACACACTCACGCAAATAATTTGATTATTATACTTTTAGGACGCCCCAGCTCGATGTTTTAGGATAAAGCAATTCTTTCAAAGCAAGAACCATGTTTACTTAAACAAATTAAGTCTATATTTTAAATTTCTTTATTAATTACCTACATTTACTTTACAATTTTATATGTTTACTTAAACAAATTAATTCTATATTTTAACTTTCTTTATTAATTACATTTACTTTACAATTTTATATGTTTACTTAAACAAATTAATTCTATATTTTAAGTTTCTTTATTAACTACATTTACTTTACAATTTTATATATTTTTTATATCCGAGTTTATTATTTAAATACAGTCTGTTCTTTGCTTCTTGTATCCATAGGGCTCAGAGTTACCGTCAGGAAGAAACTTTCTCTTTACTGAATTCGGTCTATAAAGCTTGGTTTCCGTATTGGTTGTTACAGTATGGTCTTTCGTTCGTCGAATGTTCTTTGATATAATAGGTACTGGGTCTGTCTTGTGGAGAACCATATTTTTTATTGTTTCAAAATTTATTAATTTTGATGCAGCATAATTTAAAGATATGCCTTTTACCTTGCAAACTACTTCCTCTGTGTTGCATTTTGTTGAGTGAACTTTAAATGCGTAATTCTTAGGACCTCCGGAAACGAACTTGGTAATATAACTACCGGAACCATAGCACTCTAACTCATTAGTCAGATCTCCGATAAATTCACCTGTTGGTAAATCAATTTGACCCGGTCTGGACACATAAATTACAGAGTCCGTGTCATAATAAAGAACCCTCTCTTCGAGTTGTTCAAGATAGTTGTATAACTTCAATCTAGCCTGCGCCGTTACGAAAGCAGCAATAGACACGTTAACAGTAGATAGCGGAGCAGCTGATTCTTCTGTGTGCTCATAACTAACAATCAATGTTTTTTCATTAACGGGGAAAACGCTATTAACATAAATTCCTGAATTAGTAAACAAGGTAAAAAAATCTGATGGTGTGTTTATAATTTTTGTTTTAGGTAATTTTCCCTCTGACCAAATTTTCCCCAAAAGGAGTTAAGTATTAACTTGGCCAGGGACCGGAGCCCTGGATTCTCGATTATTTTGGAATACTCAAGTTTAACATCTTCTCTCTCGAAAAATTCTTTAATATACCGGTTTTTTTCTTTTTCCGTGGTGCAAACATCCGGCCACCCTGATGCTTCCTGTTTTATCTTTATAAATTTATTCATCATTGCTGTAAATAAGCCTTCCTCTCCTGCGTCTTTACTGAACCTCTGAACCTTATATCTCCAAATTTCAAAAATTTCTAATATCTGATATCCCTTATCAACTGCTTTTAAGACTTCGTCTATCACCCAAGTACCTTCTATGGACCTTTCTTTATCGGTATGGGCGCAAGAACTATTTTGGTTCATTTCTTGTCCGCATGTTTGACATAATACAAACATAAGTTTATTGTTCGCCTTTAGAGGCAATACGGGATGGTAAAGGTCCTTAGGTGGAAGCATACAGCATTTAATAAGTCCATCAGTAGAATTCAAATCCAAACGATTGCAATCTGCACCCACAAAAACTTCAGGGTGGCCAATGGGAAATTTACCGTATTTACAGACGTAAGGATACAAGCTGCAAACATCAGCGTATTTTATCTTTTCTCCTTCTGTTATTTCATAATACTCCCTAACATTACCAGTTCGGCCTCCAAAAAAGGCGTCTCTAGGGTTTAAAGGACTCGTAAGTAGAAGTGGATGTCTCTGAGTAAATTGTCTGATCTCAGGCTTTGATTCTAACTGCTGTCGAAATTCGCACTCCCACATTTCAGTTACCAAATAGCCAAATTCCTTTAATCTTTTAATTTTTATCTGTGTTGTCTCATAGCGCAAACTTAAAGTTGTTGTTGGGTCGTCGGAAAGGGATTCATCTCTGCCAAATTTGTAACACCTAGGACAGCCATGATAATAACATCCTTGAAACTCAAATATTTCATTAAGGTCGGAACAATACCCGTCAACCTTTATACCTCGTAGAACGGCTTCTTGACCTTTGGCTGCATGCACAATATTTATTTTTCTTTGGTTCTCTATCCACAATAACCACTCAATGGCAATACGACTCTGATTATCTCTCCAGCGATAGCCGTTTTTAGGAATAATCCCAATGGTGTTGGGCTTAAGAAAAGTCCTTCTAAATACCTTATTACAACAGGAAGCGATTGTAGTAGCCTCTGTAAAGGGACATACGCTGGTGGTGTTTAGCATTTGATCTCTAAATTTCAGGCATGCCTCGGTTAAAATCTCTACATCGGAAACACAGTAGTCAACAATATCTTTTTGCATGTCAAATACAGTATCTTTGTGCTCTTCATACCATTTCAGAAATTTAGCTCGTTCGTCCTCTTTCATTGTTTCTGGAGAGTAATATTCGATTGGGGGAAGAGCTCCAACATAGTTTTCGTTAGCCTTGGTATTAAACAGGTGAGGAAAATATCCTTTTTTAAAGGTGTCTGGAAGACCGAAAGCTTTCAGCAGTTTTGCTAAAGCCATGGGAAAATAATTTATCGAGTCTATAAATTTGATATTCCCCACTAACATCATAAGGATTTTGGTTCCTCTCATAATAAGTTCAGGTGTTAGATCTGTTTTAGTCACGATGTAATTTAAAATGAATTGATGATCAAATGCTTGACCATTGTGCGCAATAACAATTACTTCTTTAAAGTTCTTCCTGATCTGTAGCAAGTGTTGTGTAAAGCCCTCTACCACGTCTAAACTTTTAAGCTTTTGCAATCTGATGCCACCCCTCGTACAAATATCAATCGTTCGTGATTTTATGCACTCGTCGCAACGCTGTTGAAATATACAAAGATTGACACTATGACGGATCACACCGGGTTCCATTTCCTCTTCTTGCTGCGTCTCCAAATCATAAAATACAAATATTGTATCTTTATTTTTTTGTTTTCCTGTATCAGGTTGAATGTGACAGAGATGATTGTCGATAATATGAGTACGACAGATCTTGCAAAATATCTCCCCACATTCTGGTGCTTCGAGTTATTTTAAAGCATTGATTACAACTTCGAAGTTCCGCGCAGACAGTAGTTTTTTCCCATGAGCCAACTTTTAGATGATTTTCGTAACAGTCCTTTCCTTTAAAATACCGATGACAAGAATCACATTTAACTTTAATTTGATCATCAGGACAGAGGGAGGCTTGGAGACAAGATCGACATGTTTTATTACATCTATGTTTATGTTTATGATCATAAGGAATAAAACACTGCTCACAATAATAGCTACAGACAAAGGCGGCTGTCAAAGAAGTTATCACGTTGTAATGATTATTATGGTGCAAAAGATTAAGTCTCTTGCTACTTTCTGACGACCCCTCGAATAAAATGTCTCTTCCCTTCGAACCATAGCTGTAGACAACAATTTTATAGTCCTTAAGATGTTCTTGAAACTTTTCCAATTCAGAAATTCCAGCTCCTTCTTTCGGAATGGTAACAAGGGCGACCTCCAATAAAGTTTTACTCATCTCTGTTTGAATTTTTCCAACATCTTTTCTAATTTTAGCTAATCTAGGATCTTTGTCCACGCGCGCCATTGCAACAAGTAATGCCCTTGGCAAACACATATTGTCCGTGTTCTTGATGGCGATAATTCCTTTTCTCATGCCGCATTCTTCTTCAAAACTGTTGTAGTTCTTTCCTTTGCCTTGACCAATCGGTAATCGTACACTTGTTACTTTAAGGCAAAAGGATTCCGTATTCAGACCCGACGAATTCGACTGATAAATGTTGCTTATCACATTCCAAACATCCTCATAATTTACTTCTGCGGCTGGTTTAAAACGAAGCCATCCTTCACCACGACTAAAATCCTTGGAACAAAAACTAAATCCAACATAATCCGACGGTTGTAGGCCCGCCGTAGATCTCTGAATAACTTGGTGAAGCGCCTTTCGCACCCAGCCAACCGGCTCAGCTCCTTCGGGCACAGGTTTCAGTCTAAACTCCAATGCACGACCAGTAACATTGTATCTTCCAACTTTCTGAATGGTATCCTTAATAACAAGAAACTTTTCCATTTTAACTAGGCACGTCCGTATACTTCAGGAGACTAATGCAAAATGACTGTTTACCACCTCTATTTATAGCTTCGGTTTGGTAGAAAGGAAGGGTGTCCAGAAAACAGGGGTGCGTTCCGAAAACCAACTGAAGCTCTGCAAAAGAGTTTAAAGTTTAGTAAAATTAAATTATTGAGTACTTACTAGCAATATTAATAAATACGAAAACAAGACCCAGCGTTCGAGAAGAATGTTCTCTGTAATAAACGTTTACGGTTTTATTGTGCTACAGAATAATATTGAAATGTAATGACATCGGTACTCACACCTTCAAATATTTTAGTTACCAAGAAAAAGGCTTAATTACGGCAATGCATGTCTGTAACAATTAAAGAATTTACCCGCCCTTTGACCCTTTTTAAGGAAAGAAAGAGAATTTTACCCTAAACTTATTGTTTTGGATGATATCAGAAAGATATCGGTCAATATGAACAAGCAAGATTCGAATTATTAAAGGCAATAGTCGTGAATCCAGTTCGGCCAGAGCGAAAATATTTTAAATCGTAGACAGAGGACGATATTTACACAACACTTTAGGTTGTTTTCAAGCTGAGTTAAACAGATAAAATGAGCACTAAGCGGTACACTTGATATAGTCAAGATAGCGTTTTCCGATAGTTTTAATTCAGGAAAAGAAGGAAAGAACTTTAGTACGATGGAAATGGAGTTCCCTCAACGAGGAGATTTATTGGAGTGGTTTACCAAAAACTGTAATCGAGGCGTTAATTACACAAATAAATAACCAAGAATTTATAAATTATTATACCTCGATGCAACCTGTTTTTTGTGTTTTCCGATAATTTTTATTTTTGTACATATTAAGAACGACAAAGCGTAATATATGGACCGTTAAGACCATGTCTGGGAGAGCCCCGAACAGCTAGATACGTCATAGTATTTTGTTTATGAAGAAGCAAAAAGGTGAGACAGATTACAATGAACTTTACCGCATTATCTACGACGATCTACGAGATGCTGATGTCATCTGTGTTAAGGGTAGTGTAAAGAAGATATTTTTACTTGAAACTTTTTCCACGCTGAAATATCTGAAGAATATACCCGATACTGTTAATATCGAATTTACTAGGGACTGGGTTAATGTACTGAAATTATTTAAATCGTTAATGCATTTTTTCCTCTTTCCAACTCCATCCATGGACACACGGTATGTAGTATCTTTAAAGTTTATTTTATTTACTGCTTTACAGCTAATATATGTATAAGTACACATATTCTTTTCGTTCGTACTCGTACTTGCTAATATAGAAACAATATACAGACTATTTTCTTCGAAAATATAAGGGTACTAATATTGCTACTAATAATAATCAGACATTTATCTGTTAAAAATAAGCATCCTATCTATCCCCTTTTCGGTCTGAATTTAAAATAAAAGTTTCGTCCAAAAGTCTTTAAAAACTGCATACGTAGATCGATAGAGGCTATTTTCTTTTGACATAAAGTCACCAATATTACTGGAAATAATTAGGTGTTTATTTGCTAGAAATAGGCGAATAACTCTTCTCTTTTGAGCTCGAAAATTAATATAGAAATTTTACACAAAGCAACTTTAATATCCACACTCCGTACAGACTATTTTCTTTAGCCCTAATGAAGGTCATTAGGAAGACTTTTGGAGGTTTTTAAGGTTCGGTTGCAATTCAAACAGTTTCAAACATTAATTAACATACGTCACGTGTTGAGGATGGCGTCATAAGACATAGGTGTGTAGGTATATGTAAATTTTGTCAGCTGTTACCTATCGTCCTCGATGTGACAACTGTCGCCTGTCACTTGTCAAACGTTAATTAAAAAATGCCAAAAAATAGTTTAAATGATTCAAAATCTTTTATGCTTTCCACTTTTGCCGTAAAGTGTCGAGAAACGCCCTAAAAAAATTTATGAAAATGGCGAAAAAATCTAAAATGTTTATTTCTCACTTTTTCAAATTTAAAAAATGCCAAAAAATGGTTTAAATAAATCAAGATCTTTTACGCCTTCCACTTTTGCCGTAAAGTGTCGGGAAATGCCTTAAACAAATTTATGAAAATGGCGAAAAAAATCTAAAATCTTTATTTCTCACTTTTTCAAATTTAAAAAATGCCAAAAAATGGTACAAATAAATCCAAATCTTTTTATGATTTACACTTTTGCCGTAAAGTGTCGGGAAATGCCTTAAAAAAGTTTATGAAAATGGCGAAAAATTGAAAATCTTTATTTCTTATTTTTTTTTTCAAATTTAAAAAATGCCAAAAATTAGTTTAAATGATTCAAAATCTTTTATGCTTTCCACTTTTGCCGTAAAGTGTCGGGAAACGCCCTAAAAAATTTATGAAAATGGCGAAAATCTCTAAAATCTTTATTTCTCACTTTTTCAAGTTTAAAAAATGCCAAAAAATGGTTTAAATAAATCAAAATCTTTTACGCCTTCCACTTTTGCCGTAAAGTGTCGGGAAATGCCTTAAACAAATTTATGAAAATGGCGAAAAAAATAAAAAATCTTTATTTCTCATGTTTTTCAAATTTAAAAAATGCCATCCGGTCAAAATATTTACTGGAAAGATAAATTATTCACAAAATAGCAAAAAATTAAAGTAATGTTCTATACGGTACTGGCAAGCAAGTGCAAACACTAACAAGTTTAAAAATAATTACTTTGTTTCCCTGTTAAGAACATTATACGGGTAGTAATAAAATTGATGTAAGTATATAATGAATGATAAATGAAATATTATGATTTAAAATGCGATAAACGCAATTACTGTTACGTACCTTTAACAAACACTTGTAGAACACACCACAGATACAATATCTCTATATGTCTAGGCAATAGTTAACGCATACAATATACGTGTGACTATGAAAGCTATTTCCGAATTGATCCATATTTATCAGAAAATAATCCAAGGCCAAATATTCATTTAAAGCGAGAGGAATACATCCGACGGCCTTGAAAACATGCATCACAAATTAATGTATCCTTGAAATAAGCATCGCGTACACCTGGTCATCAGCAAACAAAGAAACAGCTGCTCGCGTTCAAGGCCAAGTTCTTGTGCCGACAACCTTGAAAAGATGCATCACAAATGTATCTTTGAAACAAGCGTCGTACATCTGGTATTATATATCATTTTAAAATCTCCCTCTATGCATATTGACTGTTTTGGGTCTTAAAAGTATAATAAACAAATTCTTTGTGTGTGTGGCAAGGGATAATTGTTTATAATTAAACAGTAAATAAACATAGGCGGGCATTTGTTTATAATAGTTATATTCGGTATATCCAAATAGAGATTTTCGCAATCAAATAAGCTTCAAAAAGCATGCACTATGTAAAATTGGAATCAATATTCCATATTATCTTGAAAAATATTCCCCTTAAACGTACCCATTCAAATTTGTTCCTGTTCATATAGTTCGAATTTTTTTTTTAATTAAACGTAATGTCTTCAATGCTGTGTTTTATTTCTACTGAAATCTTATTAAATACCCTATAAATAACTCTAGCATAAAACTTTGCCCCATTTAAATGCAGTCTTTTTAGCCATAGCATCCATTTTTCACATAAATATTAAAAATATCTGTGCAATACTACAATAAATAGTAACACATCAGGCTATCGCGCAAATCACACATTGTTAGGTTTGTTCCTTTAAAAAGTCAGATTACTTAATTACAGGTTAATTTTGTACAACCGTCCCATGCAAACGACTGAATGCTCCAAACTGTATAGATCTAAAACGGTTTTTACCGCTCTTAATAAAACAATAGAAATTAATATATTACAAAAATATGTTTTTGTTAAAATTGTTTGACTTTGTCGCTACTGTCTAACGCATCTAAAGGTACTACTAGTGCCAAATATTGATTTTTTGTTGTAGAGAGTAGAGAGAGAAGGGTCGTAATAATGGCGGGCGAGTTGTTCTGTGGTGGTCGACGCTGCATTCTACATTATTTAAAACGATATTTCTCACAATTTTATAAACGAATATCCATAAAACTGCCCCCGAAATTCCCGTTTTTCTCGAGGAAACGTTTGGAGCGATTTTTCTACTTGATTCTGCTCGTGTAGTTAAAGCAGTTTGTCGATAAAAATGCGATTGTGTGAGCAGGTACCATTGTGATTTTTGAGCCAGGGCTAGTTTGATGCGGAATTTCTCATAGTTCGTACGACTGATTTGGGAACGGTTTTCATATCTCCAGAGGAAAAGCCACACACAAAGCGGGTAAGTCCGACTTGCCTTATATAGCAATATTTTTAATATTATTTGTAATATAGGTAGGTAGCTTCATAATTTTTAAATTTTTGGATGTCACAAGACAAATTTATGTTTCATTTATTTTAAAAACAGCTTTTTGGCTCTCGGTAATTATTTACAACATATATAAATAACTAAATTAAGTAGCTTCTAACGTGATCCACACAAATTTAACTATTTTATGCGAAATTATCGAAAACTTGAGGCGCCATTTTTGTACCTGGCGGTCATATTAAGATGGATTTATACACAGGCACATAAAATAAAATAAAAATAAGAAATAACATAAAATAAGAAATTAGAAATATCTGTTTTTAAACATTTATACAGCAAATAAAATAAAAATAAGGAATAAGAACTTCCAATGAAGAATAAATCCGCTCTCTCTGTCAAACAGGGGCATTTTTGAGTATATTCGAATAAACAGTAATAAACACCGAAAAAGCTCTAAGAAATACACAAAAACGCTAATAATCTTTAGAGACAAGGAAAGAGAGCTAATACCTAAGTAACAACCAAAACATGTGATAAATAATAATAATAATAATAATAATAATAATAATAATAATAATCGACTTTATTAGAGACACAATAGCAGTTACAATAAAGATGTTGGTTATAAAAAACAAATTTAAGGGCGAGGTTTAGCTAAGACCATAACGGAAATAGCTATTCTTACACCTAACCCTTAGACATAAGACAGTTGTCAAAAATTTTCTGGCGCATGGGCAGTTCAATTTTCACATAAAAATAAAATAAAAGTTAAAATGTAGCCATCTTCAAGGTTATTTCTTATTTTTATTTTATGTTATTTGTTTGTATAAACGTCTTATGGCATTTAAGTACAGTTAACTCTTATTTAATTTTTATTTTATTATTATTTTATTTTATGTCTGTATAAATCCACCTTCAGTCAGCTTAATTTCATTTTTACATGGTTTGTCGGCTTTTAAACCTGACTTTAAATTTTTTTAACAATAGCATTATATTATTAATCAAAATTTGAACATATTTTATGATTTATTTTAGAAAACAATATTTACTGTTACTGAATGTAGGGTCCTAGCAACAGAAAAATGTTTGGAACGTCTTTTGTAAATTTCGACCGTTTCTTGAACAAGTTATTAATAATCTTCAGACGAAATAGCTACCAAAATACGTTTTAAACATGTTTTTTTATGTCTGCTTTGTGACGTAAATCGTCCAATAAATCAAATCATTAGCCTGGCATTATTGCATATACAATATTTTTTGTCTTTGAAGTAAAATACTTTGTATAGGCGTGAAAACTACCTTCTGTCGTTCATCGCCGCGCTGTTGGGGATTTATCCCTTTTCTACCGCTACGGATTTTACTCTGAAGAACTAGTCGGTATTATTCCCCCTTGACTGCTCCTAACAGAACAACAAGAGGCGTGTTACGTGCGCATCCCTTCACTGCCCGTCTACAAAAGCCTCTAGCAGACCACTTCTCTCCCCCGTTCATACCTAGGGCTCCGGATTATGGAACAAATTGCCTGCAGATGTTTTCCCTTCCCGTCCCCGCCTCCAATCCTTCAAATCCCGTGCCAATAGACTACATTTCCCTTCTCTTCAGACGCCCACGGTACGTTAGTACTTAGACTTGAAGTCTATGTGGGGTGTCTTAGATAAAAACTCATTAAAGATATAAATTATTATAATGGGGAGCTTTTTTCCAGTGACGGAAATGTTTTATTCGGAAAAATATTGCATTAACGTTGTGTGTTAACTTAGGCAGTACAGCAGGTTTGTTCTGAAAACAGTAAATAATTTAATCGTTTTGTTGTAGAGTCCCCGTGCCCCTGAAGACCAGACAGCTCTGTTGGGTTCAAATATTTATATGACAGACTGGAAAAAATTCTAAACCTGCTCAAGACACTTTGCCCCGAATTTATTTTATAACCTAGGTGAAACAGCTTGTCAACTGGTTGGTGTAGTCCCTACAATATTTGAGAAATTGAATAAATATCTCTAGGAAATACCATGAACAAAGCGATTAAGTCTATACTATACTACTATATTCAACAACATTTTTTAATATTATTTGTAAAATAGGTAGCTATATAATTTTTAAATTTTTTATATATCACGAAAAATTCATGTTTCACCTGGAGTATCAATTTTATAACAATAAGTTAGTTGTTACCCCTAAATAAAAATCCTCCAGAACTGCGAAATTTTACTATTACTTTAAGTTTCTTTTCTCCTACGGCTATTATTATGCTAGCACAGTCTTTTGTTTTTAACATAGGGCTAAAAACTCGGTTTATTGTAAAAATATGATTTAAACAAATGTCGTTCTCAAATATAGGTTAAATTTTGATTAGTTTGGTCATCTTGGTCATAAGAAGTTTTAGGTATATTAAATGTTCTGAAATGCTATTACGAAAAGGGTTTCTCTCAAGCTAAAAGCAGGTATTCAATCTTTTTAATTGAAATAAACAATTTAGAGGGGCCACAAGGGTAAAAACTATAAAAAACAACCTGCAAGGTTACTTTAAAGGCACCTTTAAGATATCCCCAGTAATGTCTCAAATAGAAACTAAACGCAGGTATTCAATCTTTTAATTGAAATACAACTTTACTCAAGCATTAAAATATTTCCGACTATTTTTAGAAATGCCCGAAATATAAAAATTATGAACATTGAGAGTTAGGTTTAAATTGCGCGAATACCACTTTATTCAGGCATTAAAAATAGTTGCGCGGCGCCGAACGCTAATTGTGCAAGTATAGCCTGCACTTGACAGATTTTTTATTATTTCAGAGGTAAACTTCATTTGAACACCGCATACCTAAGAAATCTTTCAAAATGGGGGCAGACAGAGCCGAGACTGTATGGAAAAGTAGTTTTCGGCAAGATGAATTCAACGATATATGATGTAGATTTTTTTTAAACTGGAATGAGAAGCCTCAGACTGCAGCTCCAGCTAAACCAAGGTATGTGTTTGTAAGTGCATATTGTAAAATAAGGCTATCGCTTTAAGAAAAGGGTTGTTTTTGTTCAAGCCACGAATGAGGGTTAATATAGCTGCTTCTGTCGACGGGGCATGTTTAGAGTCAGACAAGCAAAATGTAATACAATAGCATAGAGATAAAAACGTGTTTTTTTAATTAGTTTACAGTATGTGCTATATAGGTAGCTGTAGAATAAATATTACATTACTTTTAGATTTCCTGGTAAAGGAAGGCCGCTATTCCTTCAGTCACTTAAATTGAAAGGAAATGTGGGAACATGGTGCAGTTACAGCATAGATTTTATTATAACTGGAATGAGAAGCCTCAAACTGCAGCTCCAGCTAAACCAAGGTATGTGTTTATAAGTGCATATTGTTCACGCTAAATATACTTGTTTTCTCCTGTAAAATAAGGCTATCGCTTTAAGAAAAGGGCTGTTTTTGTTCAAACCATGAATGAGGGTTAATATAGCCGCTTCTGTCGACGGGGCCTTCTACGGCACGTTTTAGAGTCAGACAAGCAAAATGTAATACAATACCATAGAGATAAAAACGTGTTTTTTTTAATTAGTTTACAGTATGTGTTATATAGATAGTTACAGAATAAATATTACATTACTTTTAGATTGCCTGCTAAAGGAAGGCCGTTATTCCTTCAGTCACCTAAATTAAAAGAAAATATGGAAACATAGACCAGTACAGTCACAGCAGCATAGATTTTATTATAACAAAATCTGGAATAGGAGTTCTAAAATCGCAGTTCCTGTAAAATCGAGGTATGTATTTGTAAGTATTTTTCACGCCAAATATACATGTTTTCTTCTGTAAAATAATGACATCACTTGTTTGCTATTTGCCTACCAATTTTAATTTTATGTTTGAAATTTTGTTTGCGCAAAGAATGCCCACGAAATATAAGTAATTAGTATAAATTAGGTATAAAGTGTAACTTTTTGTAATATTTAGGCATCGTTACCAGTGATGGGTCAACCAGGATGTTACCCTCACCCCTGGATCTAGCTACACAATTTTCTCATATTTGTAGCAGTTCACCACCGAGCTGTGAAGAAGAAAAGAACAATGACAGCGCATAATTGTATAAAAAAGCTTTTAGTACTTCAAAGAAAAATGTCACATCCTATATCTTCTAATAGAATTCAAGTTAAAAATTTAATATGTAAAGCCCCATGATGTGTGTGTTAGTTAAATATATTCCAGCCAACTAGCAGTCAAGGGTTTAGCATTAGGTATTTTTATGTTATATTTCATACAACTTTTAAACTATAACTTAACCATGCATAAGTGTTTAGTATTAAGTATTTCTAATAAATATGCCACCCCTTCTGTCTTTTAATGCGATATCGCACGCCCTCTCTAGAGTAAAAAAAATACCTGATATTTTTTAAAACATACTCTAAAGACGGCTTTAAATCAGTAACCCTGTCATGACTACGTCACCTTATTTGGCGCCATTGCTCCATATACTTAATATCTAACCTAAAAAATCAAAGTATTAAGAGTAAATGAGGCATTGTTGCCCTATGGTCTGACTAGTTTACGATTTGGTCGCTGAATTAAAAATGGCTACACCTGATCGTCTTTATTGTCATACCTATGCGCGATAATACGTGTAATATTTATTTGATCTTGAAACAATCATCGTACACCTGAGCAATATAAACGCATAACCTTAAAAAATGCATAACAATTACATAACTTTGAAACAAATGGCCATTATAGATGCCCGCCCTCTAAAATACATAACCTTTTAATAAATACGTCACAATAAAATACTTACGGGCATCAAGTTTTGTTTAAGCTCAACTCTCTTTCAAGGTTGATGCTTTGGCCTATTTCAAATTTGGTTCAGGGTCAAATGGTTGTGGCCTAAGCAGATCACGCCTGAGTGGCTAAGAGGACCGACAATAACTAATGCTTATGTAGTTAAGACCTGTTTTGGTCATTGACGAGTTTGGTTCAAGGTCAAATAATTTATACCCAAGTAGTTAAGGCCTAAGTAGCTCACGCCCAAGTGGCTAAGAAGAAGACCAAAGACAACGGTAACTAATGCCTAAAGACCTGCTTTGGCCAATTACAAATTCGGTTCAAAGTCAAATAATTAATACCCAAGTAGTTAAGGCCTAAGTAGCTCATGCCCAAGTCGCTAAGAAGACCAAAGACAGCAGTAACTAATGCCTAAGTAGTTAATGCCCAGTGTAGCGCGCGCCTGATGTAGTTAGTGTCATATGTAGCTAGTGCCATATGTAGCTAACGCCATCGGTAGCTAACTTCACTCTGGTAGCTAACGCCCAGATCTTCTGAGACTAAGGTGACGCCCCACCTACTTGTAGGCGTAAAAGCTTTTGAAGCATATGCTACTGGATTTTTGTTTTGCATAAGTACCTACAGATCCACATCCAGATTGACTGGCATCAGTTGATATTATAATTGGATCTTCTATAGAATAGTATTGTAAAATAGGTGCTTGCACCAATAGTTGTTTTAATTTTTGAAAATAATTCTCCTGCTCAGCTTCCCAATGAAAAGAAATATTTTTCTTGATTAATAATCTTAAAGGTTCAGTAAGTTCAGAAAAATTAGGAATGAAACGAGACAAATAATTTACAACTCCTAGAAATCTTTGTACCTCCTTTAAATTGCAAGGTTTTTGCATATTTTTTGTAGCTTCTATTTTACTTTCGTCAGGCTCCAAACCTTTACCAGATATTTTAAAACCCATATAATTGACAGATGTTAAGCCAAATTTACATTTATCAAAATTAAATCTTATAGCTCTTGCTATCTCTAAAACCTGTTTTAATTTTTTATTATGTCCCTCCAGAGTCTCTGAATAAACCAAAAGGCCATCAAAATATAACCCAATCTCTACTTGAGAAAAAATTTGCTGCATTATTTTTGAAAAACTTCCGGAGCTGAAGATATGCCATTTGGCATTCGTAAAAAACAGTAACGACCAAACGGAGTGTTAAATGTACATAGTTTGCTACTATTTTGATCCATCAGTTGGATGTGCCAAAACCCATTACTTAAATCTAAAACAGAATAATAGTAGGACCCTTTTAATTGACTACTTATATCCTCAAAAGAAGGAATATAAAAATGCTCCCTTTTAATAGCTTTGTTTAAATCTCTCGGACCCATACAAATTCTTATATCGTTAGATGATTTTTTATGAACTATTACAAGTGAATTTACCCATTCCGTCGGTTCAGTCACTTTCCTGATTATTCCAAATCTTTCCAACTCCAGAAGTCCAGAAGCTGTTCTCTCAGCTTATTATGAAGAGCAAAGGGCACCTTCCGAGGTGGGTGGACTCTGGGGGCACATGTTGATCAACTTCTATCTTATACTGGCATTTTATGCATCCAACACCACTAAAAATATCATTGTATGCATTAATAATATGTTTTATACTTTTTAACTCAAGGCTAACATCATTTATTGAGATAATTTCGTTTCTTTTTATTAGATTTAACGTAATACAAGCAGCAAGTCCTAAAATTGCATCATTTTCTGTTTTTACAATGTGAAACTTTATTTTAGCATATTATCTTATTATTAACATAGCAGCTTTCATGATTTAAATTATTTATAAAAAAACTTTTCGAATCAAAATCATCCGATTCTTCACTACTATTATCATGATGTGGTTTATTAAGATTTTCCAAATTTAGATTAAAAACTCTTTTTGACCGACAAACCTTACTAAAATGATTGAATTTGTTACATTTTGTACATTTCACTCCATATGCAGGACATTGATTTAAATAATGCTGTTTACCACATTTATAACAATTTTTAATAAAAGGAGGGGTACTTAACTTAGGTTTTGTCCTTTGTTGTTGGGGGTTATGTCCTCTCGTGTGGCTTTGAGCTTGGGGGGTCTGCCTTGGTTGTCGATTCCCATAGCTTTTTTGGTTCTGGGCTGGCGCCTGCGATACTGCACTCCATATACATCAGCTGTATGGTTACCATCACTCTTGGCCCCATTCATGACAGTCAGTTGTTGTGAGGCGACTTCAGCAGCTCGACAAACTTCTAGGGCTCGTTGAAGTGTCAGTTTTTGTTCTCGCAGAAGCCCATGATACAAGTAAAAGAAGGTATGATATCAAGCCGTCTCAAATTCGTCCTGGTTCGCGCATGACGTCACGTAGAGATTTTTTGAAATTTATAACGTGCAATAGGTATAGAGTTTACATTAGTTAAAAACGATTTTATATAAATTCTATTGGCAATACACTTTGCCTCCTGCTTGTAATACAAATTTTATAGTATATAATTTAAAATAATCATATAAATAAAGGGATAAATACATACATTCATATATTGTCGACATCACAACCATACACAACACATATCATTTTTACTTTTAAACTCCTAAAAGTAATATAAAAACACCAAAAAATAGAACTGTATCCATTTGGTTTCGAGAATGAAGACACAACCCCATTTTACAATGGACAAATAAAGTATATCTAAGTATCTCACCTTTTTTCTTTATCATATTTTGAAATTTTGACAACTAGAAAAAGTTAGGTTAAGTTAAGAGAAATGTCAACATGACATATTTTGAGCATGTCCCATAAATTTTTTCTGCAGTGTTGATAATAAACGAATAAACCTTTATTTTTCTGTGTAGAAAATGTTTGCATAAGGTGTTGGCCGCTTAAATTTATTTATTCTATAAATCTGTTACTGGCTAACAACTACCGAAAAAGTACGCATTTACGTTACTTACTAAGGTCGGGCATTGTGGAGACGATTAACCAGGAACCTCGGTCCCAAATAAATTTCGAAAAAGAAGTCGGAGAGGAGGAAAGAATGAAAATTACCCTACCCCTAACCATACAAAAATTTTGGTTTTCATTAAACTCGTGTTACGATTTATTTTAATAAAAAATCTTTACTCAATTTTGCCAAGTTTTCTTTATTTATTAAAAATAGGTATACAGAAATTAAGACAGAATTAAATTATCATTCATAAGCACATGGTTATTGGGCAGTAGCTATCTTCAAATAGTAAAACTTTTACGTTTATAATCTGTTACAAGCAGTACCTAAGCTAACAGAGTTATGTTAAAAAAAAGTTTAAAGGTAGTGAAGGTTTCGAAGATTTTGGTAAGATCTATTATTATAAAACAGCACTCCAAAAGTACTTCGAAAGTTTATTATTTTTAATAGGAATATTCCTTCTCCTTCTAAACTCCTCTAGGTCCACATTGTTGTGAATGAGGTTTGTGTGTTTCCACATAGAGCAAGAAAGACACTACTGTTACGAAAGAATAAACGTCTGTCTATTAACATTATGATAGTGGATATTTTGAAATGAAATTTACAAAATTCTAAGTCTGCAGTAACAAACAAATTTAGCAAAAGGTGGAATTGGCAAGGCACTGATTATTGTTCATATCAACTGTAGGTTTAGAACACTATAGACTGATAGAGTTGCGATAAAACACTGTCATGAGGACCTGTCTGAAGCAGTGTTAATCAAGTTATAGTATTTTGACAAACTTTGTGTCACCCGTCAATGGAGGGTTTTTTTCAGTTACTTAGTTACTTTCACTCCTAGTAAAGTTATTATTAACATAATTAACATACAAAAACCTTAAGTTGTATGTTCGTGTCACAAACAGTGACGTGAAGTATAAAGTTAACCAGATCGGCAGATATCATATCAGAAAAGTATGGCATTAAAACCATACAGACATAAGTGAAGCCGCAAGAACCGTCACATTGGAAGTTTTAATTGTCGTTTTGCTTCAAATACATACCCCATTTTAGCCTACCAGAGTTAAATGCTGTAACCCTCAAAAAGGTCCATTTACGAAAGAATACAAAAACTTACACCGAATTAGGAGTTTTATTTTAAAAGGAGCCTGTTTTGTACTTTTGCAAAAAAAAAACTGTTTAATACTTATGCATGGATTTGCGGACTTACTTATGGTTCATAATAAAGTTTAAATTACAGGCAATCATTCTCAAAGAAAGACGCGGGTTATTTCATATTTCTTTATTTTAATTTTTGCCAAATTTGTTTATGACCTGTTGGGTATCGTTTAACTTTAAACTGTCTATTCCAAACCAACTATACATAGTTTGTTACATGGAATATGACAAAATAAATATAATATTAAATAAAAAAGTAATGAAATTAACGCCAACGTTTATCAGATTAATCGTAGAATATAAAAAAATGATATTGTTTAGAAGGAATTTCTTCAGTTTTCTTTTAAACATTGTCAATTTTTTTATATTTTTTATTTCTGGAAGACCGCATTTTAATACCAGATTAAAGAATATACTTTTTTAAGAGTATTATTAAAACAGACGACTCTAATAAGTTGATTAAGGGTAAAGTATAGGCAGTGGCGGTCGCAGCTTTTTTCAAAGGGGGGGGGGGGGGGCGGTTTAGTAGGTGTTGGGTTGGCCCTATCGTCGGGTTAGTGTGTTACAAAAAAAAATTACCTATGTATATTCAAAATTTCTATTTAAAAAGCATGCATGCAATTTTATCTAGGCCACAGTCAATTCTAGAGACGTGTACTGCCTGCACCAACGGTTTTAAATTTTTTGTTTTATCCGCATCGATCATTTATTAATTATTTCTTCATTCGTTAAAAATAGTGTCTTGGGTTAAGAGGGTAAGGGGGGGGGGCGATCGGCACCACCGCCCCCCCCCCCCCCCCCCCTGGGACCGCCACTGGTATAGGTACAAAGTTTAAAAAGAAAAAAAACAATTCAATTTATATTTCAAAATTTATTTAAAGAAACAGTTTAAAAATAACAAAAAATATAGGGTAAAACATACAGTTGTTGGCACCTGTATAGTGATTGGCACCTAACTGATATTTTAGGCGGTTCTAAGGAGTTCAATAAATATGAAGTAAAACCAACCCTGTATTATTGTGCGCAGATTATTTTTTCATCACGTGACATAATACCCAAGCAGCAGTTCATCTAAAGTTATGGGTGCCTTCTTTGTCAGGGCATGTTTTATGTCGCCAAAAAAAAGTTAAAAATAGTGAATGTTAGGCTAAGCAGACTATGTTTTATTAAGCCGTTTATGTCGGAATTTTAAAAGAAATTTAATGCTGGTAAGTTTTGCAGACTTACACTAAACTACAAAATCATATAAAAATCTGACAAAAAAATGCACGAAATATTATTTTTGATTATGCCAATCACTGTACGGATATTAATTCATTGAAAACAGCAGTGGCGGCTCAAGGTCTACGAAATTGGGAGGTCAAAAAAATTATAAAACTTTCAGACGAATTAATAATTTAGGCGGCGGCACATCCACATTTTGTAAAAATATAAATATATAAATAAAGTAACAAAAAAAACCTACCAGGTTTTTCTCCAACGGGATTCATTAAGTAACATAACAATACAGTTTTTTAAGCTCACAGGTATTTACATTTTTTTAAACTTTAAGTCAACTTCTCTGTCTTTAGAATTCGCAAAATGGTCTATCACTAACTCGTTAAAATTTGGAATGTATTTTATTAATGTTTTTTCAATACTTAACATCGTTTCCTTTAAATGTTTTAAATCATTCACCCCTGTTTTACTCCATAAATCGCCCGAAGATGAAAACAACAAACAAGGAAAGCAAAAAAACACGTTCTTGTCTTTGCAACCACATATAAAATGACACAAATCATACATCGTTTTTTTAAAGTACCTATTTATACTTTTATTTTTGTACTGGTCACTTGTTTTAAAGTTAGTTCAGGCAAGGGCCGTTCACGCTCTTTAAATTCCAAACGTTTTTCGTGCGACAAACCATTTTCTTTTATAGCTATAATCTCACAGACAACACACCGATCCGACGACATTTTAACAATAGGTATACTGTAACAACTACCTATTAAATAAAAACTATAAATAAATAAACAAAACCACTAATAAAATTACAATTCCAGTCAAAATTTGCGCAAAAGTTCACCGAGAGCGCATCAGCTAATGGTTCACGGAAGACTGAAAAGAGCAGCGAGGAAAACAAAGAAACCCAAACAAAAACACGTGCATAGTTCGGAGGTCGACACTGCGGTGCGATTGGGCTTCGGTCAATGCCGGTGCAGACAGTCACTTTAATACGCTAAAATCTCCTATGAATCTTTCTCCGTCTCGAGGACTTCCCGGCCGCCAGATCATTATAATTTTGCATTGGAAATAAGCATAGGACGTTGGCAAAATTAATTTTTGACCGGGACGTTTGCAGAGCAGGCGGCAGCGCGCAGCGGCCGGCTGCCGCGCCATATATAGTATATAACCCATGTCACGACACGACTATAGCGTTTTAGGTAGTTTGTGGTTTTAAATTAGTTAAATTAGGAAACAAGTAAAGTATGTTTTAATTATTTGGGGAGTCAATGATCATTTGACCCTACTGTTGAGCCGCCACTGGAAAACAGTGATTGGCAGATATCTATCTATAAGGCCCGTTCACTTTTATTTGGATGTCCCATGTACAAAGAACAATATAAGGCAATATAATCCCAAAAAAAACTTACTTATAATTTTAGTGTTTTAATACATTAAGTGGAGAATACATTTATTTTTTTTTAGTTGTGTATTAATATTTTAACAATAAATCAGTTTTTTGAAATTATATTGCTTAATTTTTTTTTGTATAATAACTCTTAGAATAAGAAATTTCATTTTTAAAATTTGGTTACATAAAGAAAAATAGATTTAAAATATTTAGGCTGTGTCTTAAAATGCTATTTAGTTCTTAAAATCTATCTCCGCACCTCAAAGGTAAAGTGTGTTAAGTTACAAAAAGCAAAATTTATGTAACACCCACCACTGATTCCTATCTCTCTTTTCCTTATTTGGTTGGCGGGGTGAGCGGTAACCCTGGAATACAGTTGGCGGTGACAAGAAAACCTTTTGCGTGGGGCCGGAAGACCCTTGTGTCTACTGCATGTAACCCACCACTTAATCTAACACTTTTCCTAGCCTTGCAAATTACTATCTCTTAATATTGTACTTACTGCAGAGGTTTTGTTCACTAACTTAAATTTTTCTATGATTTTTGATTTTTAAATAAATTTATTACTTATTTACTATGTTTCCCTGTTCCCCAACAGTAAAACACAAAATTCTGGATCAAATACACTTTTATTTCCACAAGTACGGTTGGGAGCCACCCAAAATACACCTTTTCACAATTTCTTCAATTTTTTCAACTTTTGTTAATTTCCACAAACTTTTCAATACGCCAAGACAATCTCTTGGGTTCAACGCACTTACTTGTTCACTTTTTAGTTTATCGCAATTTTATTCAAGAGAAATTCGGCGCGCTCCAAAACTTCCGACTAACACCGTACTATTGATTCCAGATTTTGAACTTTCCCGTTGACAGAAACTTCGGACTAAATTTGGGCAGAGTAACGATCTTACATCTTCGAGTACGTACACGATACTGTCTTCTAGCCGGCACTTTCCCGCTTATATAGGGAAAATTCCCATAAATTTTCCAACTTTTACAGCTTTTTCGCGGAATTAATGTGACAACATGCTATTTACGACCCCATAACTCGTGTCTCCACCTGCGTTTTCCAGGAAAATCTACGTGGGCGACCCTATTTTAGCCGGCAAATGAAGGAAACATCGGTATTTCTCGGTTATTTAGGACGCTTTTATTGCTTTGTGCTTTATCTAATGACATTTGTTAGCGCGCGCCTTCATAACAAGGCCATAAATTTATTTCGCTATATTTAATAACCCTTATTTTTCCCGGTTTCATCTGCTCATATGGCATCGCGTTGCCTTTTTTCGTTGGTCCAATCAAATTTAACAGCGCATAATTTCACTGTTATAATAGAATGATTAGGGGAGGAGTCGTTTCCGGATGGAGATGAATCTTCTTCATTGTCAATGATAATGCAGTCGGTTAGTTTGCTCCAACTTTCCGAAAGGTACGGTCGATTTAAGAACGTTATCCGGGTTCGAGACTTAGAAAAGTTTTCACGGATCTCAGTGAAGTTATGTGAAATGTATTCTTCATACACAATGGAACTTTTATTTACAATAAAGGATTAATTTTTCTAATTATGTGAGTTAACTTGTCTAATTGTTTTATAAATTATTTAAATCATTGTTTTTTGTCAATTTATGGCCGCTTAGGTGTTTGAATATTTTTCAAATGAATTATTTTCAAATAATCTTTCAACCCTTCCCTAATGTTTCAAGTTCTTTAATAAGTTTTTTAACCCAACTATTTATTACCGATTATTTTATATTTTTCCTGTCTCAATAAATATTTTAAACATCCTTCGAACGCGAACGTAACTTATTTTAATCTTTGCCCTTTTGTTTTTCGAATTCATTTTCGAGAATTTCTTTCCGTATTTCTAAATTTAATTCTTTTTCAAATTATTTTCCAAAATTTTTTTTTTGTCTTTCCTTCATTTGTTTACACGGCTTTACATTCTTGAATAAAGACTTATAGGCCGTGATGCCACAATACTCCGCCCTTTAAAATCATAAAGCTGTTTTAAATAAAACTTCTTTATGCGTCACAGCTGTTTATCATCCCGATGTAACCCAAACACGCGTTAACTAGGTCAGCGTAACCTAGGTCAAGAGCCTGTCGTTAAATACTTGTCGGGTTTTTGGAGTCGCGTGCCGTGTACCCTTAAGGGTCCTTATTCAGTAAGTGAAGAAGTAGGTGATTATTACATTTTTCAACAATAAATGGAATTTCTCTACTTAGACCGCTTAAACATTCAAGAAATACAAGTATTAATATACACTTAGTTACCTTATCATTTTCTTTGAGGAAACGCTTTCGTTCATTTAGTAATCTTTCCTTAGATATTTATTTCTTAACACAACACATCAGTAAGTTTTATATATTATCTTTTTAAAGTGAAACTTTAAGACTTTTAGTCTTTGTTAGAAATTTTTGATACGAATGAGTTTCCTTATAACCCAGTACAATAATGTTAATATGTCATTGTTTTCACAAGTTTAAATAACAATCTCGTAAATTTTCTATCCCTTTATGCTTTACAAATTTTTCTAAATTTTCACAGTTTTCAATTAACAAAAAACTTCATAACCCATTTATGATTTATAATTTTCTCTTAAATTCTCAAACTTTCCAAAATAGTCGATGTTACAATATCGTATTTATTATGGCAATATCCAGTACCCTATATTTTTATACTGGAAATTTGCTAATATTATGTTCTACTAATGCAATAAACAGTACTCTATGTTCTTATACTATAAATTTGATTATATTATTCTGTTCTACTAATACAATAAACATTACCCTGTATTCCCGTTTCTCTGATAAGGTTTAAATTTCCACATAGCATTTTAAAACCTATTGTATTTACAATTCAGACTACATTTCTCTTTAAACTTCTTATTCACAATTTTACCCTAATTTTCACTCGGCCTAAAATGTGTATTTACAATTTCGACTAGATTCACTCGGTTCAAATATTTTATTTAACAACAATTCCAATATAATAAGTGACTATACCTACCAGGAATGTATATGTATGGATTATTAACTACATTAATAAATACAACAATTATCCCTAACTTGATTACCTACATGTTACTAAAATCTAAATTTTTTTCAACATTCCGTGTTTTTCACAAAAAGGCAAATCCTTTTTAATACTACATAAGTATTTTGTTTTGACTGTACAAAAATTCTTAATTCTACCTTAAACGATCTCTTCCTGAAATACCATTGGTCGCGCTTCACTATTCCGTTAATCACTAACACTATCACTGTGATCAGCGCGACGCCACACCATCCGTAAATAGTCCGGATCGTAGTGCTCTACTACGTGTTCTACGTGGTTGGGCTCCTCTGTTGACCGTAGGAAAGCCTGTTGTAATCCAGAAGGTCCCGGATAGTTCTTCTCTAGCTGAACATGCGGATCGCGCACATGATATGATGCCATCCGTAAAACGTATCCAGACGTAAGTCAAAAACAACACTAACCATTCAATACTTTTTGTTTATTCGCGATTTAAATAGTCACTAACAGTATAAAAGAAATTGTTTTAAATCGCACACAATTTCTCTTTCACAATGTCTCAATTATAAACTGTTTTTATCCCGTTTTGCATCATTTTAACATTCTGAACTTGTCTCTTACTAATAACTGCCTTTGGTTATTTATAAGTCAGCACTTTTTACATTTTTCCCCAATATGCATTGATCATTTATGGACCCTAATATTCATAAATAAGTTTTTTTTTCTATATTATTTATCCTAAGACATCAACATTAAACCTTTTCAATTTCATAGACCCATTACTCTCATAACAATTAATTAGGTGAACACTGACTTCATTGTGTGCCTATTCCTTCGTTTCTTGCACGTGAGTATGCCGGCGCAGCGGGAATATTTCAGGCCTAAAATTTTAAATACATTGCACCCATGCGCTTCGCTCGTTTCCAGACCCTTAACGGCGACACGTGGTGGTCTTATACATATATGGTTTCTTGGATACATGATTCTATAGGTCGTTAAATAGGAAGTTAAGCTTTTTACTGTAAGATGGCTCTCCGAGTGTAGTATTGATTTTTAATTTCGTTCTCCTTTGGCTTCACTTCGACTAATTAAACTCCATTTTATTTTCGGAATATTAAGCAGGTCATGTTGCAAAGAGGTATATGACGTCGGTTGTACCATGTTAACTTCTTTAGGTTCCTTATTCATCTCATTGTCTATGAAATAATTTATGAATGGATACAGCATTCATACAAATTTCTAATACACATTTTATCATACGAAAGATGAATATATTCCTAATATTCTCCACTGGTCCATTCTCCAAATACTTGTAATATACATTTTTCTTTCTAAATTTCACTTGGCTTCCTAATTTTACTTGTATACATCTACAGGGTGGCTCTCCCAAAATTATATTTTATTCTACTATATAATCGTCGTATCGCCGAGGTAATCTCACCTCTCTGGTGCAAGTACGCCTATTTACAAGTACTTCTCTAACTTCCTCATTAGATTCCGATGAAGAATCCTCACTTATTTCTTCCTCCTCGTCATCATCATCTTCTTCTTCTTCCTCTCCCTCTTCTTCTGGAGGCGGTTCGCTTCGTTCCCGCCCATGTTCAAGAAAATCGCCAATTTCTTCTTGTCTGTCTTCCTCCTGTTCTATAGTATCAATTCCCTCTTCACGTACGTCAATCTTCTCATCTTTATTTAAATTAGCTTTTTCCAACGAATAGTCTATCTCCTTACACGGTTTTAATCTATTGGCATGAACCATATGTTCTTTTCTTCCCGTTTGTTCCTTGATTTTGAAAGTCACTGGTCCTTTCTTTTCTATAATTCGATAAGGACCCGTCCATTTATTATAAAACTTCGAAGCAAGTTTCTTCCCTGGAATGGCTGGAGTATAAAGGTACACTAAATCTCCTAACTGAAATTCTTTTCTAGTCTTTTTCCGATTATGTCTTTCACAACGTTGTTTAATACTCGTCTCTAAATTTATTTTTGCAAGTTTACGAGCCCTATGCATTCTAATTAAAAATTCACTCACGTAGTTTTCATCTAAATCATACTTAATACGAGGGTCTCGTATACTTAGGTGTATAGGAAGTTCCATATCGCGCCCAAACATTAAAAAGAATGGCGATTCCTTTGTTCCCTCATGCGGCAAATTTCTATATGCCATTAGACAATAAGGTAAAATTAAATCCCAGGTATCATTGTATTCATTGACAAAATGTCCTATCATAGTTTTAATTGATTTATGGAAACGCTCAACGACGCCGTTTCCACTTGGGTTTGATTGGGAGTCGTCTTCAATTTTCGGATTCCCAAAAGCGTACAAATTTCTAGGAACATTTTGGATAGGAACTGACTTCCACAATCAGTTAAAAGTTCTCTTGGTGTTCCAAATCGACAAATTATATTTTCTACAAAAGCTACTGTTTCGGCTTTTATATCTGGTAGAGGTATACACTCAGGATAACGGGTTAAGTAGTCTACACATGTCAGTAAATATTTATTGTTATTTTGTGTCCTATTCAAAGGACCTACTAGATCTAAGCTTATTCTCGCCCAAGGTGTTGTTGGAATCGAGATTTCTTGAAGTTCAGCTGGTGGTTGATAATTTGTTTTTCTTAAATTGCATGAGCGACACTTTTCTACATAACTTATAACATCTTTTCTGATAGTTGCCCAATAAAAATCCCGTTGTATAATTTCTTTTGTTTTCTTTTGACCGGGATGTGAACCAAATATCGAACTATGGTATAACTGTAAGATTTCAGGAACTATGGCTACTGGTGCCATTATTGGATCATGTCTTTGGTTTTCTTCTCTATGTCGATATAGTAATCCTTCAGGGCTAATATAATAATGTTCGTCGTCTGGTCCTAACGATGTCATTATCGTTGATAACTTAGGGTCATTCTCCTGTAAACTCTTGAGCTCTTCCTTGCTCCATATCACATTAATCATGGGAGTAACATTTTCATTTCCCTTCTCCTTGACAGCTGCTATAATGTTTTCTCTCGGATTTTCTTCTGTTCTCAAACGTGTAAGAGAATCCACATTATCGTTCTGTTTTCCTGGCCGGTATACAATAGTAAAGCTGTACTCCATCAGAAACATAGCCCACTTTGCTAATCTCGAACTTGGATCCTTAATAGTCAGCAAATATTTGAGGGGACGGTGGTCTGTCATTATAGTAAAATGAGTTCCAGTTAAATAATTGCGGTATGTTTTTACTGCAAATACAACTGCTAGGCATTCCCTTTCGATTGCACTATAACGTCTTTCTGCATCATTCAGCGTACGGCTTGAAAAGCATATTGGAAGCTCTGTTCCATCGTGAACTTGAGTCAAAATTGCAGCAACTGCTGAGACGCTTGCATCCGTATTTACTATAAACGGTTTGCTGAAATCTGGATATCTTAAAATTGGGGGTGAAATAAGAGCTTCTTTCAGGTCTACAAAATCTTCTTGTTGTTCTGGTCCCCAATGATATTTTATATTTTTCTTTGTAAGCAATGTTAATGGTTGGCTTACTTTCGCAAAGTTTGGCACAAACTTTCTATAAAATCCACATAGTCCAAGAAATGCTCTAATTTCTCTAACATTTCTAGGAATGGGGTAGTTCTCAATTATTTCAGTTTTGCTAGGATGCGTGGTAAATCCTCCTTCTTTTATAAGGTGTCCAAGGTATTCTATTTCTTTTTGCATAAAATGACACTTAGTGGGTTTAAATTTTAAATTACTTTCTCTCATCTTGTCAAACACATGCCTAAGACGTTCCAGATGTGTATCTACGTCCTTGGAAAATACTATTATATCATCTAAATAAACCAGACATTCACTATATGTCAACTTTCCTAAAATATGATGCATCATTCTGCTCCAGGTAGCTGGTGCATTCTTAAGTCCCATGGCCATTCGCAAAAATTCATAATGATTATCAGGGGTTGAAAAAGTTGTCTTCTCTTGGTCATCAGGATGTACAGGCACTTGGAAATATCCTGACGCTAAGTCCATGGTTGAAAATAGAGATGCTCCAGACAGTTTGTCTATAGTTTCTTGTATATTAGGTATTGGGAAAAAATCTGTCTTTGAGATGGCATTTAACTCTCTATAATCAATAACCAATCTAAACTGTACATCTTCTCCAGGATGTCTCTTCTTTTCTACTAAAATTGCTGGAAAACTCCAGGGAGACTGACTTTCTTTGATAATCCCATCATCCAGTAATTTCTGAATTTCCTTTTTCAAAATCTCTTGTCGGTGGTACGGCACCCGATATGGCCTTTTTAAAATAGGAGGAACATCTTCCGTTATAATCCTATGTGTCACATTTGACGTACAACTAAGTTTGTGTTCAGGGCTTTTAAAAATATCAATATATTCCACAATTAAATCTCGCAACTTTATTTCACTTATTTCGGTAACATTATCTAAATGCAGTGTTTTCAAAATCTCTTTTGTGTCTTTTTCATTTACCTTACAAATCCTAAGCCCATTATTCTTCTCACTAGCTTCTACGACTTCTGTTTCGTAAGCCCTTGCTATAACCATTCTTGGCTTCAATTTTATTTCACTTTCTGTTATATTCGTTATCCTCACAGGAATGGTTTTCCTTGTTTTACACACCACTCTAGCAATGATGAGTCCTTTCGGAGCTTCAGTGCTTGGTTCTAAAACCATGAATGGTGTAGAAACACTTGCCAATCCTCGTAAATTTGCGGGAAAGATCGCCTGTGTCATCTGGGGAGTCACTATCTCTTCTAATATAGAGACAATTGCGCCTTCTTCTAAGGACTCGGGACCTTTATTCTCTTTGTCCCTATTTTCTAAATATTTATCAACTGGTTCGACAGTCTGAGAACCCATCTCTTTCCTTCCATTGGAAACAGGACCTATTTTCCCATAGTCCTTACAGTGTAAACACTTATTTTCGGAAACTGGACCTATATTCCCATAGTCCTTCTGTTCCACCCACTTATTTTCGGAAACTGCAGTTTTCCTTGATGATGTCGGGAGTTCTTCACATATTTTCTTTAGATTTTTCTCAACTCCAGTTTTCAGATGACCACTAATCACCTGAGAACTGCATCCCTGCGTTATTAGTGGTAACGCGGGACAATTTACGGAAGTAACTTTTGACATCACTCGTTTTTCTAAATTTTGTTCTTTATTTCTTAAGTGTTTTTCTCGTAACTCCTTCACTTCGGCTTCTAACTGAGCAAGCCTTTCCTCCAATCTATTCTTGGGTTTCTCCTCCATCAAAGGTATGACACTGTCGAAAGCATACATACAATTATTTTTCCAATCTATCTTGACTCCATATTGTCTCAAAAAGTCAATACCCAAAAGCATATCTGCTTGAAAACTATGATTTTCTATCACAACAAAATTATGTTGCACCACTATATCTCCAGGGAATGTAACCAAAATATTCGATACCCCAGACGTGGGTATACTATTCCCCTGTATATCTACTAATCTGACATCAGTGTCACTTACGAACCCCTTGGCAATATCAGGTTTTATCAGGGATATTACTGCTCCACAATCTATCAAGGCTAGGCATGGCTTACCATTAACACTAACCTTAATCACACTACACAACTTTGGGGTTCTTTCCTCCGAGCACGTAAATATCCCTACCTTATTCTTATTGTTACTTATTCCCAACTTGCCTCTTCGGCAGCCGAACTCCGGGGCTGAAACTCGACTGCGTTGGTGTTTAACACCTGCTGCTGTGTTGGCTTATACATTGAACCTGTTTTCGAGGACAAGTTCGAGCCAAATGTCCAAGTTCCCTACAATTATAACATATTTTATCAGAAAATTGTCCCCTTACATTGCTCCTTTTCGGACATCCACTACTTATATGCCCAGGTTCTCTGCAAGTATAGCACGTACGGGTTTCTTTTCCCTTGCAAAAATTCGCTGTATGCCCCTCTTTTTGGCACTTATAGCACTTAAATTTATGGTTCCCGTTTGATTTGAAAGGACGGAATGCTACCTTCTTATCATAGCTCCTATTGCCCGTACTATTATTTTCATTTGCAACCATTCCGCACTCCCTACTATTTGACGGATGAACTAAATTCTCTATAGATTCTTCCCTTTCAGCTATCCTCAAAGCTTCATCCAAAGATTGCGGGTCTCCTGACAGAACTCGCTGTTTAAGAGGCATCATAAGTCCCAATGTAAACTGCATCGTAATATCCTCTTCCAACTTCTTCCTCACAACATCATCATGTGTAGGATCTCCTGTAAGGGTTATTGTCCGATTGCCCAGTAACTTAAGCCTGGTTAAATACTGTCGGCAAGATTCTCCTGACCTCTGTCGGCATTCTATAAAATTCTTCATTGCAGATCCCTTTACATACTGTCGCTTAAATTGATTTCTTAAATTTTCTTTTAACACTGCCCAACTCTTCGTACCTCTTAAGGTTGGATCCGAATCAATAAATTGTTTCGCTTTATTGCGAAATTTTAACAACGTTATTGCTACCATTTGTGCTTCTGTCCAGTTCGCTAATACACTAGTTCCTTCAACTACCGTCAGAAAATCATCAATTGAAGTAGTCCCATCATATATAGGCAGAGAGTCTAAGCCTATAAGAATATTTCCAGTAGTAGCAGTCATTGTTGCAGGGCTTGTGGTGGTTACTGTTGTTGTTGTGTTGGCTGCTGATGTTGTAGTAGTCATATTAGTTTAATGCAGGTTGACACTCTTTGAGGGGGTAAAATATTGTCCTCAAAATAGGGATCTTCTATGGTTGGTTTACCGGTAATGGTAAATGGATCTATACACAACCACAGCTAAAATTTAAATCTATTACACAATCTTAATCAATATTTAATCAACTTTTAATCAACTTTTTATTCAACCTTTTAATCGAAAAAATTTTGCTTTCTTAAATTTTTTTTTCAACCTTTTAATCATCCATTAATAAATTAATCAACCCCACACCTGACACCAATTGTAACACCCACCACTGATTCCTATCTCTCTTTTCCTTATTTGGTTGGCGGGGTGAGCGGTAACCCTGGAATACAGTTGGCGGTGACAAGAAAACCTTTTGCATGGGGCCGGAAGACCTTTGTGTCTACTGCATGTAACCCACCACTTAATCTAACACTTTTCCTAGCCTTGCAAATTACTATCTCTTAATATTGTACTTACTGCAGAGGTTTTGTTCACTAACTTCAATTTTTCTATGATTTTTGATTTTTAAATAAATTTATTACTTATTTACTATGTTTCCCTGTTCCCCAACAGTAAAACACAAAATTCTGGATCAAATACACTTTTATTTCCACAAGTACGGTTGGGAGCCACCCAAAATACACCTTTTCACAATTTCTTCAATTTGTTCAACTTTTGTTAATTTCCACAAACTTTTCAATACGCCAAGACAATCTCTTGGGTTCAACGCACTTACTTGTTCACTTTTTAATTTATCGCAATTTTATTCAAGAGAAATTCGGCGCGCTCCAAAACTTCCGACTAACACCGTACTATTGATTCCAGATTTTGAACTTTCCCGTTGACAGAAACTTCGGACTAAATTTGGGCAGAGTAACGATCTTACATCTTCGAGTACGTACACGATACTGTCTTCTAGCCAGCGCTTTCCCGCTTATATAGGGAAAATTCCCATAAATTTTCCAACTTTTACAGCTTTTTCGCGGAATTAATGTGACAACATGCTATTTACGACCCCATAAATCGTGTCTCCACCTGCGTTTTCCAGGAAAATCTACGTGGGCGACCCTATTTTAGCCGGCAAATGAAGGAAACATCGGTATTTCTCGGTTATTTACGACGCTTTTATTGCTTTGTGCTTTATCTAATGACATTTGTTAGCGCGCGCCTTCATAACAAGGCCATAAATTTATTTCGCTATATTTAATAACCCTTATTTTTCCCGGTTTCATCTGCTCATATGGCATCGCGTTGCCTTTTTTCGTTGGTCCAATCAAATTTAACAGCGCATAATTTCACTGTTATAATAGAATGATTAGGGGAGGAGTCGTTTCCGGATGGGGATGAATCTTCTTCATTGTCAATGATAATGCAGTCGGTTAGTTTGCTCCAACTTTCCGAAAGGTACGGTCGATTTAAGAACGTTATCCGGGTTCGAGACTTAGAAAAGTTTTCACGGATCTCAGTGAAGTTATGTGAAATGTATTCTTCATACACAATGGAACTTTTATTTACAATAAAGGATTAATTTTTCTAATTATGTGAGTTAACTTGTCTAATTGTTTTATAAATTATTTAAATCATTGTTTTTTGTCAATTTATGGCCGCTTAGGTGTTTGAATATTTTTCAAATGAATTATTTTCAAATAATCTTTCAACCCTTCCCTAATGTTTCAAGTTCTTTAATAAGTTTTTTAACCCAACTATTTATTACCGATTATTTTATATTTTTCCTGTCTCAATAAATATTTTAAACATCCTTCGAACGCGAACGTAACTTATTTTAATCTTTGCCCTTTTGTTTTTCGAATTCATTTTCGAGAATTTCTTTCCGTATTTCTAAATTTAATTCTTTTTCAAATTATTTTCCAAAATTTTTTTTTTGTCTTTCCTTCATTTGTTTACACGGCTTTACATTCTTGAATAAAGACTTTAGGCCGTGATGCCACATTTAGAGGGAAGCGATTTTAAAGTTGTCTTAAAATGTATGCCTCTATACAATTACTGGTCATGATACTGTACACCTTTGTTTATCATCCTAATAAAGCAACAAAGGACTTACAACTGTTTTCCATAAGGTAATGCCTATTTTATTAATTAATACGATAGACAGACTTTTTACATAATATATATCTTAAAACATCTTACCTTTAAGGTGCTGATTTTGATTTTAGGAATATTTGTGCTTATATAGTATTCTTTTTGCCAGTGTTCATTTGGAAAATACATCACATTAAGAAAACCAAACAAATTCTGCTAAGGCTGCTAAGTACAAAATTATATTTAATGTTTACGACTGGTGGTTTTGGTATTTACTTAGGTACTTTTTTATTTACTTATCTTACCGAAAATTAAGTTCACGCAAAAGCTTATGGAAAGAACTCCTTTTAAAATCAGGTAGACCTTCCTCTTCATTCACTCTTTTTAAAATTTTGTCAATAGAAGGAGGTTCATTTCATTCCGAAAAAAAAACATGGGCAATTGTCCTTATCTGCGACTTGGTCCTTTCTTCAATATTGTCGACTACAGTACCCATCTTTGACGTTGCGGCTTTTTTTGAGGAGTAACATCTTTTTCAACCTCTCCCAAATACCACGATGCCAGGTAATGGTAACAACGTATGACATATCATTTATCCTGGGTCTTGAAATGTAAATGTAATTAAATGTAATGTAATGTAAATTGATTTGCCAGTTTCATTGTTTTCCTGCAAGTTTATTATAGACCGCCTTTCAGGCTCGGTCTATATACCGAGCCCTTGGTCAGAAAATGTGTGTGCGTGCGTGCGTATGTTGTCCGTTTCGACATTTTCACTTTTTCAATTTTTTTTCTCGAAAATGGTTAGAGTGGCGGCAACCAAATTTTCTGGGTTAATAGAGGGATAGTGCGGCTAGCTTCGGTAAAAAAATCAGTTATACAGGGTGTTCCGTTTCGGAGTTATTAAACGTTAAAGTCGAAATTTCAGCGATTTCCGTTGAAATCGATTACAGGTCGCAAAAGTGAATTAAATCGATTTAAATTTTCAGAGGGTGTAGAAGACCGGGGTGTTCCGAACCCTATTGAAATTGGCGGTATTCGGAAAATGGGAAGTAATTCTTTTGAATTTTTTTATGTCGAAAAATGCCCTTTGTAGACCCCACTTTGGCACTGAATAAGTCGAAACCGGAACATCGGACAGAAAAACGTATTTGAACATAAAACTACAGAATCTCAAATACTTTCTTTTTGCAATACATTTACCTATACCTAAAACGACTGGAAATTGGAGAAATTTGGGAAAAACTGGAAATTACGATATTTCATGCAAATTTTTGACGGTTTTGAATTTTTTGGGGGGTCAAAATGGATCCAAATTGAAATCCCATGATCCTTATCGGAAAGAGCTCGCCGAAATACGTTACAAACGTATTTTTTAGTTCTTTTATTCCTAATAGGAAAGGAGCAATTGATAATTAAATTTCGATTTTTGATCATTTTTTTTCATGACATCTCTACATTCGAAACACTCTGTATCTTTTCCTATCTAATTTCTTCCAACTTTTTCGACGCTATCCCTTGGGGATATAATCAGGCTTTAAAATGAATCCCGAATGGGTGATCCAGGGCCTGATTTAGGGGGTAAAAACTCATTTTTTCTGTTTTTTTCCATCAAAATTCATCTTTAAATGGCATTATTATTGCCAGCCCAGCGAGAACTGACACTCGAAAAGAAAGAAAAAAAATCCCTATGATGCCATAATTAACTTTTAAAAATTCGGAATACTAAAAAACGATGTAGTACGTGTAGGCCTATAGCGTTTTAGTATTTCGAATTTTTAAAAGTTCACTACGGCATCATAGGGATTTGTTTTTCTTTCTTTTCGAGTGTCAGTTCTCGCTGGGTAAGCTATATATATTATTTCTCTTATTTAACGATTCTTTTTTGGTTTATTTTCTTCCCTGATCATCTAAGAACACTCCTAACTAATTAAAACTCCATATTTTTCGTTAAAGTTATAAATAAATACCTTTTTTTGCATCGCTGCAGGAAAAATTTTAAAAAGTGCATATATAAAAGCCGTGCCTTGACAAAACAATTGAACGGACCCTCTTTACATCGAAATTAAAATATGACCTGTCAAAATGTCATGAAAATAACAGTTTTTGTAGCGATATTGGAAGCTTCCTGGACCGATTTCGGCTTGAAATATACATGGCAAAGGTAAAACGGAGTTTATATTTTTATTTACAATACATTGGACGATTTAAGCATTAAATACGAATTTTTTTAATTTTTCTCAGACCATGCAAATGCATGTCAAAATCAGTTTCATACGGAGAAATGTATTAAAATATGAAGGGTCGAAATGTCGCAAAAATGTCAGTTTTCCTTGCGAGATTTTAGGGTTTCTGAACCGTTTTTGACTTGAAAAATACCGGGCAATGCCTCTATAGACCTTCCCGTGTGGATTTCGGAACATATAATTTGAAGAATTAGTCCTTAAATACCAATTTTAACAATTTTTCGATGACGCGGCGAAGCATCATAGAAAGGCTATTCCATGAGGTAGTATACGGGGTAAATCACAATGACGGGTCTGATTTAAATTTTGCTTAGATTTGTTATTAATTGAGAACGGATTATTCGATTGAAAAGAGTGATGTGGCAATCGAAAGGGGAGGAAGTAAGCTATTTTATTTGAAAATAATTTCGACATTTCGTTGTCATGACGACGAAAAATTTGCTATTTCCGATATTTATTGAGTTAGAGAGCTGAAATTTGATATATGGGAAGAATTCGGTCAATCATTCAAAATTATATGTGTAAATTTTGATTCGCATAGTTTCTATAGCAACGATTAAGGATAAAGTTGACAATTTCTAACTCACGTACGGCTGATCTGATTGAAACGAGTGAGGTGGCAATCGAAAGGGAACGAAGTAAGCTATTTTTTATGTGAAAATAATTTTGACGTTTCGTTGCCATGACGACGAACAGTTTGCTATTTCCATTATTTATTGAGTTTTAGAGTTGAAATTTGATATCTGGGTAGAATTCGGTCAATCCTTCAAAAATATTTTTATAAATTTTGATTCCGATGATTACCATAGCAACGATTGAGCATAAAGTTGATCATTTTTAACTCGCGAACGGCTTATCTGATTGAAACCAGTAAAGTGACGATCGAAATGTTAAAAAGTACACTACTTTTTTATGTGAAAATAATTTTGACATTTCGTTGCCGGGACTATTTTCGTTATTTATTGAGTTGGAAAGTTGAAAACTGATATCTCGGAAGAATTCGGTCACTCATTCAAAAATATATCTGGAAAAATCGATTCCCATGGTTGGCATAGCAACGATTAAGGATAAAGTTGACAATTTATAACTCGCGGACGCCTTCTGCGATTGGAACGAGTGAGGTGGCTATCGAAAGGGATGGAAGTAAACTACTTTTTTATTTGAAAATAATTTCGATTTTTGGTAGTCATGACGACGATCAATTTGATTTCTCCGTTATTTATTGAGTTGCAGAGTAGAAATTTCGCATCTAAGTAGAATTCGGTCAATCATTGAAAAATATTTTTGCAATTTTCAATTTTAATGATTACCATAGCAACGATTAGGGGTAAAGTTAACAACTTACAACTCGCGAACGGCTTCTTAGATTGAAAGAAGCGACGTTCATAATATGTATGCACAATTTTTTTCCATAGAGACATCAGTGGCGTGCCCGAAGGGCTCGCCACCAATCTTCATCCAGCTCGACCATTTCAGGAAGATGATGTTATCTAATGTATGGTTCAAAGCCGATCGAGAGATGACAAGTTTAATTTAGTAGGGTTTCAGCGAAATCGTACATATTGTATTTATATGTAATATGTGTTTGTATGTATATAGCGATACGGTTACGAAGGGCGGTCTATTCTGCATCATCAGTCCGTAGGAGTGTGATATCTTCCTTAATACATGCTCTAGAAACACAAAACTTTCAGGGCATGACAATGATGATATTATCGACATTATGGAGCCCCCTTTCAGTGCATGACAATGATGATATTACCGACCTTATAGAGCCCCCTCGGGGGCGATTAGGCGGTCTACGCAATCTAGTTAGAGACCGCCTTTCAGGCTCGGTCTCTATACCCCCTGCTTGGTCAGAAAAATGTGTGTATGTGCGTGCGTGCGTGCGTATGTTGTCGTCCGTTTCGACATTTTCACCTTTTCAATTTTTTTTCTCGAAAACGGTTAGAGGGAGGGCAACCAAATTTTCTGGGTTAATAGAGGGATAGTGTGGCTAGCTTCGGTAAAAAATTCAGTTATACAGGGTGTTCCGTTTCGGAGATATAAAACGTCAAAGTCGAAATTTCAGCGATTTCCGTTGAAATCGATTACAGGTCGCAAAACTTAACTAAATCGTTTTAAATTTTCAGAGGTTGTAGAGGACTGGGGTGTTCCGAACCCTATTGAAATTGGCGATATTCGGAAAATGGGAAGTAATTTTTTTGAATTTTTTTATGTCGAAAAATGCCCTTTGTAGACCCCACTTTGGCACTGAATAAGTCGAAACCGAAACTTCGGACAGAAAAACGTATTTGAACATAAAACTAAAGAATCTCAAATACTTTCTTTTTGCAATACATTTACCTATACCTAAAACGACTGCAAATTGGAAAAAATTTGGGAAAATCTGGAAATTACGAATTTTCATGCAAATTTTTGACGGTTTTGAATTTTTTGGGGGGTCAAAATGGATCCAAATCGAAATTCCATGTGCCCTATCGGAAAGAGCTCGCCGAAATACGTTAGAAACGTATTTTTTAGTTCTTTTATTTCTAATAGGAAAGGAGAAATCGATAATTAAATTTCGATTTTTTACGATTTTTTTTCATGACATCTCTACATTTGAATCACTCTGTATCTTTTCCTATCTAATTTCTTCTAACTTTTTCAACGCTATCCGTTGGGGATATAATCAGGCTTTAAAATGAATCCCGAATGGGTGATCCAGGGCCTGATTTAGGGGGTAAAAACTCATTTTTTATGTTTTTTTCCATCAAAATTCATATTTAAAAGGCATTATTATATATTATTTCTCTTATTTAACGATTCTTTTTTGGTTTATTTTCTTCCCTGATCATCTAAGAACACTCCTAACTAATTAAAACTCCATATTTTTTCGTTAAAGTTATAAATAAATACCTTTTTTTGCATCGCTGCAGGAAAAATTTTAAAAAGTGCATATATAAAAGCCGTGCCTTGACAAAACAATTGAACGGACCCTCTTTACATCGAAATTAAAATATGACCTGTCAAAATGTCATGAAAATAACAGTTTTTGTAGCGATATTGGAAGCTTCCTGAACCGATTTCGGCTTGAAATATACGTGGCAAAGGTAAAATGGTCTTTAAATTTTTAATAGCGGTACATTTCATTGGACGATTTGAGCATTAAATACCAATTTCATTAATTTTGCTGAGGTCCTGCAAAGGCATTTAAAAATCAATTTCTATACGGGGAAATTTATTCATTTAATTATAATGTATGAAATGTCACAATTTGGCTAAAATGTCAGCATTTTGATGCGAGATTGGAAGGAGTCCGGACCAACTTCGGCCTCGAATTTACCGGGCAATGCATTTAGGGACCTTATACTTTCGGTAGAAAGACATTTCATTTCATATTATACCGATTAAATACCATTTTAATCGATTTTCCTATGACGCTACAAAGCATCATTGAAGATTCTAATATGAAGCTCAGTGGCATCGAAAAAATCCCAAAATATGCATTTTATTTTCTAACCATGAGCGTGTATACTTTTGGGGCAATATATTAATTATTATTGAATAATTTTAATTTAATTTTAGGGAAATGACTTGATTCGGATCGTTTTAAAGTAACCAGAACGATTCTAAAATACATTTTATACCTTCCGGCATGTGCATGATTGTATATATGTCTACAGGGTGTCCGAAAAGTCTTTGTATGCGCAAATATCTTTGTCATTAGAGCGAAGAAAAACTTAAATGAGTCTTATTTCAAGGAAATCGTAAATTTTTCATTCCTTTGTGTGGTTGTTTATATGTTGGTACACAACAGAATGTCCAAAAAGTCTTTGTATGGGGAAATATCTTTGCCAAATTTAATTTTAGGGAAATGAATTGACTCCCTTTTAAAGTAACCTGAACGATTCGAAAGTACATTTTATACCTTTCGGCATGTGGGTGATTCTGTATATGCCTACAGGGTGTCCGAAAAGTCTTTATATGCGCAAATAACTTTGTCATAAGTACGAAGATAAAATTAATAGGGTCGGTTTTCAAGAAAATCGAAAATATTTAAATTACCATGTGTCGTGTTGTGTTGTGTTTTTATGTATGGATACAGGGTGTCCGAAAAGTCTTTGAATGGGCAAATACCTTTGCCTTTCGTACAAATAGTAACTCGATGGTCGGATTTAAAGCAAATCGTAGGTATATATTTGCATTTCTATGTGTACGGATTTATATGTTTGTATACAGGGTGTTGGAAAAGTCTTAGTTTGGAATGGGCAAATACTCCTATTAGTACTTAGATAAACATTATTAGGCGAATTTCAAGTAAATCGAATATATTTGTATTAATATGTGTTTATGCTTGTACGTGTGTATACAGGGTGTCCGAAAAGTCTTATTATTTGCAACTCCTTTTATTAGGACCAAAATAAACTTAATTAAGTCGGATTTCAAGAAAATTGTCTATATTTGTATTACTATGTGTTTATGCTTGTGCGTGTGTATACAGGGTGTCCGAAAAGTCTTATTATTTGCAACTCCTTTTATTAGGACCAAAATAAACTTAATTAAGGTGGATTTCAAGAAAATCGTCTATATTTGTATTACTATGTGTTTATGATTGTACGTGTGTATACAGGGTGCAACTCCTTTTATTAGGACCTAAATAAACTTAATTAAGGCGGATTTCAAGAAAATCGTCTATATTTGTATTACTATGTGTTTATGCTTGTACGTGTGTATACAGGGTGTCCGAAAAGTCTTAGTATTTGCAACTCATTTTAATACGACCAAAATAAACGTAATTAAGGCGGATTTCAAGAAAATCGTCTATATTCCTATTTAAACGCGTGAGTGTTAGATTGAATGTATACAGGGTGTCCAAAAATTCTTGGAATGGGCAAATACTCCTATTAGTACTTAGATAAACTTTATTAGGTCGAATTTCAAGCAAATCAAATATATTTGTATTAATATGTGTTTATGTATGTATGTATACAGGGTGTCCGAAAAGTATTTTTGTTGGCAAAAATAGTTTCTACGTGTAGGTGTTTGTATGTATGTAGCGATGGGGTCACGAAGGGCGGTCTATTCTCAATCATCAGTCCGAAGGAGTGTGATATCTTCCTTAATACTTGGCCTAGAAACACGAAATTTTCAGGGCATGACAATGATGATATTACCGACCTTATAGAGCCCCTCGGGGGGCGATTAGGCGGTCCATCCGTACTAGTTAGAGACCGCCTTTCAGGCTCGGTCTCTATACCCCCTGCTTGGTCAGAAAAATGTGTGTATGTGCGGACGTGCGTGCGTATGTTGTCGTCCGTTTCGACATTTTCACCTTTTCAATTTTTTTTCTCGAAAACGGTTATAAAGGCGGCAACCAAATTTTCTGGGTTAATAGAGGGATAGTGCGGCTAGCTTCGGTAAAAAATTCAGTTATACAGGGTGTTCCGTTTCGGAGTTATTAAACGTCAAAGTCGAAATTTCAGCGATTTCCGTTGAAATCGATTACAGGTCGCAAAAGTGAATTAAATCGATTTAAATTTTCAGAGGTTGTAGAAGACCGGGGGGTTCCGAACCCTATTGAAACTGGCGGTATTCGGAAAATGGGAAGTAATTTTTTTGAATTTTTTTATGTCGAAAAATGCCCTTTGTAGACCCCAATTTGGCACCGAATAAGTCGAAACCGGAAGATCGGACAGAAAAACGTATTTGAACATAAAACTAAAGAATCTCAAATACTTTCTTTTTGCAATACATTTACCTATACCTAAAACGACTGGAAATTGGAAAAATTTGGGAAAAACTGGAAATTACGAATTTTCATGCAAATCTTTGACGGTTTTGAATTTTTTGGGGGGTCAAAATGGATCCAAATCGAAATCCCATGAGCCTTATCGGAAAGAGCTCGCCGAAATACGTTACAAACGTATTTTTTAGTTCTTTAATTCCTAATAGGAAGGAGCAATTGATAATTAAATTTCGATTTTTTACGATTTTTTTTCATGACATCTCTACATTTGAATCACTCTGTATCTTTTCCTATCTAATTTCTTCCAACTTTTTCAACGCTATCCCTTGGGGATATAATCAGGCTTTAAAACAAATCCCGAATGGGTGATCCAGGGCCGCATTTAGGGGGTAAAAACTCATTTTTTCGGTTTTTTTCAACCAAAATTCATCTTTAAAAGGCATTATTATATATTATTTCTCTTATTTAACGATTCTTTTTTGGTTTATTTTCTTCCCTGATCATCTAAGAACACTCCTAACTAATTAAAACTCCATATTTTTTCGTTAAAGTTATAAATAAATACCTTTTTTTGCATCGCTGCAGGAAAAATTTTAAAAAGTACATATATAAAAGCCGTGCCTTGAAAAAAAACAAATGAAACTGACCCTCTTTACATCGAAATTAAAATATGACCTGTCAAAATGTCATGAAAATAACAGTTTTCGTAGCGATATTGGAAGCTCCCTGGACCAATTTCGGCTTGAAATATACATGGCAAAGGTAAAACGGACTTTATATTTTTAGTTAAAATACGTTTCATTGGACGATTTAAGCATTAAATACGAATTTTTTGAATTTTTCTCAGACCATGCAAATGCATGTCAAAATCAGTTTCATACGGAGAAATGTATTAAAATATGAAGGGTCGAAATGTCGCAAAAAGTCAGTTTTCCTTGCGAGATTTTAGGGTTTCTGAACCGTTTTCGACTTGAAAAATACCGGGCAACGCCTCTATAGACCTTCCCGTGTGGATTTCGGAACATATAATTTGAAGAATTAGTCATTAAATACCAATTTTAACAATTTTTCGATGACGCGGCGAAGCATCATAGAAAGGCCATTCCATGAGGTAGTATACGGGGTAAATCACAATGACGGGTCTGATTTAAATTTTGCTTAGATTTGTTATTAATTGAGAACGGATTATTCGATTGAAAAGAGTGATGTGGCAATCGAAAGGGGAGGAAGTAAGCTATTTTATTTGAAAATAATTTCGACATTTCGTTGGCATGACGACGAAAAATTTGCTATTTCCGATATTTATTGAGTTAGACAGCTGAAATTTGATATATGGGAAGAATTCGGTCAATCATTCAAAATTATATGTGTAAATTTTGATTCGCATGGTCTCTATAGCAACGATTAAGGATAAAGTTGACAATTTCTAACTCACGTACGGCTGATCTGATTGAAACGAGTGAGGTGGCAATCGAAAGGGAACGAAGTAAGCTACTTTTTTATGTGAAAATAATTTTGACATTTCGTTGCCATGACGACGAACAGTTTGCTATTTCCATTATTTATTGAGTTTTAGAGTTGAAATTTGATATCTGGGTAGAATTCGGTCAATCATTCAAAAATATTTTTATAAATTTTGATTCCGATGATTACCATAGCAACGATTGAGCATAAAGTTGATCATTTTTAACTCGCGAACGGCTTATCTGATTGAAACCAGTAAAGTGACGATCGAAATGTTAGAAAGTACACTACTTTTTATGTGAAATTAATTTTGACATTTTGTTGCCGGGACGATGAACAATTTGCTATTTTCGTTATTTATTGAGTTGGAAAGTTGAAAACTGATATCTCGGAAGAATTCGGTCACTCATTCAAAAATATATCTGGAAAAATCGATTCCCATGGTTGGCATAGCAACGATTAAGGATAAAGTTGACAATTTATAACTCGCGGACGCCTTCTGCGATTGGAACGAGCGAGGTGGCTATCGAAAGGGATGGAAGTAAACTACTTTTTTATTTGAAAATAATTTCGATTTTTGGTAGTCATGACGACGATCAATTTGATTTCTCCGTTATTTATTGAGTTGCAGAGTAGAAATTTCGCATCTAAGTAGAATTCGGTCAATCATTGAAAAATATTTTTGCAATTTTCAATTTTAATGATTGCCATAGCAACGATTAGGGGTAAAGTTAACAACTTACAACTCGCGAACGGCTTCTTAGATTGAAAGAAGCGACGTTCATAATATGTATGCACAATTTTTTTCCATAGAGACATCAGTGGCGTGCCCGAAGGGCTCGCCACCAATCTTCATCCAGCTCGACCATTTCAGGAAGATGATGTTATCTAGTGTATGGTTCAAAGCCGATCGAAAGATGACAAGTTTAATTTAGTAGGGTTTCAGCGAAATCGTATATATTGTATTTATATGTAATATGTGTTTGTATGTATATAGCGATACGGTTACGAAGGGCGGTCTATTCTGCATCATCAGTCCGAAGGAGTGTGATATCTTCCTTAATACATGCTCTAGCAACACGAAATTTTCAGGGCATGACAATGATGATATTACCGACCTTATAGAGCCCCCTCGGGGGGCGATTAGGCGGTCTACCCGTATTATAGACCGCCTTTCAGGCTCGGTCTATATACCGAGCCCTTGGTCAGAAAAATGTGTGTATGTATGTATGTTGTCCGTTTCGACATTTCCACCTTTTCAATTTTTTTTCTCGAAAACGGTTAGAGGGAGGGCAACCAAATTTTCTGGGTTAATAGAGGGATAGTGCGGCTAGCTTCGGTAAAAAATTCAGTTATACAGGGTGTTCCGTTTCGGAGATATAAAACGTCAAAGTCGAAATTTCAGCGATTTCCGTTGAAATCGGGTACAGGTCGCAAAAGTGAATTAAATCGATTTAAATTTTTGGAGGTTGTGGAGGACCGGGAGCTTCAGAACCCTATTGAAACGGGCGGTATTCGGAAAATGGGAAGTAATTTTTTTGAATTTTTTTATGTCGAAAAATGCTGTTTGTAGACCCCATTTTGGCACTGAATAAGTCGAAACTGGAACATCGGACAGAAAAATGTATTTGAACTTAAAACTAAAGAATCTCAAACACTTTCTTTTTGCAATACATTTACCTATACCTAAAACGACTGCAAATTGGAAAAATTTGAGAAAAAGTGGAAATTACGATTTTTCATGCAAATTTTTGACGGTTTTCAATTTTTTTGGGGGTCAAAATGGATTCAAATCGAAATCCCATGTACCTTATCGGAAAGACCTCGCCGAACTATGTTATAAACGTATTTTTTGGTTCCTTCATTCGTAATAGGAAAGGAGCAATTGATAATTAAATTTCGATTTTTGACCATTTTTTTTCATGACATCTCTACATTCGAATCACTCTGTATTTTTTCCTATCTAATTTCTTCTAACTTTTTCAACGCTATCCGTTGGGGATATAATCAGGCTTTAAAATGAATCCCGAATGGGTGATCCAGGGCCTGATTTAGGGGGTAAAAACTCATTTTTTCTGTTTTTTTCCATCAAAATTCATCTTTAAATGGCATTATTATGTATTATTTCTCTTATTTAACAGCTCTTTTTTGGTTTATTTTCTTCCTACATCATCTGAGAACACTCCTAACTAATTAAAACTCCATATTTTTTCGTTAAAGTTATAAATAAATACCTTTTTTTGCATCGCTGCAGGAAAAATTTTAAAAAGTACATATAATAAAAGCCGTGCCTTGGAGAAACAAATGAAACTGACCCTCTTTACATCGAAATTAAAATATGACCTGTCAAAATGTCATGAAAATAACAGTTTTTGTAGCGATATTGGAAGCTTCCTGGACCGATTTCGGCTTGAAATATACATGGCAAAGGTAAAACGGACTTTATATTTTTAGTTAAAATACGTTTCATTGGACGATTTAAGCATTAAATACGAATTTTTTTAATTTTTCTCAGACCATGCAAATGCATGTCAAAATCAGTTTCATACGGAGAAATGAATTAAAATATGAAGGGTCGAAATGTCGCAAAAATGCCAGTTTTCCTTGCGAGATTTTAGGGTTTCTGAACCGTTTTCGACTTGTATAATACCGGGCAACGCCTCTATAGACCTTCCCGTGTGGATTTCGGAACATATAATTTGAAGAATTAGTCATTAGATACCAATTTTAACAATTTTTCGATGACGCGGCGAAGCATCATAGAAAGGCTATTCCATGAGGTAGTATACGGGGTAAATCACAATGACGGGTCTGATTTAAATTTTGCTTAGATTTGTTATTAATTGAGAACGGATTATTCGATTGAAAAGAGTGATGTGGCAATCGAAAGGGGAGGAAGTAAGCTATTTTATTTGAAAATAATTTCGACATTTCGTTGGCATGACGACGAAAAATTTGCTATTTCCGATATTTATTGAGTTAGAGAGCTGAAATTTGATATATGGGAAGAATTCGGTCAATCATTCAAAATTATATGTGTAAATTTTGATTCGCATGGTTTCTATAGCAACGATTAAGGATAGAGTTGACAATTTCTAACTCACGTACGGCTGATCTGATTGCAACGAGTGAGGTGGCAATCGAAAGGGAACGAAGTAAGCTACTTTTTTATGTGAAAATAATTTTGACATTTCGTTGCCATGACGACGAACAGTTTGCTATTTCCATTATTTATTGAGTTTTAGAGTTGAAATTTGATATCTGCGTAGAATTCGGTCAATCATTCAAAAATATTTTTATAAATTTTGATTCCGATGATTACCATAGCAACGATTGAGCATAAAGTTGATCATTTTTAACTCGCGAACGGCTTATCTGATTGAAACCAGTAAAGTGACGATCGAAATGTTAGAAAGTTCACTACTTTTTTATGTGAAAATAATTTTGACTTTTCGTTGCCGGGACGATGAACAATTTGCTATTTTCGTTATTTATTGAGTTGGAAAGTTGAAAACTGATATCTCGGAAGAATTCGGTCACTCATTCAAAAATATATCTGGAAAAATCGATTCCCATGGTTGGCATAGCAACGACTAAGGATAAAGTTGACAATTTATAACTCGCGGACGCCTTCTGCGATTGGAACGAGTGAGGTGGCTATCGAAAGGGATGGAAGTAAACTACTTTTTTATTTGAAAATAATTTCGATTTTGGGTAGTCATGACGACGATCAATTTGATTTCTCCGTTATTTATTGAGTTGCAGAATAGAAATTTCGCATCTAAGTAGAATTCGGTCAATCATTGAAAAATATTTTTGCAATTTTCAATTTTAATGGTTGCCATAGCAACGATTAGGGGTAAAGTTAACAACTTACAACTCGCGAACGGCTTCTTAGATTGAAAGAAGCGACGTTCATAATAAGTATGCACAATTTTTTTCCATAGAGACATCAGTGGCGTGCCCGAAGGGCTCGCCACCAATCTTCATCCAGCTCGACCATTTCAGGAAGATGATGTTATCTAATGTATGGTTCAAAGCCGATCGAAAGATGACAAGTTTAATTTAGTAGGGTTTCAGCGAAATCGTACATATTGTATTTATATGTAATATGTGTTTGTATGTATATCGCGATACGGTTACGAAGGGCGGTCTATTCTCCATCATCAGTCCGAAGGAGTGTGATATCTTCCTTAATACATGGCCTAGCAACACGAAATTTTCAGGGCGTGACAATGATGATATTACCGACCTTATAGAGACCCCTCGGGGGGCGATTAGGCGGTCTATCCGTACTAGTTATAGACCGCGAAGCGGTCTATATACCGAGCCGTTGGTCAGAAAAATGTGTGTGTGTGTGTGTGTGTGTGTGTGTGTGTGTGTGTGTGAAAGTTGTCCGTTTTGACATTTTCACCTTTTCAATTTTTTTTTATCGAAAACGGTTAGAGGGGGGGCAACCAAATTTTCTGGGTTAATAGAGGGATAGTGTGGCTAGCTTGGGTAAAAAATTCAGTTATACAGGGTGTTCCGTTTCGGAGATATAAAACGTCAAAGTCGAAATTTCAGCGATTTTCGTTGAAATCGATTACAGGTCGCAAAACTTAACTAAATCGATTTAAATTGTCAGAGGTTGTAGAAGACCGGGGTGTTCCGAACCCTATTGAAATTGGCGATATTCGGAAAATGGGAAGTAATTCTTTTGAATTTTTTTATGTCGAAAAATGCCCTTTGTAGACCCCACTTTGGCACTGAATAAGTCGAAACCGGAACATCGGACAGAAAAACGTATTTGAACATAAAACTAAAGAATCTCAAATACTTTCTTTTTGCAATACATTTACCTATACCTAAAACGACTGGAAATTGGAAAAATTTGGGAAAAACTATAAATTACGATATTTCACGCAAAATTTTGACGGTTTTGAATTTTTTGGGGGGTCAAAATGGATCCAAATCGAAATCACATGAGCCTTATCGGAAAGAGCTCGCCGAAATACGTTACAAACGTATTTTTTAGTTCTTTTATTCCTAATAGGAAAGGAGCAATTGATAATTAAATTTCGATTTTTGACCATTTTTTTTCATGACATCTCTACATTCGAAACACTCTGTATCTTTTCCTATCTAATTTCTTCCAACTTTTTCAACGCTATCCCGTGGGGATATAATCAGGCTTTAAAACAAATCCCGAATGGGTGATCCAGGGCCGCATTTAGGGGGTAAAAACTCATTTTTTCGGTTTTTTTCAACCAAAATTCATCTTTAAAAGGCATTATTATATATTATTTCTCTTATTTAACGATTCTTTTTTGGTTTATTTTCTTCCCTGATCATCTAAGAACACTCCTAACTAATTAAAACTCCATATTTTTTCGTTAAAGTTATAAATAAATACCTTTTTTTGCATCGCTGCAGGAAAAATTTTAAAAAGTACATATACAGTGACCGGCAAAAAGTTCGCAACATATGGGAAAAATTTTTATTAGGTGAGTATTGGAAAAACTTTTCCGGGGGATCGGTTCTGCATATCCGATAACCTAAAAATCGATTTTGACATACGTCACGTGACCACTGGTATAGCGTCAAATTAAAAAAAAAAATTGTTAATTTACAAAAAGTGAGGTTAGTTGACGAGATATCAAGAAAAGTTATTTGAAAAAATTGCTTAGAATTAAATTCTAGGTCCTTGTGCGAAATTTTAAGATTTTATTTAAAAAAATTGGACAACTCAATTTTTTTTAAATATTTTTTTATCGATTTACAAATTTCCAGTTTTTTTCGTTTAGATAGCTTGGCTAATGTAAAGCCCATGTATCTGGATGAAAATAAACGAATGTAGTAGTTTTTTCTACAATTGACAGGACAAAATTAAAAAAAACAGGGTTTCGCCGGACGCTAGCTGTTGCAATGATTTGTATCTAGCAGCAGTGTCAAAATTTTAGAGACATTTCAATGAGATTACATTGAGAAAACCTTAATCGTCTTAAATATATCTGAAGTTCGACTTTTTGTAAAGTTAAGGGGATTAAAATAGATAATAAACAAAAAATTACCTGTTTATTTAATCGAAATTTTATAAACGAAAACCAATGTAAGAAAAACTTAAAAGTAGTCAAATTCTGTACTAACAACACAAAAAATCATTGTTTTTCCTTGGGTGCACAAAATTTAAAACTCAGTATGACCACCATTTCTCTCCATACATACTGTTGTTCTCGAGCGCAACTCTCGATTAACATTTCGGAGCATTTTACGATTTATTTGCAATACACAATTTATAATGACATTCTCTAAATTTTGTATATTCCTAAAGGGTCGATGTTTGTACACAGGGTTCTTTAGGTATCCCCACATAAAAAAATCTAACGGAGTCAGATCTGGTGATCTCGAAGGCAACGGATTTTCAGAAAACCGTCCTATCCACTGGTTTCCAAATTCTTGATCCAGCCATCTCTTCACCTCATTTGTGGAATGAATGCTAGCTCCGTCTTGTTGAAAGTATAAATTTCTTCTTTCGGCTAATGACAAATTGTCTAAAAAGTCAGATATCTCAGTTTGTAGAAATTCTAAATATCGTTCTGAATTTAAATTGTCTCTAAAGAAAAAAGGTCCCACTATTCTGAGGTTGAAAATTCCGCACCACACATTAACCTTAAAACTATATTGGTCTTTACTCTGAATTACAAAGTCTGGGTTTTCGGTGGCCCACCATCTACAGTTTTGTGAACTGACGGTTCCGTTAGAGGTAAATGTAGCTTCATCCGAGAAAAGAACGTTCTTTGGGAAATTAAAATCTTCCTCAATCATACCCTGGAACCAGGCACAAAAATCGAAGCGGGCGTCATAATCCCTATCTTTTAATACTTGTACAAATTTAGGTTTGTACGGATGAAATTTGTTTCTTTTTAATATCCTCCGCACAGATCTTTCGTGAATGTTAGTGATCTCCGATATTTGACTAACTGCTAATTGGGGTGTTTCTGTGATCGACAAACACACATCCAGAGAACCTTCGTCACCTGTTACCGGTTTTTCATGGGAAACTTTATACTGATTTTCTACCGATCCCGTTTCTTTAAATTTATTGACTAGACGAGATACTGTGGAATAATGGAGGGATTTATCGGGGTGCCTCTCATTAAAAATTGCTGCTGTTTCTCTATGGCTTTTGTAATTATCTCCAGAAATTAAAATAATTTCTATCTTTTCCTGAAGAAGTAGTGTGGGTGTCATTTTAAGGAATAAAATATTAATAAACTTATGTAAAATATCAAACTTAGTAAGATGCGAGACATAAACCAATGACATAGGTTGAAATCAAACAAATTATAATTTGTTTGACATTTTTCTGTTGTTTTTAACCTACTAGATTATTTGGTTGTTTTAATTTCAGAGCCTGCTTTGGTAGTTTTAAGTACAACTAAATAGACCTGGTTGTTAAATTTATGTGCGAAAAATCTTAATAAAATCTTGATACAGTCATTTCATTAGATTCAAACCATTGCAACAGCGAGCGTCCGGCGAATACCTATTTTTTCGATTTTGTCCTGTCAATTGTAGAATTGTAGATCTGACTCCGTTAGATTTTTTTATGTGGGGATACCTAAAGAACCCTGTGTACAAACATCGACCCTTTAGGAATATACAAAATTTAGAGAATGTCATTATAAATTGTGTATTGCAAATAAATCGTAAAATGCTCCGAAATGTTAATCGAGAGTTGCGCTCGAGAACAACAGTATGTATCGAGAGAAATGGTGGTCATACTGAGTTTTAAACTTTGTGCACCCAAGGAAAAACAATGATTTTTTGTGTTGTTAGTACAGAATTTGACTACTTTTAAGTTTTTCTTACATTGGTTTTCGTTTATAAAATTTCGATTAAATAAACAGGTAATTTTTTGTTTATTATCTATTTTAATCCCCTTAACTTTACAAAAAGTCGAACTTCAGATATATTTAAGACGATTAAGGTTTTCTCAATGTAATCTCATTGAAATGTCTCTAAAATTTTGACACTGCTGCTAGATACAAATCATTGCAACAGCTAGCGTCCGGCGAAACCCTGTTTTTTTTAATTTTGTCCTGTCAATTGTAGAAAAAACTACTACATTCGTTTATTTTCATCCAGATACATGGGCTTTACATTAGCCAAGCTATCTAAACGAAAAAAACTGGAAATTTGTAAATCGATAAAAAAATATTTAAAAAAAATTGAGTTTTCCAATTTTTTTAAATAAAATCTTAAAATTTTGCACAAGGACCTAGAATTTAATTCTAAGCAATTTTTTCAAATAACTTTTTTTGATATCTCGTCAACTAACCTCACTTTTTGTAAATTAACAATTTTTTTTTTAATTTGACGCTATACCAGTGGTCACGTGACGTATGTCAAAATCGATTTTTAGGTTATCGGACATGCAGAACCGATCCCCCGGAAAAGTTTTTCCAATACTCACCTAATAAAAATTTTTCCCATATGTTGCGAACTTTTTGCCGGTCACTGTATAAAAGCCGTGCCTTGAAAAAAAACAAATGGAACTGACCCTCTTTACATCGAAATTAAAATATGACCTATCAAAATGTCATGAAAATAACAATTTTTGTAGCGATATTGGAAGCTTCCTGGACCGATTTCGGCTTGAAAGATACATGGCAAAGGTAAAACGGACTTTATATTTTTAGTTAAAATACGTTTCATTGGACGATTTAAGCATTAAATACGAATTTTTTAAATTTTTCTCGGACCATGCAAATGCATGTCAAAATCAGTTTCATACGGAGAAATGTATTAAAATATGAAGGGTCGAAATGTCGCAAAAATGTCAGTATTCCTTGCGAGATTTTAGGGTTTCTGAACCGTTTTCGACTTGAAAAATACCGGGCAACGCCTCTATAGACCTTCCCGTGTGGATTTCGGAACATATAATTTGAAGAATTAGTCATTAAATACCAATTTTAACAATTTTTCGATGACGCGGCGAAGCATCATAGAAAGGCCATTCCATGAGGTAGTATACGGGGTAAATCACAATGACGGGTCTGATTTAAATTTTGCTTAGATTTGTTATTAATTGAGAACGGATTATTCGATTGAAAAGAGTGATGTGGCAATCGAAAGGGGAGGAAGTAAGCTATTTTATTTGAAAATAATTTCGACATTTCGTTGGCATGACGACGAAAAATTTGCTATTTCCGATATTTATTGAGTTAGACAGCTGAAATTTGATATATGGGAAGAATTCGGTCAATCATTCAAAATTATATGTGTAAATTTTGATTCGCATGGTCTCTATAGCAACGATTAAGGATAAAGTTGACAATTTCTAACTCACGTACGGCTGATCTGATTGAAACGAGTGAGGTGGCAATCGACAGGGAACGAAGTAAGCTACTTTTTTATGTGAAAATAATTTTGACATTTCGTTGCCATGACGACGAACAGTTTGCTATTTCCATTATTTATTGAGTTTTAGAGTTGAAATTTGATATCTGGGTAGAATTCGGTCAATCGTTCAAAAATATTTTTATAAATTTTGATTCCGATGATTACCATAGCAACGATTGAGCATAAAGTTGATCATTTTTAACTCGCGAACGGCTTATCTGATTGAAACCAGTAAAGTGACGATCGAAATGTTAGAAAGTACACTACTTTTTTATGTGAAATTAATTTTGACATTTCGTTGCCGGGACGATGAACAATTTGCTATTTTCGTTATTTATTGAGTTGGAAAGTTAAAAACTGATATCTCGGAAGAATTCGGTCACTCATTCAAAAATATATCTGGAAAAATCGATTCCCATGGTTGGCATAGCAACGATTAAGGATAAAGTTGACAATTTATAACTCGCGGACGCCTTCTGCGATTGGAACGAGTGAGGTGGCTATCGAAAGGGATGGAAGTAAACTACTTTTTTATTTGAAAATAATTTCGATTTTGGGTAGTCATGACGACGATCAATTTGATTTCTCCGTTATTTATTGAGTTGCAGAATAGAAATTTCGCATCTAAGTAGAATTCGGTCAATCATTGAAAAATATTTTTGCAATTTTCAATTTTAATGGTTGCCATAGCAACGATTAGGGGTAAAGTTAACAACTTACAACTCGCGAACGGCTTCTTAGATTGAAAGAAGCGACGTTCATAATAAGTATGCACAATTTTTTTCCATAGAGACATCAGTGGCGTGCCCGAAGGGCTCGCCACCAATCTTCATCCAGCTCGACCATTTCAGGAAGATGATGTTATCTAATGTATGGTTCAAAGCCGATCGAAAGATGACAAGTTTAATTTAGTAGGGTTTCAGCGAAATCGTACATATTGTATTTATATGTAATATGTGTTTGTATGTATATCGCGATACGGTTACGAAGGGCGGTCTATTCTCCATCATCAGTCCGAAGGAGTGTGATATCTTCCTTAATACATGGCCTAGCAACACGAAATTTTCAGGGCGTGACAATGATGATATTACCGACCTTATAGAGACCCCTCGGGGGGCGATTAGGCGGTCTATCCGTACTAGTTATAGACCGCGAAGCGGTCTATATACCGAGCCGTTGGTCAGAAAAATGTGTGTGTGTGTGTGTGTGTGTGTGTGTGTGTGTGTGTGTGTGAAAGTTGTCCGTTTTGACATTTTCACCTTTTCAATTTTTTTTTATCGAAAACGGTTAGAGGGGGGGCAACCAAATTTTCTGGGTTAATAGAGGGATAGTGTGGCTAGCTTGGGTAAAAAATTCAGTTATACAGGGTGTTCCGTTTCGGAGATATAAAACGTCAAAGTCGAAATTTCAGCGATTTTCGTTGAAATCGATTACAGGTCGCAAAACTTAACTAAATCGATTTAAATTGTCAGAGGTTGTAGAAGACCGGGGTGTTCCGAACCCTATTGAAATTGGCGATATTCGGAAAATGGGAAGTAATTCTTTTGAATTTTTTTATGTCGAAAAATGCCCTTTGTAGACCCCACTTTGGCACTGAATAAGTCGAAACCGGAACATCGGACAGAAAAACGTATTTGAACATAAAACTAAAGAATCTCAAATACTTTCTTTTTGCAATACATTTACCTATACCTAAAACGACTGGAAATTGGAAAAATTTGGGAAAAACTATAAATTACGATATTTCACGCAAAATTTTGACGGTTTTGAATTTTTTGGGGGGTCAAAATGGATCCAAATCGAAATCACATGAGCCTTATCGGAAAGAGCTCGCCGAAATACGTTACAAACGTATTTTTTAGTTCTTTTATTCCTAATAGGAAAGGAGCAATTGATAATTAAATTTCGATTTTTGACCATTTTTTTTCATGACATCTCTACATTCGAAACACTCTGTATCTTTTCCTATCTAATTTCTTCCAACTTTTTCAACGCTATCCCGTGGGGATATAATCAGGCTTTAAAACAAATCCCGAATGGGTGATCCAGGGCCGCATTTAGGGGGTAAAAACTCATTTTTTCGGTTTTTTTCAACCAAAATTCATCTTTAAAAGGCATTATTATATATTATTTCTCTTATTTAACGATTCTTTTTTGGTTTATTTTCTTCCCTGATCATCTAAGAACACTCCTAACTAATTAAAACTCCATATTTTTTCGTTAAAGTTATAAATAAATACCTTTTTTTGCATCGCTGCAGGAAAAATTTTAAAAAGTACATATACAGTGACCGGCAAAAAGTTCGCAACATATGGGAAAAATTTTTATTAGGTGAGTATTGGAAAAACTTTTCCGGGGGATCGGTTCTGCATATCCGATAACCTAAAAATCGATTTTGACATACGTCACGTGACCACTGGTATAGCGTCAAATTAAAAAAAAAAATTGTTAATTTACAAAAAGTGAGGTTAGTTGACGAGATATCAAGAAAAGTTATTTGAAAAAATTGCTTAGAATTAAATTCTAGGTCCTTGTGCGAAATTTTAAGATTTTATTTAAAAAAATTGGACAACTCAATTTTTTTTAAATATTTTTTTATCGATTTACAAATTTCCAGTTTTTTTCGTTTAGATAGCTTGGCTAATGTAAAGCCCATGTATCTGGATGAAAATAAACGAATGTAGTAGTTTTTTCTACAATTGACAGGACAAAATTAAAAAAAACAGGGTTTCGCCGGACGCTAGCTGTTGCAATGATTTGTATCTAGCAGCAGTGTCAAAATTTTAGAGACATTTCAATGAGATTACATTGAGAAAACCTTAATCGTCTTAAATATATCTGAAGTTCGACTTTTTGTAAAGTTAAGGGGATTAAAATAGATAATAAACAAAAAATTACCTGTTTATTTAATCGAAATTTTATAAACGAAAACCAATGTAAGAAAAACTTAAAAGTAGTCAAATTCTGTACTAACAACACAAAAAATCATTGTTTTTCCTTGGGTGCACAAAATTTAAAACTCAGTATGACCACCATTTCTCTCCATACATACTGTTGTTCTCGAGCGCAACTCTCGATTAACATTTCGGAGCATTTTACGATTTATTTGCAATACACAATTTATAATGACATTCTCTAAATTTTGTATATTCCTAAAGGGTCGATGTTTGTACACAGGGTTCTTTAGGTATCCCCACATAAAAAAATCTAACGGAGTCAGATCTGGTGATCTCGAAGGCAACGGATTTTCAGAAAACCGTCCTATCCACTGGTTTCCAAATTCTTGATCCAGCCATCTCTTCACCTCATTTGTGGAATGAATGCTAGCTCCGTCTTGTTGAAAGTATAAATTTCTTCTTTCGGCTAATGACAAATTGTCTAAAAAGTCAGATATCTCAGTTTGTAGAAATTCTAAATATCGTTCTGAATTTAAATTGTCTCTAAAGAAAAAAGGTCCCACTATTCTGAGGTTGAAAATTCCGCACCACACATTAACCTTAAAACTATATTGGTCTTTACTCTGAATTACAAAGTCTGGGTTTTCGGTGGCCCACCATCTACAGTTTTGTGAACTGACGGTTCCGTTAGAGGTAAATGTAGCTTCATCCGAGAAAAGAACGTTCTTTGGGAAATTAAAATCTTCCTCAATCATACCCTGGAACCAGGCACAAAAATCGAAGCGGGCGTCATAATCCCTATCTTTTAATACTTGTACAAATTTAGGTTTGTACGGATGAAATTTGTTTCTTTTTAATATCCTCCGCACAGATCTTTCGTGAATGTTAGTGATCTCCGATATTTGACTAACTGCTAATTGGGGTGTTTCTGTGATCGACAAACACACATCCAGAGAACCTTCGTCACCTGTTACCGGTTTTTCATGGGAAACTTTATACTGATTTTCTACCGATCCCGTTTCTTTAAATTTATTGACTAGACGAGATACTGTGGAATAATGGAGGGATTTATCGGGGTGCCTCTCATTAAAAATTGCTGCTGTTTCTCTATGGCTTTTGTAATTATCTCCAGAAATTAAAATAATTTCTATCTTTTCCTGAAGAAGTAGTGTGGGTGTCATTTTAAGGAATAAAATATTAATAAACTTATGTAAAATATCAAACTTAGTAAGATGCGAGACATAAACCAATGACATAGGTTGAAATCAAACAAATTATAATTTGTTTGACATTTTTCTGTTGTTTTTAACCTACTAGATTATTTGGTTGTTTTAATTTCAGAGCCTGCTTTGGTAGTTTTAAGTACAACTAAATAGACCTGGTTGTTAAATTTATGTGCGAAAAATCTTAATAAAATCTTGATACAGTCATTTCATTAGATTCAAACCATTGCAACAGCGAGCGTCCGGCGAATACCTATTTTTTCGATTTTGTCCTGTCAATTGTAGAATTGTAGATCTGACTCCGTTAGATTTTTTTATGTGGGGATACCTAAAGAACCCTGTGTACAAACATCGACCCTTTAGGAATATACAAAATTTAGAGAATGTCATTATAAATTGTGTATTGCAAATAAATCGTAAAATGCTCCGAAATGTTAATCGAGAGTTGCGCTCGAGAACAACAGTATGTATCGAGAGAAATGGTGGTCATACTGAGTTTTAAACTTTGTGCACCCAAGGAAAAACAATGATTTTTTGTGTTGTTAGTACAGAATTTGACTACTTTTAAGTTTTTCTTACATTGGTTTTCGTTTATAAAATTTCGATTAAATAAACAGGTAATTTTTTGTTTATTATCTATTTTAATCCCCTTAACTTTACAAAAAGTCGAACTTCAGATATATTTAAGACGATTAAGGTTTTCTCAATGTAATCTCATTGAAATGTCTCTAAAATTTTGACACTGCTGCTAGATACAAATCATTGCAACAGCTAGCGTCCGGCGAAACCCTGTTTTTTTTAATTTTGTCCTGTCAATTGTAGAAAAAACTACTACATTCGTTTATTTTCATCCAGATACATGGGCTTTACATTAGCCAAGCTATCTAAACGAAAAAAACTGGAAATTTGTAAATCGATAAAAAAATATTTAAAAAAAATTGAGTTTTCCAATTTTTTTAAATAAAATCTTAAAATTTTGCACAAGGACCTAGAATTTAATTCTAAGCAATTTTTTCAAATAACTTTTTTTGATATCTCGTCAACTAACCTCACTTTTTGTAAATTAACAATTTTTTTTTTAATTTGACGCTATACCAGTGGTCACGTGACGTATGTCAAAATCGATTTTTAGGTTATCGGACATGCAGAACCGATCCCCCGGAAAAGTTTTTCCAATACTCACCTAATAAAAATTTTTCCCATATGTTGCGAACTTTTTGCCGGTCACTGTATAAAAGCCGTGCCTTGAAAAAAAACAAATGGAACTGACCCTCTTTACATCGAAATTAAAATATGACCTATCAAAATGTCATGAAAATAACAATTTTTGTAGCGATATTGGAAGCTTCCTGGACCGATTTCGGCTTGAAAGATACATGGCAAAGGTAAAACGGACTTTATATTTTTAGTTAAAATACGTTTCATTGGACGATTTAAGCATTAAATACGAATTTTTTAAATTTTTCTCGGACCATGCAAATGCATGTCAAAATCAGTTTCATACGGAGAAATGTATTAAAATATGAAGGGTCGAAATGTCGCAAAAATGTCAGTATTCCTTGCGAGATTTTAGGGTTTCTGAACCGTTTTCGACTTGAAAAATACCGGGCAACGCCTCTATAGACCTTCCCGTGTGGATTTCGGAACATATAATTTGAAGAATTAGTCATTAAATACCAATTTTAACAATTTTTCGATGACGCGGCGAAGCATCATAGAAAGGCCATTCCATGAGGTAGTATACGGGGTAAATCACAATGACGGGTCTGATTTAAATTTTGCTTAGATTTGTTATTAATTGAGAACGGATTATTCGATTGAAAAGAGTGATGTGGCAATCGAAAGGGGAGGAAGTAAGCTATTTTATTTGAAAATAATTTCGACATTTCGTTGGCATGACGACGAAAAATTTGCTATTTCCGATATTTATTGAGTTAGACAGCTGAAATTTGATATATGGGAAGAATTCGGTCAATCATTCAAAATTATATGTGTAAATTTTGATTCGCATGGTCTCTATAGCAACGATTAAGGATAAAGTTGACAATTTCTAACTCACGTACGGCTGATCTGATTGAAACGAGTGAGGTGGCAATCGACAGGGAACGAAGTAAGCTACTTTTTTATGTGAAAATAATTTTGACATTTCGTTGCCATGACGACGAACAGTTTGCTATTTCCATTATTTATTGAGTTTTAGAGTTGAAATTTGATATCTGGGTAGAATTCGGTCAATCGTTCAAAAATATTTTTATAAATTTTGATTCCGATGATTACCATAGCAACGATTGAGCATAAAGTTGATCATTTTTAACTCGCGAACGGCTTATCTGATTGAAACCAGTAAAGTGACGATCGAAATGTTAGAAAGTACACTACTTTTTTATGTGAAATTAATTTTGACATTTCGTTGCCGGGACGATGAACAATTTGCTATTTTCGTTATTTATTGAGTTGGAAAGTTAAAAACTGATATCTCGGAAGAATTCGGTCACTCATTCAAAAATATATCTGGAAAAATCGATTCCCATGGTTGGCATAGCAACGATTAAGGATAAAGTTGACAATTTATAACTCGCGGACGCCTTCTGCGATTGGAACGAGCGAGGTGGCTATCGAAAGGGATGGAAGTAAACTACTTTTTTATTTGAAAATAATTTCGATTTTTGGTAGTCATGACGACGATCAATTTGATTTCTCCGTTATTTATTGAGTTGCAGAGTAGAAATTTCGCATCTAAGTAGAATTCGGTCAATCATTGAAAAATATTTTTGCAATTTTCAATTTTAATGATTGCCATAGCAACGATTAGGGGTAAAGTTAACAACTTACAACTCGCGAACGGCTTCTTAGATTGAAAGAAGCGACGGTCATAATATGTATGCACAATTTTTTTCCATAGAGACATCAGTGGCGTGCCCGAAGGGCTCGCCACCAATCTTCATCCAGCTCGACCATTTCAGGAAGATGATGTTATCTAGTGTATGGTTCAAAGCCGATCGAAAGATGACAAGTTTAATTTAGTAGGGTTTCAGCGAAATCGTACATATTGTATTTATATGTAATATGTGTTTGTATGTATATAGCGATACGGTTACGAAGGGCGGTCTATTCTGCATCATCAGTCCGTAGGAGTGTGATATCTTCCTAAATACATGCTCTAGAAACACGAAACTTTCAGGGCATGACAATGATGATATTATCGACATTATGGAGCCCCCTTTCAGTGCATGACAATGATGATATTACCGACCTTATAGAGCCCCCTCGGGGGGCGATTAGGCGGTCTATCCGTACTAGTTATAGAGCGCCAACAGCGCTCTATATACCGACCCGTCCGTGAGGAAAATGTTCGCCGGTTGACAAATCGTGTTTTTCGACAATCTCAATTTTTTTTCTCCGAGATGGTTGCAGGTGGAACATTCAAATTTTCTGGGTTAATAGAGGGATAGTGTGACTAGCTTCGTTAAAAAATTCAGTTACACAGGGTGTTCCGTTTCGGAGTTATTAAACGTCAAAGTCGAAATTTCCGCGAATTCCTATGAAATCGATTACAGGTCGCAAAACTAAATTAAATCGATTTAAATTTTCGAGGTTGTAGAGGACCGGGAGCTTCAGAACCCTATTGAAACTGGCGGTATTCGGAAAATGGGAAGTAATTTTTTTGAATTTTTTTTATGTCGAAAAATGCTGTTTGTAGACCCCACTTTGGCACTGAATAAGTCGAAGCCGGAGCCTCGGATAGAAAAACGTATTTGAACATAAAACTAAAGAATCTCAAATACTTTCTTTTTGCAATACATTTACCTATACCTAAAACGACTGGAAATTGGAAAAATTTGGGAAAAACTGGAAATTACGAATTTTCATGCAAATCTTTGACGGTTGTCAATTTTTTTGGGGGTCAAAATGGATTCAAATCGAAATCCCATGTACCTTATCGGAAAGACCTCGCCGAACTACGTTATAAACGTATTTTTTGGTTCCTTCATTCTTAATAGGAAAGGAGCAATCGATAATTAAATTTAGATTTTTTACGATTTTTTTTCATGACATCTCTACATTCGAATCACTCTGTATCTTTTCCTATCTAATTTCTTCCAACTTTTTCAACGCTATCCCTTGGGGATATAATCAGGCTTTAAAATGAATCCCGAATGGGTGATCCAGGGCCTGATTTAGGGGGTAAAAACTCATTTTTTCTGTTTTTTTCCATCAAAATTCATCTTTAAAAGGCATTATTATATATTATTACTCCGATTTAACAGTTCTTTTTTGGTTTATTTTCATCCCTTATCATCTGAGAACACTTCTAACTAATTAAAATTCCATATTTTTTCGTTAAAGTTATAAATAAATACCTATTTTTGCATCGGTGCAGGAAAAATTTTAAAAAGTGCATATAATAAAAGCCGTGCCTTGGAGAAACAAATGAAACTGACCCTCTTTACATCGAAATTAAAATATGACCTGTCAAAATGTCATGAAAATAACAGTTTTTGTAGCGATATTGGAAGCTTCCTGGACCGATTTCGGCTTGAAATATACATAGCAAAGGTAAAACGGACTTTATATTTTTAGTTAAAATACATTTCATTGGACGATTTAAGCATTAAATACGAATTTTTTTAATTTTTCTCAGACCATGCAAATGCATGTCAAAATCAGTTTCATACGGAAAAACGTATTAAAATATGAAGGGTCGAAATGTCGCAAAAATGTCAGTTTTCCTTGCGAGATTTTAGGGTTTCTGAACCGTTTTCGACTTGAAAAATACTGGGCAATGCCTCTATAGACCTTCCCGTGTGGATTTCGGAACATATAATTTGAAGAATTAGTCATTAAATCCCAATTTTAACAATTTTTCGATGACGCGGCGAAGCATCATAGAAAGGCTATTCCATGAGGTAGTATACGGGGTAAATCACAATGACGGGTCTGATTTAAATTTTGCTTAGATTTATTATTAATTGAGAACGGATTATTCGATTGAAAAGAGTGATGTGGCAATCGAAAGGGGAGGAAGTAAGCTATTTTATTTGAAAATAATTTCGACATTTCGTTGGCATGACGACGAAAAATTTGCTATTTCCGATATTTATTGAGTTAGAGAGCTGAAATTTGATATATGGGAAGAATTCGGTCAATCATTCAAAATTATATGTGTAAATTTTGATTCGCATGGTTTCTATAGCAACGATTAAGGATAAGTTGACAATTTCTAACTCACGTACGGCTGATCTGATTGAAACGAGTGAGGTGGCAATCGAAAGGGAACGAAGTAAGCTACTTTTTTATGTGAAAATAATTTTGACATTTCGTTGCCATGACGACGAGCAGTTTGCTATTTCCATTATTTATTGAGTTTTAGAGTTGAAATTTGATATCTGGGTAGAATTCGGTCAATCATTCAAAAATATTTTTATAACTTTTGATTCCGATGATTACCATAGCAACGATTGAGCATAAAGTTGATCATTTTTAACTCGCGAACGGCTTATCTGATTGAAACCAGTAAAGTGACGATCGAAATGTTAGAAAGTACACTACTTTTTTATGTGAAAATAATTTTGACATTTCGTTGCCGGGACTATTTTCGTTATTTATTGAGTTGGAAAGTTGAAAACTGATATCTCGGAAGAATTCGGTCACTCATTCAAAAATATATCTGGAAAAATCGATTCCCATGGTTGGCATAGCAACGATTAAGGATAAAGTTGACAATTTATAACTCGCGGACGCCTTCTGCGATTGAAACGAGTGAGGTGGCAATCGAAAAGGAACGAAGTAAGCTACTTTTTTATGTGAAAATAATTTTGACATTTCGTTGCCATGACGACGAGCAGTTTGCTATTTCCATTATTTATTGAGTTTTAGAGTTGAAATTTGATATCTGGGTAGAATTCGGTCAATCATTCAAAAATATTTTTATAACTTTTGATTCCGATGATTACCATAGCAACGATTGAGCATAAAGTTGATCATTTTTAACTCGCGAACGGCTTATCTGATTGAAACCAGTAAAGTGACGATCGAAATGTTAGAAAGTACACTACTTTTTTATGTGAAAATAATTTTGACATTTCGTTGCCGGGACGATGAACAGTTTGCTATTTTCGTTATTTATTGAGTTAGAAAGTTGAAAACCGATATCTCGGAAGAATTCGGTCACTCATTCAAAAATATATCTGGAAAAATCGATTCCCATGGTTGGCATAGCAACGATTAAGGATAAAGTTGACAATTTATAACTCGCGGACGCCTTCTGCGATTGGAACGAGTGAGGTGGCTATCGAAAGGGATGGAAGTAAACTACTTTTTTATTTGAAAATAATTTCGATTTTTGGTAGTCATGACGACGATCAATTTGATTTCTCCGTTATTTATTGAGTTGCAGAGTAGAAATTTCGCATCTAAGTAGAATTCGGTCAATCATTGAAAAATATTTTTGCAATTTTCAATTTTAATGATTGCCATAGCAACGATTAGGGGTAAAGTTAACAACTTACAACTCGCGAACGGCTTCTTAGATTGAAAGAAGCGACGTTCATAATATGTATGCACAATTTTTTTCCATAGAGACATCAGTGGCGTGCCCGAAGGGCTCGCCACCAATCTTCATCCAGCTCGACCATTTCAGGAAGATGATGTTATCTAATGTATGGTTCAAAGCCGATCGAAAGATGACAAGTTTAATTTAGTAGGGTTTCAGCGAAATCGTACATATTGTATTTATATGTAATATGTGTTTGTATGTATATAGCGATACGGTTACGAAGGGCGCTCTATTCTGCATCATCAGTCCGCAGGAGTGTGATATCTTCCTTAATACATGGCCTAGAAACACGAAACTTTCAGGGCATGACAATGATGATATTACCGACCTTATGGAGCCCCCTCGGGGGGCGATTAGGCGCTCTATGCAATCTAGTTATAGACCGCCAACAGCGGTCTATATACCTAGCTGTGAGTCAGGAAAATGTATGTCGGTTGACAAATCGTGTTTTTCGACAATCTCAATTTTTTTTCTCCGAGATGGTTGCAAGTGGAACGTTCAAATTTGTTGGGTTAATAGAGGGATAGTGCGTCTAGCTTCGATAAAAAATTCAGTTATACAGGGTGTTCCGTTTCGGAGTTATAAAACGTCAAAGTCGAAATTTCCGCGAATCCGTATGAAATCGATTACAGGTCGCAAAACTTAATTAAATCGATTTAAATTTTCAGAGGTTGTGGAGGACCGGGAGCTTCAGAACCCTATTGAAATTGGCGATATTCGGAAAATGGGAAGTAATTCTTTTGAATTTTTTATGTCGAAAAATGCCGTTTGCAGACCCCTCTTTGGCACCAAATAACTCGGTCGCCCGAACCTCGGACAGAAAAACGTATTTGAACATAAAACTAAAGAATCTCAAATACTTTCTTTTTGCAATACATTTACCTATACCTAAAACGACTGGAAATTGGAAAAATTTGGGAAAAACTGGAAATTACGAATTTTCATGCAAATCTTTGACGGTTTTGAATTTTTTGGGGGGTCAAAATGGATTCAAATCGAAATCCCATGTACCTTATCGGAAAGACCTCGCCGAACTACGTTATAAACGTATTTTTTGGTTCCTTCATTCTTAATAGGAAAGGAGCAATCCCGTGGGGATATAATCAGGCTTTCAAACAAATCCCGAATGGGTGATCCTGGACCGAATTTAGGGGGTAAAAACTCATTTTTTCTGTTTTTTTCCATCAAAATTCATCTTTAAAAGGCATTATTATATATTATTTCTCTAATTTAACAGCTCTTTTTTGGTTTATTTTCTTCCTACATCATCTGAGAACACTCCACACTAATTAAAATTGCATATTTTTGAGTTAAAGTTATAAATAAAAAGCTCTTTTAGCATCGGTGCAGGAAAAATTTTAAAAAATGCATATATTAATAGTCTGCCTTGGAAAATCAGTTGAAGCAGCCTATCTTTACGTCGAAATTAAAAAATATGACCTGTCAGAATTATGCAAAAATGTCAATATTTTTAGTGATTTTGGAGAGATCCTGGGCCCATTTGGGCTTGGAATATACATGGAAAAGACAGAATGGACTTTATGTTTTTAATTATGGTGCATTTCATTGGACGATTTAAGCACTAAATACCAATTTCTTTTATCTTTCTGAGACCCTGCAAATGGATTTAAAAATCAGTTTATACGGAGAAATGTTTTATAATATGAAGGGTCTAAATGTCGCCAAAATGCCAGTTTTTCTTGCGAGAATTTTAGGGTTTCTGGACCGTTTTGGGCTTGAAAGTACCGGGCAACGCCTCTATAGACCTTCCCGTGTGAATTCCGGAACATATAACTTGAAAAATTGGGCATTCAGTGCCATTTTTAACAATATATAGGTGACGCTGCAAGGCATCATAGAATGGTTTTATCCCATTAGGTAGTATATGGGGTAAATCACAATGACGGGTCTGATTAAACATTTGCTTAGGTTTGTTATTATTTGAGAACGGCTTATTCGATTAAATCGAGTGAGGTGGCAATCGAAAGGGAAGGAAGTAATCAATTTTCTTATTTCAAAATAATTTCGACATTTCGTTGGCATGACGACGAACAACTAGCTATTTTCGTTAATTTTTGAGTTGGACAGTTGAAAGTTGATATATGGGAAGAATTTGGTCAATTATTCAAAATTCTATATGTAAAATTTTGATTCGCATGGTTTCTATAGCAACGATTAAGGATAAAGTTGCCAATTTCTAACTCACGTACGGCTGTTCTGATTGAAACGAGTGAGGTGGCAATCGATTGGCAAGGAAGTAAGCTACTTTTTTATGTGAAAATAATTTTGACATTTCGTTGCCGTGACGACGAACAATTTGCCATTCCCGGTATTTATTGAGTTGGAGATTGGAAATTTGATATATGGGAAGAATTCGGTCAATCATTTAAAATTATATGTGTAAATTTTGATTCGCGTGGTTTCTATAGCAACAATTAATGATAAAGTTGACAATTTCTAACTCACGCACGGCTTATCTGATTGAAACGAGTGAGGTAGCAATCGAAAGGGAAGGGAGTAAGCTACTTTGTTATGTGAAAATAATTTTGATTTTTCGTTGCCGTGACGACGAATAATTTGCTATTTTGCTATTGCTAATGTATTGAGTTGGATAGTTGAAATTTGATGTCTGGGAAGAATTCGAGCACTCATTCAAAAATATATCTGTAAAAATCGATTCCCATGGTTGGCATAGCAACGATTAAGGATAAAGTTAACAATTTCTAACTCACGCACGGCTTATCTGATTGAAACGACTGAAGTGGCAATCGAAAGGGAAGGAAGTAAGCTACTTTTTTATGTGAAAATAATTTTGATTTTCCGTTGCCGTGACGACGAATAATTTGCGATTTCCGTAATGTATTGAGTTGGATAGTTGAAATTTGATGTCTGGGAAGAATTCGAGCACTCATTCAAAAATATATCTGTAAAAATCGATTCCCATGGTTGGCATAGCAACGATTAAGGATAAAGTTAACAATTTCTAACTCACGCACGGCTTATCTGATTGAAACGACTGAAGTGGCAATCGAAAGGGAAGGAAGTAAGCTACTTTTTTATGTGAAAATAATTTTGATTTTCCGTTGCCGTGACGACGAATAATTTGCGATTTCCGTAATGTATTGAGTTGGATAGTTGAAATTTGATGTCTGGGAATAATTTGGGCACTCATTCAAAAATATATCTGTAAAAATCTATTCCCATGGTTGGCATAGCAACGATTAAGGATAAAGTTGACAATTTTTAACTCACGCACGGCTTATCTGATTGAAACGACTGAAGTGGCAATCGAAAGGGAAGGAAGTAAGCTACTTTTTTATGTGAAAATAATTTTGATTTTCCGTTGCCGTGACGACGAATAATTTGCGATTTCCGTAAAGTATTGAGTTGGATAGTTGAAATTTGTTATATGGGAAGAATTCGGTCAATCATTCAAAAATATATCTATAAAAATCGATTCCCATGGTTTCTATAGCAACGATTAAGGATAAAGTTGACAATTTCTAACTCACGCACGGCTTATCTGATTGAAACGACTGAAGTGGCAATCGAAAGGGAAGGAAGTAAGCTACTTTTTTATGTGAAAATAATTTTGATTTTCCGCTGCCGTGACGACGAAGAATTTGCTATTTCCGTAATGTATTGATTTGGATAGTTGTGTACTATGAGTCTTTGTATGGACAAATACCTTTGCTATTTGTACAAATATAAACTTAATTGTCGGATTTAAAGCAAATCGTATACATTTGCTTTTCTATGTGTACGGAGGTATATGTCTGTATACAAGCTGTCCAAAAAGTCATTGTAGGAGCAAATACTCCTAGTAGTACCAGGATAAATGTAATTAAACCGGATTTCATGCAAAATCGATTATATTTGTTTTTATGTCTTGTATATACCTATATAGGGTGTTCGAAAAGTCTTGGTATTGGCAAATACTTCTAATAGTACCGAAATAAACCTAATTAATTCGGATTTTAAGTAAATCGACTATATTCCTATTTAAACGTGTGGGTGTTAGTTTGAATGTATACAGGGAGTCCGAAAAGTCTTGGTACGGGATTCCTATTATTACTTAGATAAACTTTATTAGGTCGGATTTCACGCAAATCGAATACATTTGTATTAATATGTGTTTATGTTTGTATGTATGTATACAGGGTGTCCGAAAAGTTTTTCGTTGGCAAAAATAGTTTCTACGTGTACGCGTTTTTATGTATGTAGCGATACGGTTACGAAGGGCGGTCTATTCTCCATCATCAGTCCGAAGGAGTGTGATATCTTCCTTAATATATGGCCTAGCAACACGAAATTTTCAGGGCATGACAATGATGAAATTACCGACCTTATAGAGCCCCCTCGGGGGGGCGATTAGGCGGTCTATGCACCCTAGTTATTTTCTCTTCATTTTACTAAAAACAAAAAAAAATTCTAGATAAGAAAAAATCAAATCATGAAATATTAATTTTAACATTAAATCTAATTAATTAATACATAAATTTAAATGTAAACTTTAATTGTAAACCTTTTTTTCTCTTTGTGGAGCACCTGTAAAGTTAAAAGTACTTAGGTACTTTGGTTTTAGCCTTTTTTACATTCTTACAGATTTTAAACATTTTTTGTACCTACTTATAATTTTTATAAATTAACATAAATTTTGAGTAATTTTTTAACAGGCATTTTTCTGAATAAGTTTTGTCAACTTACATACACTGAAAATACAAAAGTTTTCCTCTAGGGTACTTACAGTATTTATTGTAGGTACTATGAAAATATCCGTTCCTAAAAGAAGTGGCAGAAAGTTCAGGGTTGTAAGGCAGGCAGTAATACAACACATAATTTAAAAGACATGCCCTAAATGTAGGTATACACTTATTTATTTGTGATAATTCTTGGTGGTTTATTTGGTATCAAATGTCAATTGCAATACAGTAATGTATGGATAATCCAAACTCCTTATAATCCTAACAACCTTATTGTGTAAAATGATACTGATAATTTGAACTATCCTAACTCCTGTCTTGGGTAGTCCAAACTACCAATCGCGCTTTGATTTAGCGATCTATATATCATGGTCAATATCATGTATGCATTCAGCTGATCTCATTCATTCGGAGAATAAAGGCGGGGACACATTGTTCTGATGCGATACCACACCACGCCATCCGACATGATGCGTCAAATGTACTCTGTGTGCACACTGTTCCCACGTCATCCGATACCACGCTACGTTACTTTTCAAACAAAATAAAAACAGTTTTAATTCAGAAACCATGGCGACTAGTAGTTCCTCTGATGAGTGGGATCAAGAAATAGAATGTGCAGCAGCTTTATTAGTTTTAGAAGAGAGAAACAGAAGAAAATATTGGGTGCATCCAATAAATTTAGAACGATACCTTCATGGAGAGGATCACACGATAATTAGGCTTCTTGAAATGGATGACAATAGTGACCGATTCCACATGTATTTCCGAATGGATAAGGAGCAGTTTGAGAATTTACATTCATTAGTGGAAATGAATATTAAGAAGATTAGTACAACTTTCCGGAAGGCCATATCAAGCAAGGAGCGACTAGCAATTTGTTTACGGTAAGAAAAACGTTTTCTGTATTCCTAATATGTCTATATTTTAGAAACTAATATTGTTCTCTCACATACATAAAGTAATGAACATATTTTAAAAATAACACATGACACTATAAAAAAGAAAAAGTAAAGTAACTAAAAAAAAAACAATGAACCTGAAAAAATCAAAGAAGTTCTCATTGAGATGAACATCTATTCGCTGTAATAACTTGAGGTAGAGGGGTCTTGTTGATATGCTGTGTATTGCATAGGAACGTCTTGAGCCGGCTCTACATTTTCTCTTATCGATACCTGAGCATAATCGCCATACGTATTTTGTGAAATAGGCGTAGGAGGAGGTGATGAAAACACCTGTTGTGTTGTAGATGCAGTAGATGTGGATGATGAAGGACTGGTTAGTGGTATGTGTGTACGATCTATTTGGGACTGTGTCCCTGTTTGTCGTATTTCTGCTTCGGAGATCATACTACAGATTCGTTCTGATAATTGCTTGGTCTATTGGAGGCAGGCGTTTAACAATCTTAGCCATGCTGAGATAGAACATGTCTATTTCATCCAACGTAGACTGAACTTCTGCAGATTTTGGTATATTCTGGTACCTAGACCTTCGAAGCTCAGCGTTTCCTTTCATTATTTTGACCATTTCTTGAGCTGGATTTGACGTTTGACTACGTCTAGGCATTTGACTTTTTAAACCCGAATCCAAAGAACTGCCAGAAGGGGAATTGTTGACACTAAATTCATGTTCTTCTTGAGATTCCGCCGTTTCGTGATCTGCGTCATCATCTTCTGCGTCATTCAATTCCGCAGGTTGGTCATCTAAATTTGTATGGGTTTGCCGTGTTTCCAAATACGGCAAGAGAAATTGCATTTCCTTTTCATACTTCCATTTCACAAGTTTAGTGGCAGCTTGTCCACTCTTTGTTTTACGTCTCTTTTGGGCATTGAAAAAACAGTTCCTTAACTTAGTCCAAGTCGTTTTTACTGCATTAACTACAAAAATAATAATACACTCTACATTTTACCCTGTATTTAGGGGTCGAAACCACCATCTTTTTTTTCAAACGTAAAGATATGTATTGTGATACCTCCTTAAGAAGGGCATAAAAAAGGAATGTAACCCACTACTTACTTTTGTATTTTTGTAACCTGGTAAGCGAGAAAAAACAAAAATTAAATATTTTTTTTTGTACTCGGAAAAATTGCTGGAACTGTTCACCGATTTTTTTCCTGGCAGAATGTAGACATCTCAAACGGAGATAGTGGGTTACATTTTTTTCTGTCCTTTTCAACATACATATCCCAATACATACTTAGCTTTACTGTTAAAACCAAAAGTTGGAGTTGGTTTCGACCCCTAAATAAAGCGTAACATTTTAAAAACTTACTTTTATGGAAAATTTATAAAAAATTACATTTTTGTTTTAGATTCCTAGCAACCGGCAACTCATTCAGATCTTTGGGCTTCAGTTACAGAATGGGGTTCAGTACAGTCCGGAAAATAGTTAAAGAAGTGTGTCAAGCAATTTGGCAAGTATTAAAACCCATCGTGATGCCATCACCGACTACTGCTATGTGGAAAGAAATTGCCCAAATTTATCAACGCATATGGAACTTTCCACATTGCTTGGGTGCGCTAAATGGGAAACATATAAATATACGCTGTCTCAATGCTGGTTCTGAATATTATAATTACAAAGGGGCCCACTCAATTGTCCTGCTCGCCCTTGTTGATGCAAATTTTAAGTTTATTGTTATCGACGTAGTAGCATATGGGAACAATAGCGATGGTGCTATTTTTTCAAATTCTTTGTTAGGCACATCGTTAGCTAATGGCACTTTCAATGTACCTGTCGATGAAGAACTGACAGCAAACGGAGAAGAATTACCTTACGTTATAGTAGGTGGCGAAGCATTTCCGTTAAAATCTTATCTTCTGTGCCCTTACAGTAGAAGAAATCTCGACGGGGATGAACACAAAAAAATTTTTAACTACCGTCTGTCAAGGGCACGAAGAGTAGTCGAAAACAGTTTTGGAATTTTAGCTGCCCGCTGGAGAATTTTTCTTCGATACATAGAAGTTCAGCCGGAAATGGCCCAGGATATTATTTTAGCAGCTGTATGTTTGCATAATATGTTGCGTAACAAGCGAATTTTGAACCGGAAAATGATTATTCAAATGGGTCTGATTCTTGTTTCACTTCCGTACCACAGTTACGGCAAAATTTAAAGAATATTTTACATCAGAAGAGGGTAGCGTATCTTGGCAGACCCAAACTGTGAGACGCGGAAGAATACATTGAAGTTGTAAAAATACATTGTGTTTTATTAAAAATTTCGAAAATGTGTGTATATTTTTATTTATTTTTGCTGTACCCATTTCTTGAGCAATTTCTTCCCAGGGTTCTCCTCTCATATTCTGGTCTCTATAGTGCTTACTTTTCATGTTATAGAGACATTCATGCTTTCGAACCAACTCGATAACCAGGATTTCGTCAATTTTTGTCGCCATTTCATGCGTATGATTCCACCTGCGCGTGCACACTGTTCAGCAACTGTTCAGTCGCGACACCACGCTACACGATCGTGACGAAAATCAGGCAAGTGGGGATTCGTACCACATCGGGTGGCGTGGCGTGACATGGGATGGGATCGCATCAGAACCGTATGCACACAATATATAAATACACATAAAAATACACGGTGTCAGATCCTTCTGACGTTGCGTCGGATGGCGTGGTGTGATGTCGCATCGGAACAATGTGTCCCTGCCTTAAGAGTCACATCTCGATTGATGGCTTCGAAATGGAGGCATGTAATATGGTTTTCCATTCAGAAGTTTATTTTTTTTTGTATTAAGTATATAAATAAAATTATGTAATTAAAATTTAAGAATTTATTTTATGTTTTTATTCTAATAAACAATTTTGTACAACCATTGGGTATCTATAATCCGTCCATGTTTCGGATTATTATTATGAAGTCGAATGTCCATAGTTCATAGTAGAATGTGTAGGTAATCCTAACAGGGTCTGGCAATTTTCTGTTCAGATAACCCAGACATTACTGTATAACAGACAAAAAATGTAAACAAAATACTGGATAAAATACCTATTACGTATGCATTAAAACATACCTACTAAGAAAATGATAGTAAAATCTTACTGGAAATAATTTGTGAGCAGTCTGAAATAGTCTTTTTTGGTACTTACCTTTTGAATGAGCAACTATACATACTCAACCGAAGAAACAGCAGTTTATGTGTGTATAAAACGACGTATAATGTATAGATTAGAACATTTGGAATTTACCACCACATTCAGCTGCAAACTCTGCATGCAGGGTCCTGGAAAAGGTAGAGTTCTTTTGTAATGAAACTTTATTTCTTTTGTAATGAAGCTTTATAAATATTTATTAGCATTTCCTTTGGCCTTTACATTTGCTTTTTTTTGTCGTTTTCTTGGCGGGGATAAGGCCCTTTCGGTGGAGGTTCCTGGGATATCGTCGATTCCATTCCATTTAGCCATTGGGAACACAAAATGGGCACAAACAACGCAAAAACACAAAAAACCAAAATATGTAGAATTTTAGCAACAAAGAACTTGTTAGAGGTTATGTTATGTCAGCTCCTATGTCGCCAGATTGTCTCAGATACCAGACCAATTTATGGTTGTATTAGAATTTGTTAACGTGGATTTAAATCGTAGTGCTTTATAATTTTATTCTTAATTTAATTTGTGAATTAGTTTAAAACAAGTAATTATTATTAAGCAATAGACACATTTTATTCCAAAAATTTGGCAACATTGCCAGAGGGCCGCAGCCGGGGCACGTAGCTACAGTTCATCATCCAATTGGCAACATCTCTTTATTTGATACATTAAGTTAACAAAAGACGACGATATAACTCGATAGTCGATTCTAGTTTCGTTATTCGACAAGTGTGTTAGGAACTCACGTAGCTCGATCGTTTAATGTCAAATGTAATACCGATGAGCACCAGTTGGTCCTATTGACGTTTTTTTTAACAATATTGCAGGGTTTTATTTGATTTTACAGCGATCCTATGTTATAAAGGTGTTCTAGAAAAAGCAGCAAAACCAGGAAATTTCTCAAGAATAAAAAATATATACGCATATAAATGCGTAAGTAGACAAGTTAAACTAAACGAACTTCAACCTCAAAACATCTGGACTGCCATGTGTATAGTTTTTCCCTGTGTAAGCTGCCCATAGAATTTGACCAATGAGATGAATTTTTGTTCATTTGTTTTTTCTGTCATCATTCTCAAAAGTCACGACGTGACGTAAATGGCCACGCCTACCTGCGCGGTATCATATCTTCTAATTTGTATCATGGTAGAAGCCTATCTTTCATTGCTAGGTCTGAGATTCCTAGGACGAGGCGATCGTGGATTAACCCATCTGTGAGCTGAGCGAACTCGCACGTACTGGCTAATTGTCGAAATGCAGTGATATAGGCTGGATGAAAACCTATGAAGACTTTCACACACAAAACTTGGGGTGGCTACTTATTTGAATAAGCAACCGAGAGTAGACTATATAGCGGGTGGTTCAAAAATACAACTTCTTTTTTCCAACGAAACAACAATAAAACTATCTTTATTGTAATTCAAAACAAAGAAAATATTTACCTTTATATAAAATAAAAATGATTACTATATGGGTTAGTATCTAACTACTACAAAAAACATTACATTAAGCATGTCACACAAATATTACCTATCAAAGAAAATACAAGTACCTAAGTACCTTGCCCGACAATAATAAAGAAGCGGACGCACTGTAATAAGTCATTCAAAACTTTCGTAGTGACATTTTTTAATTTACAGAACTATTCAAAACGGTTGACAATTTTCAGCGCACTGCACTGGTTAAAAGTTCAGTGTTTATTTATTTAATTCAACTTCAGTTCGAATCAAAAGTTATTTTAGTATTTTCGAGTTTAATCACGAGACTGTGATATGTAGATATAAAAGCAAGCAGCTGATCTGCTAGCTTCAAACCAGGAGAATAAACGTTTCTTTTTACGTGAGAAATAAGTTGCTTGCATAATCTTTCATTAAACAAATTGGCTTTCTCCTACCTTACTTTCAGCAACTGGTGGTATCTTCTTTAAAACCATCAAAATAATTCACAATTTTTCCCAATGATTAGCACTTGAGTATCGCTAGAGCATAAGCTGATAAGAGCACTTCAGAGCAATTAAATTTAATTGACACTTGTTCACCGTTAGAGCATAAACGGCTTAGAGACTTCAGAGCAATAACCTTTATAGTTTACTTTGAGTTGACACTTTGTTATATCGCTAGAGAGTAAGCGTATAATTTTAGCTTGAGTTTTAAAACTAGAGAGAGAATTTGACTGATACCACTAGAGCGTAAGTGGAATTCAGTCGAGAGAGATTTTACTAGAGACCTCTAGAGCATAAGCGGGTTCTGAGCGAGTGTTTTTCTAAAGACGGCAACGAGCGTGTGCCGCGAGAGAGAAGAGACGGCGAGGCCAACTTGCCTTCACCGTTGACTGATCGAGAGTGATTGATGCTGCTAGAGAATAAGCAGATCACACAAGAGAACTTCAGAAAGACCGCGAAGTAACTTGTCTTCATGCACGTCTGACTTGGAGAGAGACTTTTTCTCTGACACCGCGAGAGAATACGCGGATCACACACGAGCAACGTGTTGACTTCACTACTTGTTGAGCGAGAGTGCTTTTTAGAGAGGGTGCAGCGACTTGCTGCCTTTACGACTGGAGCGAGAGTGCTACGGGCGTCTGACGTTTACTTGACAACAAGCTTCTTGAGTCGGGTCACGAGGGTAAAATGTCATGCATTTCATTGGCTCAACTAGGTCGCGTCAGCGAGAGCTCACAATCGACTGCGTTGGTACGCGGTAGATCTCAAAGGGATTCTCAGAATTTATACTTTCTGGATAACTTAATTTTGAGGCAATAAAATGTCTATTTTTAGCATTTTAACGAGTCGCTACGCGTTGTAATGCGAATATTAAGGGAGAATTTCTGTTGCTTTTTAGCATTTGCGCTGCGGAATAATAACCCTTTTCATTCTTTTAGAAAGAGAATTTTATAAAAGAGAATCTTATTTTATTTATTTACAGAGTGATCCAAATAATTAAGAGAAACTTAAATCTAGTTGGGGGTTTCCCCAACATAGGGATCGTAGCTTTCAGTGTCTAGCTTATTTGGTGTAAAGAAAATGTATCTTTCATAGGTTACATGTTTAGCAGGTGTGAAATACTCCTTAAATTTCTTCAAAATTGCCTTATAGGAGAGCTTTTGGTCTGGGTTTTCCCACTCAAAATTATTATAGATTCTGATAGCTCTACCACCAATTCTATTAAGCAATAGACTGGCTTTCAGCTTGTCCGATTCGCTGTCTAATTTGCTGGCTTGCAAATATATGTTAAATTTTTGTTCAAAAAAGTTCCAATTATCTGATAAATTACCTTGGAAACTTAGCTCGGTTGAGGTTAAGACACAAAAAGTGACTTTTTAGTGCTATCTCGGGGCTTCTTTCTTCTTTGGGGCGAAGATTTTCGTATTACGACTGCGCCATGTTATATTTGGGATAGGGCTTCTTTAATTATAAGATAAGGGTTGTTTAAATTAAAACGACGATGTACTTATCTTAGAACGAGACCGCGAGACGTCACATGTCTAGATGCCAGAAAGGACGAAGAAATAGAGAGGAAGTCTCTCGCTCTCGTTTGCTTTTATTAATTACACAGTCACAGAGAGCATGCGCAGCATGCAGCGGCGGAGATACATGGATTATTAATATTTACATATTTACATATATTACAAGAGCAAAAAACCACGTATTATTCGCTAATTTTGTCCAGTTTCGATGAACAACTCCTTAAAAAGTTATGGTCGGCATTTGTAAAATAAGCACTTGCTACAGTATGCCTAAGAATTGATTTTTTTACATATCCTTTAACCTGACTGTTAAAATTAGCGCGTAAGGTACACGTCGAATAATTACATTTGTGCAATTGAAATAAAGCGCTTTAAAACACTGTGATTACGAATGCAGACAATTGTTGAGTGAAAAGCGCCGTAAAAGCGAAAAAGTGCTTAATCGCACGGGTCAACTGATACGGGATCTGTTTTATCGACTGCTTTGCAGCCAATCGACAAATAAAATTCTCGCTCGGCGTCGGGCGCCAGCCATTTCGATCTCGGTAGCTTTTGTTTCTTTGTGGTGCTGTTGTGATTTTTGATACAAATCAATAAAGAAGTCTTTAAATTACACTTTGAACGTGGAAAAATGAGGTAAGTAAAATTTATTAGCCCTAAATTAAATAATTATGCATGGCAAGCATGTTACGCCGGCAGGGTATAATGTTAAATAAATGGGATACTATGTTGAATACTTGGTCCTGCATGGAACAGACAACGACCGCCCCACGCCCCGTAAGCTTTTTACGACGACTATTTTGTTTAATTTTAAAGAAGGTTCGAATGTTTTGATAAAAAATAATTACTCTTACAGCATTACAAATTATACATAATAAACCTTTCTAAAATAAATCAAATTCTTATATGTAAGTACTTGTAAAATAAAGAAATTTAATATTTAAAAACTGTCAAATGCGAGTCAAGTCCTGTTAATTTTTTTTTTAATATGGACGTTATTCTTAATTTTTAAACGAGACAGAGGTTTGGGAAAATGATCTTTGGGTCAAGTGCATAGATAATGCAAAAAGCTTTTCTTCGTTAGTAATAATGTTTAATGTCGTAGACCAATGATCGATGTTTCATAAGTAATAGTAATAGTTGTGTGTTGGACTTGTGTTTTATTAAGTGATTATGCAATTTTAGATTTGGGGGTGGTTTACAGATCCAGTTCAGTTTTAATTTTATTGTAAAAATTTACCTTTTAGGTCAGAGTATTTAAAATAGTTGGTGGAAAAGACGCAGTACCTATATCTACACAACTCAAAGAATCATAATTATGTAAGCTTTTAAGTGCAACTTTGCAAATGGAGCTTACCTGGACAGGGCGGAATAGTAAGGCATCTTTCTCCAAATTTGTCGAAATTAGGAAATTAATTTTGGGTAAGAGTGTAAGTATACAGGGTGTTATATAATTCACTGCATATAATTGAATGAGTGACTCCTGGGGTAGTCTGCAGACATACCCAATACATTTTTTCCCTCAAATCGCACATTTTTTTATTTTAAAAATACCAATACCAATTACCAAATACCGGCCCTTATCCGACACATCTGAAGAGCCTGACATCACGGGCTCTAATATTATAAAAAAAATAAATGATCCAGTCGGGGCATTGCCAAACTTAAATAATATTGTGTCATCTCATTTTTTTATCAGTCTTAGTGAAAACCGAAAATAATCAAAAGTAGTTTTAATTCCACAGACGAATTTTACCAAAAATGTGTATTTTAATTGAATAGGTGGCAATTTTTTTACTTAATATCGGAAAATATGGAACACTCGTGAATTCGGTTGAAATTATAACCAGAAGAAAATAGGCTATGTTGTAGCATTAACACAAAGAATAATCACTTACCTAATACGTTATTTATTAATGAGATGAGCATACTACTAGCTTAAACTTTTTACCTTTCAAAAAATGGTAAAAATCAAACAATAAATTGTTTATAACCGAGTTTAAAACATACTTCGTGAAAGTTCTTTCAGCGACGCTTCAAAATTTCACTGCACCACAAAAAGTGTTAAATCACCCATTTATTACTTATTTTTTGGTAGGGTTCTGCCCTCGGTATTATTATTCGCATAAACTAACAGTTTTCGTCAATATTACAACTTATAACACAACATAGGACACTAAAATGTGAAAAATTACCGACATCATCAAACAACTTCTTCGGCACACCACGTGGTTTTTGACAATACGAAATAACTAGGAAATACATCTTATTTTTTTTATTTCGCTCTTGCTCGCTGTCTTTGTCCGTCTCTTTCTGTTGTTGGAAAGCTAAAATTCTTCAAATCAGCTGACTGCCGTCAGAGAATTTGCAAGAAGAAATAACGAATACGCTGATTAATGAACGATAAAATTTAATTTTTTAGTCAGAGTTTTCACCTCATTTGCTAAGTGAATCTATAAGCCTACCAGAGATTTTAATTTTTAGTTTTTTTTTTATAAATCATGTAATAGAAACACCACAACGTTGCTAGTTGCAAAATCTCACTATGAAGTATTTTGGCTTCGCCGTAGTTCGCAGTTCGGCGATTCAAACTGAGAACAGCGTGGCGTCCTCTTCAGGCGATTTGCTAGGGGGAATGTTTTCATTTCGTCTTTATCTTTATTTTCGCATTATTTGGCATCTTTGTCAATTTTGTCGTCAAGAATGAGTCCTACCCCCGTTAAAAATCAGCTGATTGCAGGTGACTTCATTAATTTGAGTCGCCAATACTTTTCATTTTCCTTTTAAATTAGTTTCCAGTTTTTCACAACAAACCCTTTTGTTTTTCTGTGGTTTTTTAATAGTGCTGATAGTAAAAAATTCCGTTGATTCTTTTAAGCATTGTATTTAATTAGTTAGTGGAATGTTTTTCATTAATGGATACCTACGGTTTTGTTAGTATTGTGTAGTGTGTCAAGTTTAATGTAAACATCTTTTTATAATAAGGGAAGTGAATTTTACACGGATTTTACTTTAAAAGTAAAAAAAAAACATAAGTTTTTAGTTTTTAGTAGTAGTGACAAATACCGTGGAATCTTTTAAATTTTGTGTTTGATGCATTATTGGAACTTTTTTTTAGTGTAGTTAGACGTTAGTTCCTTGCATTAAATTAATGGCTGTACTATGTTGTCAATGTTTTTTGGTACCTATATTGGTATTTTCAAAAGAAGTGTATTTTAAATAGATTTTACTACAAAGGTAATAATAACATTATTTCTTATGCTAACTTGTTACATAAAAAAAATATTGATAGAATTGGCAAGTTCTTGCGAGTGGCGGGTACCGCTGGTTTGAGAAAATTTAAGGGGCGATTACCAGCTTATTATTGCGAAGCGCCATTTATGACTATTTTTCTTCAATCTGAATTCATATCAGGATTTACCAGTTTCAATATATGCAGTGAATTTCCACACACTCCCTGTATAATTTATTTTTTTATTATTATTTAGAGAAGATAAAATTCGCTACTTTAAAATAATATCAGTGGCGTCGATATATGCGACCCTATCATTGTAGATAGAAGATACTAGTCAAAAAAACATATATTTATATGATTATTTATTGTTCGTTTTAAGGTTTTAAAAGTTAATAAAATCATGTTAAAAATACTTTTTAAAAACAAGCTTTTATTATTTAGATGTACTAAAACGAAAAAATAAGTATAGTTTTTTCATTGTGGCAATGCTAAATGCTATTTATAAGTGGACGTAGTTCGCGTGGGTGGATCCTAATAAAAGTAGTATCAAAGTTATCACCGAAACAGATATATTATGTGATATTTATTGTCTTAAAAGCTTGTAGCGCGCGAAAAGTTCATACAGGCATTAATTTTGTTTGGCGGAAATTGTAAGTAGATACCTAAGCATGCATTTTTTTCTTTTCTATTCACGCGACAAGCTTTTAAGACAATAAATTTAACATAGTGTATTATATCTGTTTCAGTGATAACTTTGATACTACTTTTATTAGGATCCACCCACTACGTCCACTTATAAATAGCATTTAGCATTGAGCAAGATCACATCAAGTGGACCCCCCATTTTCCACTTGATCATGAAACTTAGATCCATGTATTGTTTTATTAAGTAGTCACTATCACAAATTAATCCCCAAAACAGTTTTTTAAAATTTTCACTTATAATCTCCCTAGAGCTTGAATTATTTCCGAAAATTTTGTCCAGGTGCGAATTTTCTGAAAATTTCCCGAGGCGTCAGCCGAGGGAAATTTTCTTATAAAAATTCGCAACAGAGAAAAAATTTTCGGAGATTAATTCAAGCTTGCGGGAGATTCGGTACGAAAATTTTATACCAAAAATTATTTAAAACAAAATACACATTTTGACAATTTCGCAAGCGTTTATTTTGCTTTGAGGTTTGGTGTTTTAATATAAGGTGGCTATTTAATTACTTTTTTGACACTTTGACGTTACCGTATATTGTGGTTATACGCTTATTCATTCATCATTTTTCTAATTTCCTTGTACTCTAGTAAAATAAGGTTTGCATCTTTGTATCAAGTTGATTATATTCTAATAAAATTACACAATGTCGTAGAACTAGAGCATAGGGAAAAAATGTATGTCTGTGTTACCTATATTGTGGCTATACACTTATTCATCTATTATTTTTACAACTCCCTGGTACTCTAGTAAAATAAGGTTTGCATCTTTGTATCAACTTGATTATATTCTATTTAAATCACACAATATTATAGTACTAGAGCAGCGATTCCCAAACTTTTTGAACCGTGGAGCACTCTCCAGTAGACAAGATTGCCGCGGAGCACCAAACGTGGTGGGAGCATTAGGGGGTATTTTTTACATGTAAAGGACAATTTAAAAGACTTTAAGTTAGCATTTATTTTATTTAAATATATTCATAAAAACATAAAGTTCATCACTAAGTTCCATTAAAATACTCATTTAAATACATATTTTCAATGAGAGGGATGGGGCTGTTTAGATCTGCTCAGTGCATCTATGTCTGGTTTAATTTCTGACAGCTGCAAACGAATATCTGGTTCTGCATTGAGACGTGATCGGTATTTAGTCTTGGTAACTACATAAGCAGAAAATCCAGATTCACACAGGTATGTTGTCGCAAATGGAAGAAGGATGACTTTCGCCTTATCTGACAAAATTTTAAATTCGTCTTTAAGCTTACACCAAAATTCTGAGAGTGATCTTTTGGTTGCGAAATTTCCTTTTAACATTGAATCTGACGTCAAGTCAATCAAACGTTCATACTCTTCGGATGTTAAGTTCGCTGGCTTTTCGGACAAAGCTGAATATGGGTTGGCAACCCAAAAATCGGCTTTAATTTTTTCATGAAATTGTTCCCGAAAATATCCCTGAAAACTGTCGAGCAAATTCAGCAGGTAGGTATAAAACTCACACAGTATATTTTCAGGTAAGTTCAAATCTAGTTCTTCTTTAAATTCTTTTAACATTGAGAAACTGTCTAAATTCTCGCTTTTTATAGAATCTGCCCAAAACTTGATTTTCACTTCAAATGCTTCTACTTTGTCGCTGGTATCAAAAACAGTAATCATTTTTCCCCGCAGGGAAATACTTAAGTCATTAGCTTTCTGAAAAATATCGGCCAGAAATGCCAGTTTCATGAGCCAGCGCTCATCACACAATCTCTCTTCCAAAACACAATGGTTATCATTTAAAAAACCCTTACTTCAACCCTTAATTCAAAGAGCCTAGTTAGAGTTTTGCCGCGAGAGAGCCACCTTACTTCTGTATGAAGAAGTAAAGACTTATGTAGACTCCCCATATCATCGCATATTACTGTGAACATTCTTGAATTTAATGGGCGTGATTTGATAAAATTAATAATTTTCACGCATTCGTCCAAGACGTCTTTCAGGGATGATGGCATTTTTTTCACAGCTAAAGCATGTCGGTGAAGGACACAATGACTACTGCTACACCAGTTTTTTTCCCTTATTCTTGCGACAACCCCAGCCGTTTTCCCAGTCATGGCCTTTGCACCGTCTGGCCATATATCAACGCAGTTATTCCATGGAATATCATTTTCAGCAAAAAATTCTTCTAATAATTTAAAAATTTCAGCCCCAGTTGTATTAGTCGGTAACGGCTTGCAGAGGAGTAGATCTTCTTGAAAAGATTCCAAAAACGATAGCGCACAAACACTATTAAAATTGCCAATCCAGCCACATCTGTTGATTCATCCATCTGTAGTGCAAATTTAGTGTGTTTTAATCGGGAAATTAACGTTGTTTTTACGTTATCAGCTAAGTCTCCAATTCGGCGCGAAACTGTATTATTTGACAGCGGAACTGAGCTAACTAGTTTAGCTGCTTTCTCATCCACCATAGTTTCAACTATTTCTTTGACGCACGGCTTGATTAACTTTTCACCGATCACATGGGCTTTACCTGCTTGAGCAATCCGGTAACTAACTAGGTAGGATGCCATTACCGCCTTTTCGTTAACTGTTTTTGAGTAATTGAAAATAGCTTTCTGTGTGTTCGTTAGTTCATCGCACATCCTTCTGAAAAAGTCACTTGGTTTATTTTTACATTCAGCATGAACTTCCTCCAAATGGCGACGCATTTTTGTTGGAAACATGTCGCTGTTTGGTAACACTTTACCACAAATTACGCATTGTGGTTTATTTTCGCTGGTCTCAATAAACCCAATATCCAAGTAGGAATCATGGTACTTTCTTTTTATCGTTCTTTTTTTTGTAGTGCCCAATGTATCAGGCAATTGCTCGAGCGCCACAGGAGTTTCTGGTGTATTCCTTTGAACTAATTCTGATTCGTCCAAAATACTCTGTTCAGTATTTTCTGCACAAGCAACTACTTCATTTTCTGGCCCCGCATAACTAAAATAAATCGTATTAGCTTAGTTTCAGAATTTACTACAAACGTCTAAAATTAATTTTTTAAACGCCAAAGCTAATTTTGCTCCTAATTTTATGAAAAATACATACCTGGTAGATGCTGACGTCTCCACAGGTAATGTGGTTGTAGTTTTCACAGGTTTCTTCAAGAAACCAGACTTAAGCCACCGATCCATTATAAAGAAAATTAATTATATCCTTTAAACTAGTTTAAACGGCTATACTGATTTTGCGAAAGCCTGCAAATGTCCTTAATGTCTCAAAAGCACTGGTTTATAAGAGCGACTGTAGGTTAAAAATCTCACTCTCAAAGCAGAGATACAAAAGCACAGTTTAAAAAACGGGCTTTTCAGCCCGCGTCTTCTATACTGTGACAAAAGTATACAAATTCTGTTCAAGTCTCAACACCAATGTTAGCGAATGATTTCGCAATTGTTGCGCGGTTCGTACCCGATTTAATTATCTTGAGTGGGCACGATGTATCTGAGACGCTTCCGATTTGTACCGTGCCGGTCAGAGGCGTCGACTATCATCTCCATGGGTGTAATTAAACCAAAATTCATAATTTTATCATGATGGTGAATCACAGGTGGAATGACAATATTATATAAATTTTGTTTTGACTAAACCGATCGATATAATACAGGTTGTCGCGGAGCAGCTGGCGATTTGCCGCGGAGCACCTAGTGCTCCGCGGAGCACAGTTTGGGAATCGCTGTACTAGAGGATAGGGAAAAATAGGTGTATAGGCACATGTGTTATATTGGACGCAAGGTGTTTTGTATTTCACATAGTTTGAATTTGTTTTTTTTTTCACTTTCCCTTTGCCCTAGTAAAAAAAAACGATTCTCAAAATCCCGAAATGGACATATTTCTTCATACTCTAATATAATCTTATACTACTAGAGAGAAGGGAAAATTAATTATTCTCTTGCAAAGTCGATGACAATTTAACGCGGTAAGTATTTAGGTAGGAAACATAAAATCTGCGAAGTTGGCTGTGACTGCTGCAGCGCATTGGTGGAATGACGTTTCACCAATATCTTTTTGTTTTGTTTATTAATTATTATTCGTCATATTAAATTTTGTTGTCGCAAAGAAAATATCATACAATGAATAGAAAATTGTACAATCTTTGTTCCTTTTGTACGGAATCTGGGCATATTGAAATTTATCACAAAAATATAAAATATTTAACATATTTGGTGAACAATTCTGGCTTAAATCCCGAACAAGAAGATCTATTCAGAGGTGTGAGCAATATTCTTCGTGAAATTATTCCATATTTCACCCATAAATCCAGTGTTGAGAAGAACAAAATCATATCGAAGTATTACTTTCATTTCATGAAGCATAGACATTTAGTGAAGAAAACCCACGGCTTTTTACTTTATTCGCCATTGATGAAAAAAAAAAATGAAAAATGAATTTCAGAAATATTTGGAATTGATAATAATTGATGTTGTTAATAATAAATAACATATACCTACCTACTTATTATTGAATTGAAAATAAATATTTGTAAAACTTAATCTACGATTCTGTTGTTATCCTGACATCTGCACGTGACAGCTGTCAAGCCAGGGAAATTATCACTTATTAATTTTTCATCTAGGTCACGTGACCGAAAAAATTTCCGAAAAATTCGGGTTGTTGCCATAGCAACCTGTCAAAAACAAGGCCTCTGATTGGCTTAAAACAACTGGTATAAAATTTTCATTTTAACAACAATTTTTTTACAATGAAAATTTTGAGTACTTTTAATTAAAAAATCAATGTCTAATAAACCATCATAGATCAATTAATGAAATTTTCAGGATTTATTGTTAAATATCTATATTTTGATAAAATATTAAAAACTTAAAATTATTTATTTATTAGCCTATTGTTAGTTAACTTTTAAGTAAACAAATGCAAATTCCAATGACTTCTCGGTCAAAAAATGGATTTTTTTTTCTTTGGTTACGTGCGTTATACATTTAGGTTTAAGATTCCGGAAGAAAATTTCACTGCTCGCGATTAATTTGAACAAAATAAATTTATTTATCACCGCGCGCCGGGCGCTGTCAGTATAGCGCGCGGCCGAGGGTCTCAGAGTTTCTCCAACTCTGGTCGGTCGTAATGAAGAATAACAATTCAAAAGATTATTATTCAATAAATTTTATTTGTTTAAACATAATGTAGGGAACAATGAAATAAAATATTTTTTATTATTAAACTATGAAAGAGAAAATTAAAAAATAATTGAATACAAATTGTACACAACTGTGTAATTTATATTTCTTGTTTCTTGATAATTTTGTAAGCAATGATTTTGTAATTTACTATGAAGTACTCCATCTTTAGCTAAAAAAAACCGCTCGTTTGCGATCTTCTTTAGTTATTTGCGTCTACACGTAAAGAACAAATGAATTTTATCAGTCATTTCAGTTTATTTGTTAAATGAGTTCATATGCACATGAGTTGAGAAATATTACGCACAAGAGCTGTGATTTTATAAATTTACACAATCGTTTCAATTTTATTGGTGGTTCACCTACCTCCGATAACAGTTTATTCACGTTATTAATTTTTAATTGGTTATCAATTGCATCGCACTTAAAGGTAGGATCTCTCTTTTCATCGTCTTTCATCTCATCAACGTGTGGTTCAGTCTCGTCAACACTAGAATATTTATTTACTTGTAACTCGCAAGAATTTTCGGGTTTACGGCCCAGATAGATAGCCCTCTCACACAAATTTCACATGAAACAGCCGATAAAATCTTTAAAATCACTAGCTCGATTAACTGTAATTAAAACTAAATTCTTAATAACGTATTTATGCTTTTTCTTATTCAAAGGATTACAACATTTCTTCACCCGGCCCATGTTAGATCACTAGCAATATTATGAATATAAATACAAATTATAACATCAACAGATAAAATAACTAAACGCAAATTTATAAAATCACAGCTCTTATGCGTAATATTTCTCAACTCATGTGCATATGAACTCATTTAACAAATAAACTGAAATGACTGATAAAATTCATTTGTTCTTTATGTGTAGACGCAAATAACAAAAGAAGATCGCAACCGAGCGGTTTTTTTTAGCTAAAGATTCAGTACTTCTCAGTAACTTAAAAAATCATAGCTTACAAAATTATCAAGAAACAAGAAATATAAATTACACAGTTTTGTACAATTTGTATTCAATTATTTTTAAATTTTCTCTGTCATAGTTTAATAATAAAAAAATTTTTATTTCATTGTTCCCTACATTATGTTTAAACAAATAAAATTTATTGAATAATAATCTTTTGAATTGTTATTCTTCATTACGACCGACCAGAGTTGGAGAAACTCTGATACCCTCGGCCGCGCGCTATACTGACAGCGCCCGGCGCGCGGTGATAAATAAATTTATTTTGTTCAAATTAATCGCGAGCAGTGAAATTTTTTTCCGGAATCTTGAAGCTAAATGTAGGAACGCACGTAACCAAAGAAAAAAAATTCCATTTTTTGACCGAGAAGTCATTGGAATTTGCATTTGTTTACTTAAAAGTTAACTAACAATAGGCTAATAAATAAATAATTTTAAGTTTTTAATATTTTATCAAAATATAGATATTTAACAATAAATCCTGAAAATTTCATTAATTGATCTTTGATGGTTTATTAGAACTTGATTTTTTAATTAAAAGTACTCAAAATTTTCATTGTAAAAAAAATTGTTGTTAAAATGAAAATTTTGAAAAACTATTTTGGGGATTAATTTTTGATAGTGACTACTTAATAAAACAATACATGGATCTAAGTTTCATGATCAAGTGGAAAATGGGGGGTCCACTTGACGTGATCTTGCTCATTACCACAATGACAAAACTATACTTATTTTTTTCGTTTTAGTACATCTAAATAATAAAAGCTTCTTTTTAAACAGTATTTTTACAAGATTTTAGTAATAAGTAAAATACCAAAGGTATCAAAGCAAATTAAAGCCAATCAAAGGCCAATCACGGTAAGGTAAGTAAATCAAAATAAAGGTAAGTAAATCAAGGAAAAAAAGATAACGGAATGAACGCTAAGGTAATCGAAATAAACCAAAGTAAATGTAATCAAAATTACGCAAAGGTAAGCAAATAAACGCAAAGGTAAGTAAATTAACTGAAAGGCAAGCAAATCATCGCAAAGGTAAGCACACTAACGCAAAGACAAGTAAATTAACGCAAATGTAAGAAAGGTAATCAATCAAAAGTAAATGAATCAAGTAAATCAAACTAAAGGTTCGCAAACCGAGATAAAGAAAATTGGGTTATTTACCAAAAACTACCAGTGAATCCCACCATAAGTGGTATTCTCAACTTCACAAAATCAGCAAGAGAAAAAGAAATTTGTGTTTGTACTCTAAATCCCCGAAGGAAAGACAAAAGTCGTAATTGAGTAAAAACACACTAGTTCAAATAACCGAAATTTCCAGACACAGGTAGGGAATAATAATAAAATCAAGCAAAGGTAGAGAAAATTAAGCCAAATCAAAATAAAAGGTCACATCAAGGTAAATACGTCAAATCAAGGTCATAGAAAAAACGTACCTACAATCAAGATAATAAATAAAGACTTTTGGCCCCAGTCTATAATAAAAGAGAATTAATAGTAAATGAACAGAAAAAAAACCATAAAGAAAATGGACTCAAAATTAATTAATCACCGCCTTCTAACCAAGTAATCAAACTTAAATTACCATGTGACACACCGACCCCCATCCCGTTTCGCGCCGAGATGGGTGTCTGCGTGAGACTGGCAAAAGTACAAAAAAGGTAAGCTACACTAAATTAAACTTGAAATCGTTACTAGAATAAACAAAGTGAAGGTAAGGTAAAGTTAAAAATCAACGCAAAGGTTTAGGTAACCGACCCCCATCCCGTTTCGCGCCGAGATGGGTGTCTACGCGAGACTGATAAACGCAAAAAGGTAAGCTACATTAAATTTAGTTACTACAGTAAACAAAGTGACGATAAGGTAAAGATAATCAGGTAATGACAACTAAAAGAAAACAAGGCATAAGGCGGCGATGGCAAGTTAAAGTAGTAAGGCAGCTGAGGGCTTACCTACTACAAACAATAGAAGAAAGTGCAGCGCGATTCTAAGTGACAGTGTCCAATTCCATCGAGGTTCGCGCCAAGATGGATCCAGACACCATCACGCCCACACTGCAGGGCATACATGGCACTCAGGGGTCTCCTACCACACCTAGTTAACCCAGTGCAGCACTATTAGACTAAGCGATAGTGTCCAAATCTATCAAGGTTCGCGCCAAGATGGATTCAGACACCACCACGCCCGTAACTGCAGGGCATAAAAATTGCTCACGACTGAGCAAGAAAAGAAAAGAAAAGAATCTAAACTGGGCCAAGAGTCAAAATTAACGCAACGGCAAAAGGGAACTCACTAAAGCCATTATTACCGAAAAGGAGCGAGGGAAAAAAATAAAATGTAGTAATTAATCAAATTGTAGCTATAGACTCAAAAGATATTAAATTCAGAAATCAATAGATTGATAAGTAAATTGAAGCAAAATGACAAGTAAAACGTAATATTAAATTAATGACAGTAAAATTCACGGAAGGTAATAAAGTAAATAATGACTTTGAGCTGCCTAACAATTTATTCACTCCTAGGGACCACCACATGCAGTTTCGGCATATACCGGTTTAAGGTCTTGTACATGCCAAATGCCCTTACTAACACCGTGTTCGTCTTCAAGATCGTAAGTACACGTGCCGGTCTTTTCTACAATCTTAAACGGATCTACAAATTCCGGAGCCTACTTTGCGCTATAATATTTTGCCGCATCGGATATACTTTTATTCTTACGCCAGACTTCTTGACCAGGAACAAAGCTTACTGGGCTTCGGCGCAAATTATAGTTATGCCGATTTTTAACACGAGAAGCTTCGATTTTAGTGTGGACTTTTCTAAATAATTGTTTGAAAGCTTTTATTCGTTCCCGAATGTAATTTTGACGCTCAGTTTCTACTAAAAATTCTGTTCTGTTCTAGAGCGAGAGCACGCTGCTCGCTAAATGTCAATAAAACTTAGGTTTTCTTTGAAGTTCTAAAGTAAAAGTTATATGGTGCGATAGATAATTTTTTGAGCTGCCGTGTGAGCTAATTAGTTCTTGAAAGTGACGGCCATTTTACAATGTCAAAGTGTGGTTTTTGTGATTCGTCCTCCCGCAAGGCGATGATAACGTGCGACGGGCTGTGCAAAAAACGATACCACGCTGACTGTATGTCCGTTCCACCTGAAGCAGTCAGTGTTATTAATGCGGTACCGGGGGTATAATATCAAAGCTGATGATTTTAACACCAAAATGCAGGCTACGTTAGAAACTAAACACACTGAATTACTCAGTTCTCTATCTGCAAATTTTCAAACACTTACTAAGGATTTTCTGGATTCAGCAGTAAATAAGATAAGCGCAAGGATGGTGAATGGTTCGAAAGATGGTTCATCAACGAGCTTTGCTGATGCTCTCAGAAGTAAAGGCAGCTCAAGGATAATTATCCAGCCAAAAAATCAAAACCAGGATAGTTCTCGTACCAAATTTGATATACTACAGAATATTGATCCAGCTACAGAAAACATTCCTTTTAATACTGTTACACCTGTATCGAATGGCGGTTTCGTGCTAAGCACAAATCAAACCAGTGCAGACAAGTTTAAAGACTTAGCGGCGCAAAAACTTTCCGATAATTATGACGTAAAGTAGTTGATTTTCGTTCGCGCCATATATGGAATGTATCCCAAACCCGCATCCAGATATGGAATGTATCCAAACCACACCGGAGATGGGATGTATCCCAATCCACCCACTCTTCTCCCTACCAATTCCCCCCACTCTTCTCCCTAGCAAATCCCCCTATCTCTCTCGCTCTCTCTCCCTATCTCTCTCACCGTCTCTCACCCTCTCACCCTCTCACCCTCTCTCTCACCCTCTCTCTCCCTCTCTCTCCCTCTCTCTTACCCTCTCTCTCCCTCTCGCTCTCTCTCACCCTCTCTCTCCCTCTCTCCCTCTCTCTCCCTCTCTCTCACCCTCTCGCTCTCTCTCCCTCTCTCTCCCTCTCTCTCTCCCACCCTCTCACTCTTCGCCCTAGCAAATCCCCCTACTCCCTACCAAATCCTACCACTCTTCACACTACCTTATATAAATTAAAGTTATAATAAAACACAATTCAGATCATGTCTGTAGCTAGCCATATAAAGTAGACTAATGTAGTTATTTTTATTTATTTCAAAAATAAACTTGTATTTTAATAAATGTATTTTTTTTATAAATGTCAAACAAATAATTAGGAGTATTATTCATTATTGCTGGACCATGTATATTATTAAGATCTTAATTCCCCCCGTATATGCAATTTAATATAGAGAAGCTCATTTCTCACGTTTTCCAGCGTTCAACGAACGCCTTTCACCTGGGTTTGTTTTTATTTGCTATATGCACGTGTTAATAGTTACATAATATAAAGATATGTAACCAAATGTTTTACATTTTGCAGTTGCAGATGCAGATGGCTGATGGCAGATGTTCTTGCACATGTTAATACTTAGTTACATAATATAAAGATATGTAACCATATGTTTTACATTTTGCAGATCGTATGATTTATTTTTGTACTGATGTTGAGTTAAAGAAATTAAATTCGCAGAGATATTTCCTGGTTTTACATTTTTTCAGAGTGGTCTAATAGCTGCTCCCAGGCTTTAATGTTATATGATATATGACATATGTTATATGTTTAAATAGGCGGGACTGGCGTAACTAGAAAAGTATTATTAGTTTTAGAAATTTTTATTTTAAAGTTGTCTATAAAAGCACAACTTTTCCGCTCTAACCTTAGTACAACAACTTAGAGTTTAAAGCCAACTAATCCTAAACAAAAGAAAATGTGTTCAAAACCTTCAATTGCGCAAATGGCTAAACTAGACGGTCGCATCAGTGTTTTACAAAATGTGATACTTGTACCTGCAAGAGAAGAGAATGATGAAGTTCAGGAAGCAATACATAATTTAGTAAATCAGCATGAGCTTCCAAATCAAAATGAAGTGGAAAATATTTTGGAGAATGAAGTCTTACTCAACGAAATCAATGGAGAAGATATATTGCCAAATGATGACCTACTGAACGAAAATGATGTCGACAACGAAACTAACACCGAACCTGCTAATGAAATTGACACCGAACCTACTAACGAAATTGACGCCAACCCTGCTATCGAAAATAATATCGGCGAACAATTAATTATGAATGATATAGAAATGTTGGACGAGATAGAAGAGGAACAATTTAATATAGAAGCCTTATTGACTATTGAACGCGATCTTAATTTGGAAGAAATTAGACACACGCGGATGGAAGTTCAACAACGACTAGATCATTTTTCAACAATGGTTAGACATTGTAATGAGTTAATAGACCTTCTTAATACCAGAGAACAAGCAGTTGTAAACAATTACCAGGCAATAGTGGAGCAAAGAAGACTCATGGATTTATTAAATAGAAATTAAGAAACTTTACAGTTTTTATCAGTGGTAGTAAAAATTAGAAATAATGTGTGTGTAATTTTTTGCCTACAATTTTTTTTCAGACTTATGGCCTTGGTAAATAAAAAAATTAATGAACTTTAGAGTATAACTTTATACACATATTCAAATTAAAAAAATAATTTGTTAGTTTTGTGAATTTTATGTTGACAATAAAAAAATGTTTTTAGTATTTAAATAAGTTTAAAAATGTAGTTTGGTAATATCCAAGCAAAGAAGTCTATGGACTTATTAAATAGAACTTTACAGTTTTTATCAGTGGTAGTAAAAATTAGAAATAATGGGTGTGTAATTTTTTGCCTACAATTTTTTCTTCAAAGAGCTATGGACTTGGTAAAAAAATTAATGAACTTTAGAGTATAACTTTATAAATATATTCAATTAAAAAATAATTTGTTACTTTTGTGAATTTTATGTAGACAATAAAAAATGTTTTTTGTATTTAAATAAGTTTAAAAATGTATTTTGGTAATATATGGTTTTGAATATATTTTCTTTTGTTTAGGTTTAGTTGCCTTTAAACTCTAAGTTGTTGTACTAAAGTTGGGTGTAATTCTTCATAATAAAAAAATGGTTATTTAAATGAATCCAGTATTATTTATATCTTCCTATATTAAATAAATAAAAATCACACGAAATATCCACATAAATTTAACTTCCTGGTTATTTTAATTCCACTAATGGAATATCTTCTATACTAATTTAAAATGATAGTGATTTAAACACTATAGAACTTCAAAGTAAAAATTATATGTTGTTAGTGGGTTTTAAAAGTAAGTGCACTTAATTTATTGTTTATTTTTATTTATTAAGTTGGTAATAATCATATGCTTGTATTTGTAGAAAAGCCCTAAAAATCACACTACTTATTAATTATATAAGATACAGTACTTACAACTCTATCATGAACATTATGTAGAAATACCACAATTTTCCCTAATTCACTTCAGTATTAGCACATTAAAACTTTATTTTAAAAACATATTTTTACACTGCTTTAAGTAACTGACTGCATTGAACTAAAAAGCCATGTGTGCAGCAAGCACAACATATTTTTTACACTGCTATTTATAGTAGTAACGTTGAACTAAAAAGCCATGTGTCGTACAAAGACTGTGGTTTTGCGTGGGAAGAAACCGTATGCTAATAAATATTTGCATATGGTAACTGTTCGTTGCGAGAAACGCAGCAAGCTTTTATTTTAGATAGAATAATAAAGAAAAGAGCTGGAAGACTTGCCGGAAAACCGTTTTTACACTTACTTACTTTTTTACTCTAATAAATTAATTCTTTCCTCTATGCACCCAAAAATGTTACCAATAACTACAACTTTGCCGAAACAGATTTATAAAAATAAAATTTTAAAACATGACAGTAGTAGAGTACGAACATTAGACCGTTCCTCCCAGTCATGACCTAGACCTTGAGTAACTTTTAATAGTAGAAGCAGTGGTATGTAGAGCTTATTCCCCCCACCCTCCCCCCTCCCCCACCCACCCCTAATATATAAAAGAAGGGAATAAAGCTTGTGATTTTAGAGAAGCACTATGAAGAAGGTTACATTTAACGAAAATATGAATAAAATCCATGTATTGTTTGCATGGAAGTTTGCGTACAAACAAGCAAGGATGAATGACTACGAGCAGTATGTATTGGATCGCTACCGCTTTCAAAACAGACTTCAATATGCTGAGAACCTCCTAAAGGATGTTTTGGATGAAAATTTTAGGAAGAAAATATACAATGAACGTTTTAAATAATTTTTGAGTACGACCAATTCAAGGTCACATCCCCCACCTCTCCCATGGGACTTGACTTGAGTGGGGGACTATCTATAAATGTATACGCACACGGTTTCTAAAACATTATTTGCTAGAAATATGATTCAAAAACGAAAGCTGGTTGGTTGCAGAAAATCGGTGAAAAAACTTAAACAAGAAGACAGAAGCAGATGCCCTGTTTGTTTATATTCCATGAGAAGAGAAGAAATTTGCACACCAAATTCGTGCACACACAAATTTTGTATAAAGTGTTTAACAGAGTGGTCGAAAACCAACGCACATTGTCCTCTTTGCAGAAGATTCTATTTCTCAATTGTTTTAAAAGAGACTAAGGAAAAGATTCTTGTGAAGAAAAATGACAGTACTGATCAAGCTCTAGTGATATTGTTGTACATAAGTGACATGATGAGAAGTAAATAAAACCATGGTGTTAAATATAAAGTTTTTTATTTTATTATATTACATCTTTTTTTAATATCCATGAATTGTGTGATTTGTCCATTCCCAGCCATTTGACATACACTTTATTTCCTTTTCTTCTTAGCACCTTTTCCACGAGATACACGTTTGAATGTTTGACTTTCTGCAACTCCGGTTCATAAAAACTACCTAAAATTAGTTCATTTTTGTCATCTGTCAACAAATATGTTCTTGGGTTGGTTAATTTAATTTCTTTAATTTGAAAAATTTCATTTGACCAGTTTGGTGTATATCCCTTTTGGAAAGCCTCCCTGTATTTACTTATTCGAACATAATCCCCTTGTTTAAATTTTGATTTTCTGGGATCAATTGTTTTTATATAATTATAAGTTGATTTTAGAACATCTTTTTCATTTTCTTCATTTATATCTATAGGTTTTAATCCTGTTGTTCTATGTTTAGTCGTATTATACTTAAAAACAATATTATTTAGGATATCTAACCATTTATAATTTCCTTGCAAGCTAAACTGTTTCCACATGAGAGTTTTTAAAGTTCTGTTGACCCTTTCAACAATACTTGCTTTCACTGTGGAAAATGTACTGTAGTGATTAATGTTATATTTCTCCATTAATTTATTAAAGTTTTTGTTGAAAAATTCTCTTCCTTGATCTGTATGTATGTTAGTTGGAGGAGTTTTCGCAAGCTTTAAAATTTTTTCCATAGCTAAAGTCACTTCCTCAGCAGTTTTTCTTTTAACAGGTTGAACCCAAACATATTTGGGAAATGTGTTTATTACAACTAAAATATATCTATATCCTTTATTTAGTTTTTCATAAGGTATCATTTCCACCAAATCTGCTTGCCATAAGTCGTTTAAATTTTTAATAATAACCCGTCGTCGTCTAAAATTTTTTCTAGCAGGTTTATGTAACTCGTTGACTAGATCTTCCTTGATGTTGGTTTGTTTACTCATGATAATTAAATGTTTAGTTTATTACTTCTACAGGGCATTTTATTAACAATTCACCATAAAAATCTTCTAAATGACTACCTTCAGGACGATGAAAAGAAAGAACATCCCCTTTTTGTAACCGAATACCTACAGGGTCGGTGATCTTTTTTCCATTAATTTTTAAGAAAACGTATTTTTTCGGGTATTCTCCAGAAATTACAGTAGCCGATTCCATAGGAAAAACATATGTAATTCGTTTGTCTTGTAATAAATGGTAAACTCTATCGGATAGAGAGTAGATTCCCATAAAAGGTAATACCAAATTATAACAAAGTTTAACTGCACTAAGATCAACAAGTTTTATAATGTTATGTTCTTCAGATGAAAATTTATTATCCTTGCCAAAGATGTGGGATCCAAACTTGTCAATAGACATGGTTGCTGTCAGCGGTAGAATAAGGAATAAACATGTGTGAATTAGTATTTATTTAATTATTTTTGCTTCTCTTAGTTCTTCTAAAATCGATATTATTTCATTTTGATGACCAGTATGTCCAGCCATTTGTGATGCTGTCAATAATTTTAATCTATCAATTATCTCATTTATATCATCATAATATACATAATCTAATTTCTTTTTTGATAAATTTAACATAGCTCCCCCCTTTCCACTTTTTGTAGACAGATTTCTTGTAGAACGCGGTCTTTGTGGAGGCAACAAACGTGAAGTGCTTGGTAGTACTGCACGATAACCTGTCTCTGTTGTGCTTCCACGTTTTAATATACCTTTTTGTAATAAGTAAGGTTTAACCATTGTCAAGTATTTAATATCGGTCGAACCTTGAATTTGACTATTAGGATCAAAATTTCGTCTATATGCATTTGTCCTCTTCAAAACATCCATATAATTTTCCATATCATTTGATGTATAACCAACAGGTTCTTTTTTAATAAGAAGCACATACAATCCAGGTGTTCCCTCATACCTAACTCCTTCAACTTTAAAATCTTTTCCTATGAAATCCACCACAGAATTAGCAATCTTATATTTGTCTGCATCAACATCATGACTAAAACCATATTTGTTATCAAATTTGCCTTCCGTGTCTTTTATTAGCCCATCCACGAAAGGTCTTAGAAGTGAATGATATGCTTCCAAGTATTCTTCATAAGCAGGTGTTCTTGTTAATTCTAAAACATCTTGTCGCAACTCACCTATAGTTGGTTCAATTGTTGTTTCAGGGCTTGATTCTCCTAACTGTTGCGAATCTTCAACAAATACTTCTTCATCTCCTAAAAATGAGGGCATGTGCGTTGAAAGATATTTACTATATGCATTTGATTTCCTTTGATTGATCTCTGGCGTAGAAAATTGAAATTTTGGGGTCGAAACTAATTGTGGTGAATATACTTCTTTTTTAATGAACGGTTCTGTTTTAATTGTCTGAATTAACTCATGCAAAGGTTGAGTTATTGGTTTAAATTCTTTTTCCATACGAATTTCTTTATCAGATAAATCTGATTTTAAAGCTTTATACTTTTGTCTAACGGCTTTTCTAGTTTTTACCAACTCTTTCGCTGTTTTTTCATCCATCTTTACAAAAGGTAGGTTGTATACTAGAAAATTATCGTTTTGTCAGAGAGTTATATAGTGGAAATAAAATTATCAAATCCTTTTCTATAACGACCAACATTTAATTCACAGTCCTTGTCAATAACGACAAAGTCATATTTATGTTTCCAACACATTGAACACAAGTTTTTAAACTCTTGAAAGCTCATGTCACCATTTACATGATCATCATATATATGTTTCAAGTTTGTAGCATCCTGTTGAAAAATTACCAAGAGGTTGGCATTATCACGTATAAGTTGCTTAGGGATTGATGAATATGTTTGACACAAGTAAAAACAATCTGTATTTTTATGACGTCCAAAACAAAAATAATCCCTCATAAGACTTTGATCAGTGCATACTATATCATCAAATACAATCAGTGAGTTTGGTTTTATTTCAGTGGGTGAAACAATATCCTCAGCGTTCGATGATTCAAAATAACCAATAAACTTTAGTGGGGCAAAAAGCCTTTTTAGATATTCATATTTTGATTGATATAAGGATTTTGAGTACACATATATATTTTCAAATCTTAATCCATTAGCGTGTGATATAAGAGAAATCATAACATTTGTCTTCCCACAACCCGATGGTCCTACTATTAAACATCTTTTACAGTTTCCACCAAATAATGGTCCATGTTTTCGATAATTATCATGATATAAATCAAAATTTTTTATCGGTAAAGAAAAATCTTGTTTTTTGATCTTCATTGTTTGAACATCGCTATTTAAGTAAGGTTCTTTGCGTTTTTAAATCATTTATATATAATGATTAGACATAATAATGTCATTCACTGCGTGGAAGGACAGAGAAAAGGTAGTGGTTTATTAAATACTCTTATTAATAAATTACCAGTTGAGCTCCATATTCCTTCTTATAACTTTTGCGGACCTGGTACAAAGTTAAATAAAAGGCTTGCCCGAGGTGATAAGGGAATTAATTTATTAGACGAAGCTTGCAAAGAGCACGATATAGCATATTCGGAATATTCGGATTTAAAAAACAGAAACGAGGCAGATAAAGTATTAGCTAAAAAGGCATTTAATAGATTCAAAGCTTCAGATTCAAATCTAGGCGAAAAACTGTCATCCTTGGCTGTGGCCGGAATCATGAAAGCAAAAACAAAACTCGGTATGGGAATAAGAAAAAGAAAACAAAACCGCAAGAAAGGAGGTCAAATATCCTTTAACCAAGTCGTAAGAAAAGCACGTAAAGAGCTAGCTGGGAAAAAATTTGCTAATATAAGAAACGCTGCCGGCACAGCTTTATCATCAATTAAAAAATTAAAAATAAAAGAACCTAAACAAAGAATTATTCCAATTCCAAAAACTGGTGGAATTTTACCTTTAATACCTATTTTTGCTGGTTTATCTGCTCTAGGAGCCCTAAGCGGGGGCGCTGCTGGCATTGCCCAGGCAGTAAATTCCGCCAAAAATGCACAAAAGAAGTTAGAAGAGCAAACAAGACACAACAAAGAAATGGAAAAAATATCAATTGGAAATGGTCTTTATTTAAAACCATATAAGCAAGGGTGTGGTCTATATTTAAAACCATATTCAAAAAACTGTTAAATTTGTTACCTCGCCGACCTTTGACAAATATAGATTTATTAAAGTATGTCAAATTATTAAAGTTGCCACATTTTAGAGGTGTCTTTATGAGAAATAAGTTACCCAAAAAAATAAAAAAATATGAAACAGGTATTATAAATTTAGATGACGATATGGGGGAAGGCACTCACTGGACAGCGTATGTTAAAAATAATAATAACATAATTTACTTTGATAGTTTTGGAAATTTACGACCACCAAATGAAGTTATATCTTATTTCTATAGCGATGGTAGCAAAAACAATATTAAATATATCTATGATAAATATCAATCTTTTAATACCTCAACTTGTGGACAGTTATCCTTACAGTTTATTTATAATAATGCGTAATTGTGTTTCCATTTTATTCTTATTACGACCATCATGTCGTTTACTATAGCTCTTTCCGCAAATTCAGCTATACTTCAAGCAGATTTCCATCCACCTATTTACTTAGATCCTAACACTTCCTACGTTGTCGGACTTACCAACTTTGAAACTTTTAATGCAATACCAAATATTGATAAAAGTAATAATAAAGTATATTTTGGAAAAAATAATGAATTTTTCACAATTCCTACGGGAAGTTATGAAATGGACGATGTTAATAAATATTTACAGACTGAATTCCAAAAAAGAAATATTTCATTTCACCTCTATGCAAATAACAACACATTAAAATCAACAATAAAGTCTACTACGGATATTATTTTTAAAGATGGTACAATAGGAAAGCTTTTGGGTTTTAATAATGGGATAATATCTGGTGATGGAGTTCCAAGAACATCGCAAAATCCAGCAGAGATTATAAAAGTTAATTCTTTATGCATAGACTGCAGTATCGCAGAAGGTTCCTATCTGAACGGAAAGCCAGTACACATTATTCATCAGTTTTTCCCTAATGTTAGCCCTGGATTTAAAATAATAGAAAGTCCCCAAAATATTATTTATTTTCCTGTTACAGTAAAAGTAATAGATAAAATAACAGTAAAGGTAATAGACCAAGATTTAAATCTTGTTGATTTTCGAAACGAAACTGTAACTATAAGATTACATATAAAAGAAGTATAATGGTTATCCTTTATAATAGAAAAACCTTCAATTTACCCGCAAAAATTACTAAAAACTATAAGAAGGCTAAACATCGTAAACCAAAGATTAGTAGAAGGAGAAAGACACAAGGGATAACACCTGAAAATATAAGCTTTTTGAAATCTCTAGGCTTAAAGGTTTTAATATAATGGATGTCCTTAATGTAACAGAAGGTCTTTTCATAGATAATTCAATTGTGCATTCCGAAGTTCATGGTTATGAACCATTCCTACCTACTAAATTGGGAAATAATGATGAAATTATAATACCTGTTCATGAAGTAGACAAGTATACTCTTCCTTCCGAAAGCTTTCTTTACATAGAGGGTAAACTAACAAAAGATAATAATGCTGTCTCAAATACATTAAAATTGATAAACAATGGGATTGCATTCCTTTTTAAAGAAATGCGTTATCAACTAAACGGTGTTACAATAGATTCAGTTAGAGATGTTGGGTTAACTTCAACAATAAAGGGATTTTTGTCATATAATAAAAATGAATGCAATAAACTTAAAAACGCAGGTTGGTTTCCTATGGAATCTTCACAAGTTGTTGATGCAACAACAGGATTATTTAATGTTTGCATTCCCCTTAAATTCTTAATGGGATTTTTTGAAGACTACAAAAAAATTATTTTAAATGCTAAACAAGAACTTATTTTAGTACGCGATAATTCAGACAAAAATGCAACAATTAATACTGCAGACGAAAATCCAAAAATTGAGCTTACAAAGCTAACTTGGAATATACCTCACATTTCAGTAGCTATTCCTCAAGAATTGGCATTATCTAAAATAATTAATAAGAATACTGATATAATAATCGCTTTCCGGAGTTGGGAACTGATTGAATACCCAGAATTATTAAAAACTAATCGTCATAACTGGCCTGTCAAAACATCTACGAAAGTTAATACCCCACGTCATGTAGCAATTGCTTTTCAAAAAGACTTAAGGGATAAATCAACAACTGATATGTCTTTATTTTCCAACGTTAAATTACGAAACATCAAAGTATTTTTAAACTCTGAGAGATATCCCTACAACGATCTATATTTAGACTTTGCTAAAAATAAATTTGCATCATTATATGAAATGTTTTCACAATTTCAAAAATCTTACTATGGATTAACACCTGAGCCCATTTTTTCTCCAAAGGAATTTAATACTTATGCTCCTATCGTATATATCGATTGTTCACATCAGAAAGAAACAATTGAATTCGGGCCTATTGTTATGAGAGTTGAGTTTGAATTACATGATGATCTTAAAGACAAAATATCTGCATATTGTCTTATTATGCATGACAAAGTATTTAGCTACAGTCCATTAACTAAAAATGTTAGACAACTTTAAAGCGCATGTCTGACTATATAAAATCAATGCTCTACTATTCTTTCCTACCATTATGGGTGAAGAACTGGAACTTCGAGTATCCTACTTTTTAGAAGAGCTGAAAAAATTAAAACAACAACTACAAGAATATTCTGACAAGAAATCTATGATTAAACAATTTTCGCTTATTAAATTATGAGGTTACTAATTGTCGATGTGCAAGGATTTAACATAGAAAATAAGAAGTTTATTCCCAAAGAACTGGCTGCCTATGATGGAAGCAAGACTTGTCACTATGTTTTTAAAGCACCATTTGATCTAAAATACCTACCACCTGACTTACACAAACAAGCTGTGTGGTTAATGAAAAATCATCACTGTATCCCATGGAATGAAGGATATACACCAATTCACAAGTTTTCTCTTATAATCAAGAATTTAACAGAGAAAGTAGATCATGTTTATGTGAAAGGGAGAGAGAAATCCGAATACATTCGAAAATACTCACTAAAACCAGTCATAGAACTTGATGAAAATCCATCGTTACAAGAAGAAGAAGCTCATTGTTTTTATCATTCTAAATCACCATGTATATGCGCACTTACTAATGTATACAATTTATATAATAATTATTTAATGATTGACTAAAACAAATAAATGAAATAAAGTTTTTTATTTGTTATAAATTAGGTTGAATTCTTGAATAATTTCAGGTGACAAAAACTTCTTTACTTCATCCAAATGCTCCTCAAATCCCATTTCCTTCATGGTTTGCAGAAAAGTTCTTATATCAGAAGTATGTAAATATATGTTACAGGCTTCTTCAGCTTTTCTGTATTTTCTTGCCAATTCCATACACTCTTCATAGGTACAAAATCGATCGAATCCATACTCGGCTTCATGGGCAGCATCAAATTCTAAATTCCTAAAGTCATATGATAGATTCTCTATAGCACTTGTTAGGTTATATGCTACTCGTTGAGATGTATATGCTAACCACATCTTGTTGGAGAATGTTCAGACTTAAAGTAAGTTCAGAGCTTTAAATATTAATTCAGGAGGTGGGAGGAATAAAAAGAAATATATTTATGAACAGAGCTTTAAATATTAATTTAGGTGGTGGGAGGAATAAAAGAGAAAAATATATTTATGAATTTTTATTTTCAATACAACTTTTTACAAATTCATTACATGCAAATATTTCTACATCCTCCACAACACAATCTGAGTAAAAGTTTAATAATTCTAAAACACAGCAAACATTTAAACTATTTTCCATAGGTGAAATAACCTCATATACATTTTTTAACAAATCACCATTTTTCATAGAGATTCCACTAACTAAAATATTATAATATTTGGAAAATTCCTGGTTTTTTAAGATATCAAAACGATATTTGATTAAATTTGTCAAGTTCACTAATTCATTTATGGTATCACCAGCTAGGAAAACTTCATTACCACCATCTTGTGTAATCTTAATTATTCTTGCATCCCCAATAAACACAAAGTGAATCTCATAACCATTTCCCTTCATGGGTTGCCACCCGGTGTTGTTGGAATAAATAAAGCTCAACATAATTCCTTGATTATTTAGGAAGGAAGTCCATTGATCTTCATTAAAAATCACATTTTGATTGTATTTGTATCCACAGACTTTAACAACAGGAATATATTTTCTCTCTAAGGAAAATCCAACGCTGACCCATTTGGATTTGGATTTGTTGATGTAGTAGATGGATTCATTGATGAGAGCTGCATTGCGCTTCTTACTAAACTCTTGTTGGTTTCCTGTTGGTTGATACATTTTCAGATGCTTGCTGTAAATAATGTCAGTACAACTGTGGGTGACTGCTTAAATAAGCAAGCGTGGTAGTGGGGATAGTAAGAGTGGTGGGAGGATTTAAACACTAATCTTATAGTTCTAAACATCATTTAGCGACTAACCATGAATGAGTGTAAGACAGAACTTTTTATCGACATTCAAGGATATAACAGTTCCTTTGGATACATTCCAAAAGAATTAGCGATTTATGATGGGATTCGTTGCTCAAATTATCTGTTTAAATCGCCATTTCAAAAAAATATGTTATCTGCTCTCGATCTCAAAATGGTTAAATGGTCCGAAGATGATTGGAATGGAATTTTGGAAATATAGAACTTAATGAAATTGATAATATTTTAAAGCATGTGTTAGAAGTGTACCAATCGCCCAAAATTTACGTGATAGGGAATGAAAAAATAAACTTCTTAAAAAAGTTTTTGGGTGAAGATTTCATATACGCTATTCCCATTGGTCAAGAACCAAAATTAAGTAGATTTAAGAAAATTCCAGAATGTTATTTTCACAAAAATGTGAATCCATGGCATTGTGCATTAACAAACGTAAAATTGTTATATAATTATAGGCATTGTTATGAATAAAAACCTTTTTTTTTATTGACTCCAGAATTTTATTTATAATACAAATATACTTTGAATAATATATATCCCATAGTACATATAAACACTACTAACAATATACTTAATAATACTATACACACATTTACATTGCATTCTTCTATACAAGATTTTCTATACAACTGATTCCATTCCTGTGTCACTATTGAAGTTTTATTGAAATAATATAATCTTAACTTATACTGTACAACGGTAGAATTATTTATAATATTATCATCTATTTTGTAGGTAAATAAACCATTATTTATATTCATTCTTCTCCATGTTGAAGGCCAACTATCATTATTTACATTATTAACAGATAGACAAATAAATGCTTCTCGAACATTAGGATCAACTTGTATGAACAAAGTATTGTTAACGAATGCTGATAGAAATAGAACTCCTACTGGTAGCAGAGCCATTTTCAAACTAAAATATTTTTCCAGGGTTCTTATGTTTTATATTCGTCATGAACTAAATCTTTTAGAATATCAATTACATTATTAACTTGATCATCATCAGTCTTGGATTTTTCTTCTAAAATATGTATATGTTTGTGCCCCCAAGCTAAAGTTCTAAAAGAATCTGGAATTATATAGCGTTTATCATCTTTTGGAGACAAAGCAACCTTATTTTTTAGTTGTGTGAACATATCATGTAAAATAGAATGAAATATATTCATTTTTCGAAATTTGATCTCAGAATTTTCAACTACATCTTTATAATCTTGTTTAGTAATGGAATTTTCTATAACATATTTTTTTACTCCTTTCGCCTTTTTTTCAGATTTATTCTCTAAATTGACACAGTAGGCTTTAGCTCCCGTTCCATAGAAACTTAAAATTGGTTTGCCCGCAAACTCATCTTTCATTCGTCCTAATACAGAATTGTTCCTAGTTATATTATGTATATTATTTTCACTATAATTAGAAGTGTCAAATTTATGTAAATTGTCTTGCATATCTTTATAAGAATTTTCAGTTTTTATGTTTAAAATCAAACTATCTGTATCCGTGTATAATAAAATTGCTTCGTCTCCATACTTGCTCTTAATATAGTCATAATAAAAATTATATAAAACGGTTTTTGATAATTCCAAGACTGTGAAGTCAAGATAAACTGGTTTGTTGTAAGTTATTTTTACTCTTTCCATTTGTATTGCAACCAAGTTTTCATTAAAAACTAATCGATCTTTAAAATTTGGTTTAGCAATCAATGTCTGCGCTCCTTGCTTTTTACCAATGTTCTCCCAGTGTGTGATTAATCTAATGTCAACTCGTTTGTCAATGTTTTCTAAAGATTTACCATAAATGGCATTATTAAATAATTTATAAGTATCCTTTTCCAACTTATTTTTAGATTTGTTCCTCATTTCAGTATTTAAATCGATGTACTGTTTTAGAAATGCAGCTTGTTTAAATTTAATAACTCTATGAATTTTAGTTAATTTTAATCCATTTTGAAGCACCTGTTTAAGATTTCGGTAATGAATAACATATTTTTCTTTATGGTTTAAATTGCATATTAATTTCTTTTGTTTTGAACCTGGTGCGCGAATATTTTCAGCCAAAAAGGGTAGTTCATTGTGTTCTTGATGTAAACGTTGAGGATACTTTAAATCTACTTCCAAAACGAACCCGAATTCAGCATCGTCAGGAATAGAGAACACATCAAGATCATCTATTTCTTCCTCGCTTAACCAAGAAAAATCACTTACGGGGAGACATTGGCTCATACTGTGTCCATACAAGTTAGTTGCATCTAAATACATTATAAATGAATTTGGTTTGTTTGGATCATAATTTTCCAAGAATGGATTATTAGCTTCAGCTTTTCGAACGCTGCAATGACAGACACCACCTCTTATATTATTTTTAAAAAAATGTATCATATCTATATCCGTTAATAATTCTAATTTAACATCAGTCATTTTTAACATTGAATCCCAACTTAAACCTGGTAATGTATAATACTGTGCAGGATCTAGCTTAAAGTTACTTAAAGAAACATTTCGAAAAGCTTCAAAAAAATCTGTTAATATGAGAACATCTGACAATAAATAAATTTTGGTATAATCTATAAGACTTTGACAATTGAATAAATTCCAAATAGTAATTGCTCTATTGTAATCTGATGGACACATAGGTTCATCTTTAAGTTTATCATAAAAATGTTCAATAGCTGGGAGTTGATTTTCCTGTAATTTTTCAAAAGAATCAACATAAGAATAAGGATAAACACCTTTTTTTCGGATTTCATTAAACTGGTCAGGATCTTCAAAATGTTTTTTAATTTCAATGCATTGATGTAGTTCTAAGCTTTCACCAAGCTTTTCTAAAGAATAACCAACGAAACGGAATGAATCTAAAAATCTCATTTTAATAAATAGATTTTTTTCTTTATTGTCTTTATCTTTTACTTTGTCAACTAATATGGATTTTGAAAATGAAATATATTTTTCCTTAGTTTGTGCAAGTACATCAATATTATCTTCTTCACAACACAGTTGTTTAACAAATAAATGACTATCATAACCAGTTAAATTATGAAAAAAGATGGGTATAAAATTTGGAATTTGAAAGTTTAAGTTGCAGATACTGTGAGCTGCATTTCGAAATTTACCAGTTAAATGATCGTGATCCTTAACTTTTTCATTTTCTTCAACTTTTTTATTACATATATGACAAATTGTGCTATTTTTATAAGCTACTTCTTCCTCATCTGATAAAGGAAGCATTTTCACTATATTTTTAAGATGTTCATTATAAATTCTATGTACATGACCTTCAATTCGTTTACAAAATTCATCAGCCGCGTCCATTCCAAAATAGTAATCTAATACGGACAAAGAATCATCGTATGAACATTTAATGAAATAACAAAAAGCATAAGGTTCATGTTTAAATGTGTTCCGAGTATATGAATCCTCATCATTATCTGGTTGATCAAACTGTAAAGGTTTTAAAAGAATTCAAAGTCTGCATATATAACAAATGGAACTTTCAACTGTTTTTGAAAATTTTCAAACTGTAAAATATTTTCTGGTATATGCTGACCATACTTATTAATTTTAATGTTATTGGTAGGAACTTTTGTAAACAAATGATTACAATCATGTGATTGATGTTGTTTTAATTTTTCCATCGAAGTAAAATAAATTAAACAACCATCACAGAAATACTTTTTTAAATGATTTTTATTTACTTGTGCTGAAACTAATCTTGACATATCCTTAATCCAACAATAATGATTGTTTTCCCCATCATTTATAATCAACAAGTTTACGTGAACTGGAAGTTTTTTGTTTGTGTAATGAAGAGGGCCAACTACTTCATACTTTAATTTACTATCTTCATAAACACTCTCCAAACCGTAAACATTTACAGATATTTGATTAAGAGTTTCAAATTTTCGTACATCCTTTAACTTTACAGGAAACTCCATTCCTTCAAAATTTAAAAAATCAAAAGGATTTGGATATGAAGTCGTTCGATCACCATTTGTTTCAGCAGGAAACAGTGCACTTATCACACTCCATGCAAAACAATATGAATCATTATTTTTGATGTTAATTACACCTTGTTTATTTGAAATTTGTTTTGGTAAAGGAATATATGAAGACGCTCTGATTGGATTAAATTTATTTATGTTAAGCTCCAAATGTAATATTTTTTCCAATGCCCAACCTGAACCATTTTCCGCAAATATTGAAACTTTTTCTTTTATTTCAGACAAAAACTTCTTATAAATATCAGATAAATCTGTTGTTGAAGTTATGATCTTATTTTTCGTATTAAACGATTTAGTTTCTAAGGTCTCTTTTGTTTGTAAGAGATATTGACCAAATAGTTCTATATTGATCTTAACACTTCTATGCTTAACTAACTGTTCGGCAAGTAAACTTACAAACTTTTGTTGTACTTCATCAAAAAATTCTTCAATATCTACATATTTTTTCGATGGAAGCAACATGTAGGACACAATCCTGTTTTTAAACGCGGAAGTTAAAATTTTCACTTCATCGTCACTTTTAAGTGCACTTTTATGTAGGTTTGACCGTAAATGCGCAGTAAGTTTATTTTTCACATACCAAGTATCACAATCTTTACATCGTGATAAAGTAAGTTTAGGTATTGGGGGTCTATCTTCTACTTTGGGTCTTTTCATCGGTACATCACATACCTGGGTGTTGGTTTTTCTTTTTTCTCGCGAACAAGATGGTCTCATGGGACATGATTCTCTTTTATGTCTATATACATTCGATTGATGGGTAAAAGTCTTGTTGCATTCACTGCACTGGTACATCTTGAGAACTGAACAAAAAAGGCAGAAAAGCCTGATACTTATTCAACAATTCTTGGGATATTTTAACTGGTCTCAGCTCACAACACTTTGCATAATACTGTTTTTTTACAATACTTGTTTATTGCAAACTAAACAATGATAGCTTAATATAATATCAAAGCTAAGTCAACTAACCACTGAGGATACATAACTAACAAGGAATCATTCGGTATTGCTTTAAATATGGGTAGAGGGATAGTAGCGGTGGGGTATGGAGAGGAGGAAGTGGTGGGGTGAAGAGTGGGGGGATTTGGTAGGGAGAAGAGTGGGGGGATTTGGTAGGGAGAAGAGTGGGAGGATTTGGTAGGGTGATTGGTGATAGGTGGATTAATGAATAATACATCTAATTATTTGTTTAACATTTATATAAAAAATACATTTATAAAAATGCAAGTTTATTTTTGAAAAAATAACAATATGTTTATCTACATTAGTCTACTTGATGTTTCTATTGCACATGAAACATGCTTCCTGGGGTACAGGGGGGCCATCGAAGTGTGTGCTCCAGTCAGGACGATTGTAATGTATAAAACATGGCAATTTAATTTGAAGATTAAAACTTGATTTATAAGACATTGGTAATTTTCTCCATACATCCAAGAGCTCCAAAGGATCTGCATAATTAATTAGATATTCCAAAGGTAACATTTTTAGTTCATCTGTCGTAAACTCTAGCAAGGTTTTCTTTCCGCTTACATGACTAAACATTACATTTGCTGTTGGGCAAGACATAGTTTTTTGCTTCCAATTCTTGAATCCTTTTACGCTCTGCTTCTCGAAATTTCTTTTTTCCTTTTTTTGGAGAGATTAGGTGGAGGTTTTCGTAATATTAAATTATTTTTTATGTATTCTTGTGGATTATAGCTTTCGCAATGTTCTTCCCATGAGTTATCAATAGGGACTGCTACAGACATCGTTGTGAATCTTGTTTTATTATAACTTTAATTTATATAAGGTAGTGTGAAGAGTGGTAGGATTTGGTAGGGAGTAGGGGGATTTGCTAGGGCGAAGAGTGAGAGGGTGGGAGAGAGAGAGGGAGAGAGAGGGAGAGAGAGCGAGAGGGTGAGAGAGAGGGAGAGAGGGAGAGAGAGGGTGAGAGAGAGCGAGAGGGAGAGAGAGGGAGAGAGAGAGCGAGAGGGTGAGAGAGAGGGAGAGAGAGGGAGAGAGAGAGGGTGAGAGGGTGAGAGAGATAGGGAGAGAGAGCGAGAGAGATAGGGGGATTTGCTAGGGCGAAGAGTGGGGGGAATTGGTAGGGAGAAGAGTGGGTGGATTGGGATACATTCCATCTCCGGTGTGGTTTGGATACATTCCATATCTGGATGCGGGTTTGGGATACATTCCATATATGGCGCGAACGAAAATCAACTACTAAGTAAGGGAGTTGAAAAGGGTACAACCGGCTGATCCGATTGTTGGACTTTCCCAGGAATACAATGAGGAGGCTCTCATGCAGTGCATTCAACTACATAATGCACATATATTTTTTTCAGATTGTCAGTGCAAAATTTTAAAGTTGTGGCCTACAAAAAAAAATAATCAAATTTATCAGGCTGACCTACAGTTGGATGAGTTAACTTTTCAGAGAATTATAGATATTGGTAAGCTGATTGTTGGGTTGGATAACTGTACTGTCTATGAAGCACTCTCTGTTCCACGCTGTTTTAAATGCAACGGTTATAACCACACTGTCAAATTTTGTAAAAAAGCATTATCTTGTCCTTTATGTTCCGGTAGTCATGATATCAAGACCTGCAGGGTTTCCAAAGATCAGTATAAATGTATTAATTGTGTTAATGTTAGGGAGAAACAAAAACTAGACATTCCGGTTAATCATGCTGCATGGGATTATAATAGTTGTTTTGTTCATAAACAGTTAATTGAAAAGGTTAGGGGTGATATCCTTCGACTAGTCAAATAGCAACCAATGAGTCTTTTAGGTGAAACGCACCTATTTCTATCTAATTCTGCAAATATTAATTCTCCGCATTCTTCTACAATAAAAAGTCATATATCTTTTAGCCAGCGAAATAACTTTAAAATATCAGTTTATTATCAAAATGTGCGAGGCCTAAGGAGCAAAACGAATGAATTTCTGAATTCTGTTTTGGCTACCAACTTCGACATATTGGCGATCTCGGAAACCTGGTTGGACTCTGATGTTTTTAATACTGAATTATTTGATTCGCGTTATACAGTTTATCGTGCAGATCGAGATTACCTACAGTTGGGTTGCACCAGGGGGGGTGGAGTGCTTTTGGCAGTAAAAAATATTTATGCGGTTTCAGTTTTCAAAATTAATAATATCACGAGATCCATTGATTTACTTAGTGTTAAGGTAACTTTAAATTTATGTTCTTTTTATTTATTCTTGGTCTATATACCACCTAATACGAATGTCGATAACTATAATCAATTATTTGAGCTAATAAGTGAATTGGGATACTTATACAAATCTAAAGTTGTATTTTTGGGTGATGTTAACTTGCCGGACTTGTCAAATGCATTATCTGGTGCATGTACTGATGAGAAAACCCTGTGTTTGTTAAATTTTATGCAATTCTTTAACTTCACTCAGTATAATTTTGTTAAGAATATAAATGGTCGTTTATTAGACTTGGTCCTGTGTAATTCCGAAATACTTACTTGTGAAGTTGAAAAGGCTGAGGATGTATTATTGCCTGAAGATAATCATCATCCTCCACTGATAACGTTTTTTAATTTTGCTAATGAGAAAAAATTTAATAAGCAAAAAACTAGCTGCGTCTATTATAACTTTAGAAAGGCTGATTTTGTAATTTTGTGTTTACATTTTAGTAACATAAACTGGGACTTTTTAACTGCCGTCAGTGATGTAAACTCTGTTTGTGAATTATTTTACTTAAAAATTTATGAAGCTTTGGATGTTTTTGTGCCTAAGACGAGGAAGCGTCGCAGAAATTATCCACCTTGGTTTAATTCACAGATAAATAAAACAGTTAAGAAAAAGTTTGTAGTGTGGCGGAGGTTCAAGCGAACTGGTAAACATGCCGATCTATTAGATTTTAGAATGAGAACTCTAGTAAAACATGAAGTAAATAATGCTTACAAAAGGTATTGTGAAGATATTGAAAATCGTATTGTATCTGATCCTACTAAATTCTGGCAATTAATAAATAGTAAGAAACATAATTGTAATACTTTAATATCGTTGTTAGATGAAGTTGTGAATAATAAATGAAACCATCGTAGTCTTACTAACGTCTTCGTATATTATCTATATCACTGTCATCAAAAAGTGAATGCATGTCCCAAAAAAGGTTCATGCCGAGTTACAATAATTTGTTATGCTTTGTTGTTAACCTACATAAACCCGTTGTGCTTAATTGCTATTTGATTTTCTTAACTATTACAAATGTTACCTACAGGGCGTTTCATCCTCATATTACACCTCCCCGGCAATTTAAAGAATTTATATTTCCTTCAGAAATAGAAATTCCCGAAGAGTATAATATGAACGTAAATATTACCCTGAGAGATTCATAGCTATAACCCCATACTAGGTATGTGCTATAACAATCAAGAAAATTTTTATTAATAAACACAAAATAGTATTTCTATATAGCTAAACCTCCTACTTTTGTAAAAAAAGTATGTCCTTATAGTACAATAAAATAATAAATCCTTAAACTAGCATGGAAGGCATAGAGAAATAGTGAAAACAAGGAAAGGTGTATAAAAGTAGAGAATTTGAAGAATAGAGTTGTAGGGCCCTTCTATCCATAATTACTTGCTAACTTACTCGCTAACTTACTGATAAAATAACTTAGTTCTATTTTTATGGATTAATTCGTGCTTATTGTCTTTCAAAATTGTTACATTTGGTGGTACATCCTCTTCCACTAAATATGGGCCCAGAAAGCAAGGATTTGAAATTTTATCACCCTTTTCGTTCTTTATTAAGATCATATCGCCCTTTTTATACTGGACCGGGTTACTTTTATCATCACAATGCTGCTTTCTTTTAGTTTTAGACATTAACAAGTTGGCCCTAGCATCTTCCTGAGCCTTTTGTAATCTATACTTTAACTCAAGAGGATAGTTCTCAAAATTGTAGATAGGCTCCACCTCACTAATTAAGTTACTTGGAATCCGACATTTTTTGCCAAAAACCAACTCAAAAGGAGAATATTTAGTCTCGGTGTGTACAGTAGTATTATATGAAAAACACCAATAAGGCAGCCAAGTGCTCCAAGCCGCCTCATGGTTTTGTGTTTGGATTCTAAGATATGCACCTAGAACCTTGTGCGAATTCTCTAGAGCACCGATACTCTCGTGGTGATAGGCCGTTGAGAGAATTTGTTTTATTTCTAGAAGTTTACACGTTTCGCTCATTGTGGAGGAAATAAATTCAGAACCCCTGTCTGTTGCTGTCTCCAGAGGAAAACCATATCGTAAGATAAAGTTATCTACAAAAGACCTCGCCACAGACACGGCATCTTTGTTTTTTAGCGGATAAGCCTCAACATATTTAGTTAACTCACACTGCAGCGTCAGTATATAAACAAATCCATTTATGTCAGCCGGAAGTGGTCCTACGATGTCCAAATATACTTTCTGAAAAGCTGAAGTGGCTGTAGAGGTGATAACCATTGGTTCTTTGGTATAATGATTCGAATGTTTTTGTCTCTGGCAAATTTCACACCTTTTAACAAAATTTCGAACATCATTATCCAGCCCCGGCCAAAAATAAAATTTTTTAATATTATTTGACATTCTGTTGACACCCGCGTGCCCGCTAGTTGGGAGTAAATGGAAATCATTCAATATAACCCGTCTTTCATCATTGTCCATTATTTTGCTAACACCTTGTACAATATTTATACGGGGGCCCCCCCAAATTGCTTTATTTTTTATTTGTTTACCTATCCATTTGATAAATTCTATATTATCTTTATTTTTTATTATATATAATTCAATTATGTTAGCTTTTCTACATATCTCAACCAAATCTCTCAACATTTCGTCTCGCGCCAATGTTGATCGAGTCTTTTGGTCTAGATATAAGGTAAGTTTTAATGGAACGTAATATAAATTTCCCACGCGTTCGGTAACATGTTCTGATAAAGAGTTTATTTGTGCCGATGACGTCAAGCGTAGTTCGGTGCCGTTTTTGGGTTGCTTAAGGATTTCCGCAATATTTGGGTGATCAAGCCAAATATTGTTAGCATTATCCTTATCGTCCGCCTCCTTCTGCACCTCTTCACGCTTACATTGCCCCCTAGTCATAACTGCAATCATACTTTCGTTCATCGTTCTCAAGTCTTCTGAAGTTAAAACTATTCTAGATAATGCATCCGCCGTAACATTTTCATTCCCTTTTATATACTCAATATAAAAGTCGTACTCTTCCAAGCACAAACGGAATTTTGTTAACCTACTGCCGGGGTCGGTTTGACTAAAAAGATATATAAGCGGTTTATGATCAGTTAATATTTTAAAGCGCCGACCATACAAATATGGGCGAAAATATCTTACAGCCCAGAAGATAGCTAAAAGTTCTTTGTGTATGGTTGGATAGTTGATTTCGGCTTTATTCAAACTTCTACTGGCATATGCCACTGGTTTATTATTTTTATTTGATATTACCGCCCCGATAGCAAAGTTTGATGCGTCCGTTTGTACAATAAATTCATTTTGATTTGAAAAATCTGGGTAGTCCAGAACTGGATATTCAATAAGAGCATTTTTAAGAGATATAAAAGCTTTTTCACATTCACTCGTCCACTCAAATCTCGCATATTTCCGACACAATTTATTAAGGGGTACGGTAATTTCCGAAAAACTTGGGATAAATTTCCGGTAATAATTTGCAAAAGCCACGAAGCGCTTTACCTCATCAGCGGTTTTCGGGACTGGGTATTGTTTTAATGCTTTAATTTTGTCTGGATCGGGAGATACCCCTTCGGAACTTACAACATGACCCAAATAAAGTATTTCCTTTCTTAAAAATTCGCATTTAGAAGGGTTCAGTTGTAAATTCACTTTACGGAGCCTGGAAAAAACATCAAGGAGATTTTTGTTATGTTGGTTCAGACTTCTGCCAAAAACTATAAGGTCATCAAGGTACACCAAGCATTTTTCATAATTTAAACCTGCCATTGCCACGGTCATTAGCCTTGAGAAAGCACAAGGGCTAATTTTCAGCCCCATTGGAAGCCTCCTCATCTGCCATTGACCGCGATCGGTGGTAAAAGCCGTATACTTCCTGCTTTGTTCCTCTAGTTCTACTTGGTAATACCCTTGACTGAGATCTAGATGCGAAAAATAAAGAGCTCCTGCGAGAGAATCCAATATATCGACTACATTCGCGATAGGAAATTTGACGTCTACCAAATTTTGATTCAAAAATCTATAATCCAAAACTAATCTAGCACGTTTCTCCCCCGATGCGTCACTCTTTTTCGGTACCAGTAAAACTGGCGACGACCATTCACTCTGCGCTTCCTCAATTATACCATCTTCGCACATTTGAGAAATTTGCCTATTTATTTCTTCCTTATATACTTGCGGAAGTCTATACGGTTTTCTATAAATTGGCTGAGTATTTGGTTTAACTTGAATTGATTGTTTATACAGATTTGTAACAGTTAACTTATCCCCGGGCATATGAAAAACATCCGAAAATTTGGCACAAATTTGTTCTATAGAATCTTGTTCTTCCTTATTCAGATAACTGAGCTTCAGTAGCTTAAATAATTCTTTCACTCGTGAAGCATCATTCTTCTGAGGGGTAAATTGACAGCATTTATAGTTATTTATCGTTTCAGTTTTCGGTAGGAAATTTCTCAAACGTACTTCACTTTCACGCGTATTTAGAATTTTGACAGGTACTTTGCCTTGTTTAGGCTGCGCCATTATACCTGCCACAAACACACCCTGGCATAACTCATCTGGCATTATCACACATCCCTCATGTAAGCCCGTAGCTACATACTGAATCACTTCACACCTAGGAGGAATTACTAGGATAAAATCATTATATGTGTTTAAATCTAAAATTATTGTATCTTTGTTATTCAAAACAGTTAAGGTATGGTCTTCGTAATTTAAATTGGCCTTATATTTGTTCAAAAAATTTTCGCCGATTATACCGTCAATATTACACGCCAAAGTATCAAAAATGTAAAACTTTTCTCTAAATACCGTATTTCCTATACTAAGATTTAAATATACGTATCCCACTGACACTATGTTACCCCCAATTCCCTTAATTTCGATAATTTCTTTATGCAATGGAATTTTTGGATCTAAACATTTTAATTTAAGCGCACACAATGATGCCCCTGTATCGACTAAAAAATCCACCTTTCTATTATTTACAAAAAAAGAAACGAAGTTTGAACATTTTTCGGAATAAGTAAAAATTTTATTACATTTATCATTTTTAGGCACGAAAAAAATTTGAGCTTTGCTGATCGCCTGAAGTACTTGTATTCGTAGTATTTTCGCGACGGTTATTTTCAGTTTGCTCAGCGAAATTCATTCTGTGACCTAGTGCCCGAGACCCTCTTATAATATTATTATTATTATTACCGTGAGTGAATGACCGACCTCTATGATACCTCGGAAAACGCTGATTACGCTGATTGAAATATACTGGAATATGATTGTTTTGTTGAATACTATTTCGTTGAAAATTAGCATTATTGTAAGACGCTCTGCGGTTATAATCGTTAATAAATCTTCCCTGCCTTCCTGCCCTAGTAAAATTCCTAGAAAACGGTCTGAAATACCCCCTTCCTCTGTGTGAAAAGGTAAAAATTTGGGTATTATTTTGGAAGGAAGTCTCTTCGTCTTGGGCTGCCCTAATGGCATCCTTCAAGGCTACAAAATTTCTTGAAGATATAATTGTGCTTAGCTTTTGATTTCTAAGGCCACTTGCAAACCTTTTTATTGCCATTTTTTCGTTTATTGGCCTTAGCGTATCAAAAGCGTCCGCCATGCCATCCGCTTGCGCAATGGTTAGGTTCACAAAAATATCTTCTAATTGCTTACCAAAATCCTCAACACTATTTTCCCCTTGCTTAGCAGAAAGCAATTTTACCTGGAGGGCAGTGTCCGACCTTTTAGTTAAAAGATGCGTTCTTATATCGCTCACCAATGTGGTAATAGAAGCATACGTTGATTTTAATCGTAGCTTAGCGCTATTTGAAAGACGAGTTTTTAAAATAAATTTAATTAACGTGGGTTTATCCTCGTCTTTAAGCATAGACTCATAAAATTCTATGGCCTCTATTAACCGAATGGTAGTGTCTTCCGAGTCATTCATCACTGGTAATAGATTCGTAGCAACTTTGATATCAAAAGAAGCCATTTCGGTTTCGGCACTTTGTTTGTCAAAACTCAGAATTTCGGTGTAAAGTTTTTTAATATTATTTACCGTCTCTTTAATGTACCTAATATCAGAATCCCCTAACTGAGCCTTACTTATTCTTTCGTTTACAACAGAAAGTTCATTACTTAGTTGGGCATAACAGAGTTTTGCCTCTTTTATTTTGGTTTGAACTATAGGCGCTCTTCGTCTCTCGTGTCTTAATTTTACCAGGTTAGTTCTAATATTTAATAAAGAGTTACAAATCTCGCGAATTTTATCTCCCATTAATATTGTATCCGAAATAGCTACTCCAAAATTTGACAACTGGGCCCATATTTTAGAACTCCCATAAATTCATTATATAAACCATAATTTTACATTTAAAACTTACATGCACAATCTTTAAATATTTCTATATACTACTATTTTTATTACTCATTTTCTACTAATCTGTCCATATTACACGTATACCTCCATTTCGTTTATTTGTTCTTCTTTGTCCTAAAAAAAAAACCCTACAAAAGAACTTTAAAATTATAGTTTCTCCTCCTCTTCTAGCTCTGCCCTGGATTTGTGCAGGTCATTTTTATATATTTCCCGCCGGATGGTCCGTGTTAAACTTTTTCTTACTTGCTTTAGGGCCCAACCAACTAAAAGCATAAGTGCTGAGGCTACCAAACCTATCAGGAGCCACTCGGATAAACTTAGCCCACTGTTTTTGGAAATCTCGCTTCTTGCATCACCGTTTGAGGCCTGGTTAATTACTATCTCCTCTTTTGTCTTGGCATTGCCCATTTTTTCCTTTGTATAAATTTAGCACCATCCATCCATTAAAATAATTTTCCTATTCGTTTTTTTTTTTCCATATAGTTAATATCCTGGCAGGATCGCCATGTAATACTTTAATATCGTTGTTAGATGAAGTTGTGAATAATAAATGAAACCATCGTAGTCTTACTAACGTCTTCGTATATTATCTATATCACTGTCATCAAAAAGTGAATGCATGTCCCAAAAAAGGTTCATGCCGAGTTACAATAATTTGTTATGCTTTGTTGTTAACCTACATAAACCCGTTGTGCTTAATTGCTATTTGATTTTCTTAACTATTACAAATGTTACCTACAGGGCGTTTCATCCTCATATTACATAATAAGCAATTTCCTGAAATAATGACACTGGGTGAAAACAGTTTTAGAGATCATGCCGACATTGCAAATGCGTTTGGCAACCATTTCCAATCATCCTATGTTTTACCTGGTAATGTGGATAATCGTCAGACTGCGGCTGCAACGGATACCATTTTTGTAGCGAAGTTTGATAAAGCTCATGTTTCACGTTGCCTGAAAAGGATGAAACAGAAGGGGACTATGGGTCCAGACAGAATACCATCTTTTTTATTGCATGATTGTGCTTGCCTTTTTGCTGAACCTCTTACCATAATTTTTAACTTATCTTTAAAAACGTCGCAATTTCCAGATATCTGGAAAACATCCAAAATCATTCCGGTATTTAAAAAGGGGGAGAGGGGAAAAATAGAAAACTATCGCCCCATAAGTATCGTTAACAACTTTTCTAAGTGTTTTGAAATGATTCTGCATGAGAGATTACTTTTTCAGGTTAAGAATAGTCACAGAAAGCCAGCACGGTTTTGTCAAGGGGAGATCGACCATATCTAACTTAATTTGTTTAACACAATTTGTAGCCGAAGCATTTGATCAGAACTGTCAGGTGGATGTTATTTTTACGGATTTTTCAAAGGCTTTTGATCGACTTGATCACAACATTCTGCTTAGTAAACTTCACACTTTTGGCTTTTCAGATAATTTGATTAATTTCTTTAAATCTTATTTGGCGGATAGGAAGCAGACAGTAGAGTGTTGTGGTCAATCGTGTGTCCGGATGAGTGCTACTTCTGTAGTACCACAGGGGTCCATCTTAGGTCCCCTGTTGTTTAACATATTTATCAACAGCATTGTCGAAAACCTTGAAAGTAACACACTTCTTTATGCTGATGACATGAAGATATATGCCCGCATAGGGAATCTGGAAGACTGTGGGAAACTTCAGCTCTCACTTGACAAGATCCACGACTGGTGTACTATAAATAACCTACCTTTAAATATAAATAAGTGCAAGGTTATGTCGTTCTCGCTAAAGCGTATCACACTGCCGTACGATTACGCAATCAATACTCCATTAGAAAGAGTAGAATCTTATAGTGATCTTGGTGTATTGTTGGACAGTAAACTTTCTTTTGTTCCTCATATAAACACTCTTTTATCGACTTGCTTCAAATTACTAGGGTTCGTTATACGAAATTCGCGTGATTTTTCGAATATCACTGCCTTAAAACTACTGTTTTATGCATTTGTGAGATCCAGAATGGAGTATGCTTCGGTGATATGGTCGCCATATTATCAGATACATATTAATCGGCTTGAAAGGGTTCAGCGACGATTCTTGACGTACTTAAGTTTCAAAATTGATGCCCACTACCCGGATATTGGTGTGCCTCAGGAGGACTTATTGCGCAGACATTCGTTGGACTCTTTGGAGAATAGACGCAGGGTTTTTCAACTAAAATTTCTTTACAACATCTTGCATAATGGGGTAGAATGTAGTGAGATTCTGAATTCCTTACAATTCCTGATTCCTAGAGCATCATCTCGCCATCCATACACACTTTACGTCCCAACACCGCCCACCAATATCTGTAAATTCTCGCCCATAAATAGAATGTGCAGTACGTACAATATGCACCAAGATAGGTTTGATATTTTTTATTGTGGCATAAATAGCATACGTCTGACCTGACATTCTGTTATGGTCCACCTTTTGTGATTAATTTTTCTTTTTTTTAGACATGCTTAAGAGTTGTTAATTGTTAATAGTGTACCCCAGTTTAATTTTTGTTTTTGTCTTTTCTTAATTTGTATTTTGTATCTTGTAATGTTCTAATCCACTTTTCTATTGTACAATACTTTACATGTCTATGTATAACTATATTAGTATCTGTACTTTAAATTATAATTATCTATTGTGCTCATTTGTTAATTGGTTTCAAACTGTTAAATGGGTGTAAATAAATAAATAAATAAATAAATAGAGGAAAACCCTCAGTATAGTCCGAACCGAATAGCTTATGTTCCCTGCCAAAATTAATGCAGTATGGGGTGAAGTCCGTAGTTTCGTGTCGCGAAGTGCGAATGGCGCAACCGATAGCAGTTAAATTATCTTCCCGAGTTCGATGGTTATTTTGTTGAACGTAAGAACGTAACATCGTTTTAATAACTCTATTACCGCGTTCAGTATGATCTGCTCTAGGATAGTAATTAGCAGTGTAAAATATTCTAACTTTATATTTATCGCAAAGGGCTTGAAACTCTTTGGATTTCATTTGAATTCCGTTATCGCACGTTAAGAATTGAGGAGCTCCGTAAACTAAGAAGATGCCTTCTTCGACAAACTTAACCAACGATTTTGCTGTTGCAGATCGACCCGGGAATAAGACGACATATTTGCTAAAATAATCTGTGACCACCAAAATATGAGTGTTACCTTGTTTAGAACGAGGTAAAGGTCCTATGTAGTCTAGGCTGATGGCTTGTCAAGGCTCTTTTATGTCTGGGCGATTATCCATTAGACCAGCTGGACCTTTCTACTCTACTTTATTTTGAGCACAAATTCTACAAGCACAGACATAACTAGCAACGTCGGATCTCATTTTGGGCCAATAATATCTCTCGGCGACCTTCCAAAAGGTTTTAAAAACACCCACGTGCCCTGCTGCTGGATTATCATGACATCGAAGTAATATCTCCTTTCGTTTATCCTTAGGCACTACTATTTTCCAGTAGGTAGAATGATCTGGGGGAATTAGGATTATTGGTCTTAACATACTTAAAAAGATTGCCATTCTCGGCTCGCCAACCAGGATATTTATCAGGACGTTCTTCTAGCTTTTGCATCATGCCTTTGTACCATTTGTCTGAGGTGTCCGAAAATGATGGCGACGGTGGTTCGTCTACAGCTGCGATAGAATCAGCAGTCACTGGCACTGACCTGGAAAGAAAATCTGGCACTACATGATCTCGGCCTTTACGGTTTATTAATTCAAGGTCGTAAGGTTGTAAACGAAGAGCCCATCGAGCAAGGCGTCCTTGTGGATCTTTCAAATTATGCAGCCATAACAAAGAATGGTGATCTGTTATAACTTTAAAGTGTACGCCCTCCAGATAGTGTCGAAGCTTTTCCACACTCCAAATTACGGCAAGGCACTCCTTTTCTGTGACGGTCAATTTCATCTCTTGTTTGGTTAGAGAACGCGAAAGATAGGAAATAACTTTTTCTCCGTCATCAAATTGCTGAGTCAGAACTGCTCCTAAGTAGGTATCCCCTTACTTGAGCCAGACAGATGACGTCACAAGCCCCACCCCTCTGGTGCAAACTGAAAAAAAAAACGTTATTGAAAAAAGTCCTGACTAGCACAGGGTTCGAAACTAGGACCCTGACTTGCACAGGATTCGAACCTAGGACCCCTTCGAAGGTGTTGGGATCTCCTTGGTGATGTTTGACGACCTAGACCACACAACTATCAAGTCCATGTACAGACATTCATCGAGTAACCCATACGAAGGCTTTGGAGACACTACAATCACTAGCCAATCAATGAGAGATATTTACAGGAGAATAACTAAAAAAGTACGCATCGTAGAGAAAATTTTTATTTGAAAATAATGTAAAGCTCATTTTTTTACATATAACTGCTGATTTTGAGCGAAATCTAAGCAAGTTGAGCAGTAGAGTGTTTGTGTGCGCACCAGATCAATCCAAATCCAAATCCCCCCACTCTTCACCCCACCAAATCCCCCCACTTAAGCCCCGCCAAATCCCCCCACTCTTCCCCCACCAAATCCCCCCACTCTTCCCCCACCAAATCCCCCCTCTCCTCTCCCCTCTCCTCTCCCCGCTAAAAAAAATATCCCGCAGACAAAAAAAAGCACCAAATCCACCCACTCTTCACCCTACCAAGCTAAAATCAGGTAAAAATCAGGTAAAATCAGGTAAAAAACAGCTAAAACCAGGAAAAAACAGCTAAAACCCAGCTAAAAACAGCTAAAAACACCTAAAAATAGCTACAAACCAGCTAAAACCCAGCTAAAAACAGCTAAAATCCAGCTAAAAACAATTAAAAACCAGCTAAAAACAGCTAAAAAGAGGTAAAAACAGCTAAAAAACACCTAAAAACAGCTAAAACCCAGCTAAAAACCAGCGAAAACCCAGCTAAAAACCAGCTAAAAACGATTAAAAACCAGCTAAAATCCAGCTAAAAACAGCTGAAAAGAGGTCAAAACAGCTAAAAACACCTAAAAACAGCTAGAAACCAGCTAAAAACAGCTAAGAACAGCTAAAAGTAGCTAAAAAGCAGCTAAAACAGCTAAAAATCAGCTAAAAACAGCTAAAAAACAGCTAAGAAACAGCTAAAATAGCTAAAAAACAGCTAAAAACAGCTAATTTAACCTGACATACAAAATATTAAGACATGCCTTGCATTTTCTAACGTATGTTCACCACTTCATCAATACTCCTTCGTCATACGGTAATAAACAGGATTAAATTAGACTTTTTCACAATTCTTCAAACATGTTTAGGAAATTTACGAGGAGAATGAGGACGAGAGAGACGAAATACTGCTACGAGTTTAAATATTTAGTGGTGATGAAGCTCGCGAGAAACAGAAAAATTTTGGTTTTACCAACTAAGACCAAAGACTGTCTAAATTTTAGTGAAGAACAATCGACAAGACATACATTGAAATACGTATTAAGTTTCTAACCAGGAAACCTAAGGAGAGTAGTCAATATTTGTGTTTCAAGTGCAAGTATTAAAATCGGAAAAACTACGAAGAATGCCTTTCTAACATACTCATTCCGAAAAATTTGTATTGTTATTAGACAGACTGTTAGAGCCCCGCTCCACGTAAAAATAGGAGCTTGGTTTTCTTCTCAGATCTCGTAGTGAAATACTTTAAAGACTATATATTTTAGTCGTTACTTAACCTATAAAAAAATTTAGCCATACCCTATCAGTACTTTAACTAAGAATTTCCCCGAGAGAAAGAAGAAGAGATACTGTTGGAACAAGTTTAAATATTTTAGGTTATTTGAATGGGTAGTTTTACCACTACTGCAAATAGCTGGGGAAACTTGTAGTTGGCGAAGAACCCAAAGACAGATGTGTTAAGTTTAAAACCTAAAGACAATAGTAAAATAAACGTTTTAAGGTAAATTAAAGCTGCAGTACGAACAAATTAGAGACTTGTGCATTTCTTAGAGTAATATTTAGGCCGTTTAGGATTTTGAACTTCGTGCCACTTCGTCAAATTTCGGGGTTTGAACGACTGAATTAAAATACTGTCATTCCGCGTACAAAATATATCTACTATCCATTTCTAAAGTTTTGACCCCTCAGTCTGAGGGTCAATAACAAAAAAACCACGGGGCAGAATAAACTGAAAAAATTACAGCTTGTTAGGACGTTATCCAAGAGTTTCTTCCAAAAAAATGTATTATTGTATTGTAAACGATATTGAACTTATTCATAATCAATTAGAAAAAGATAACGATTTTACTGCGTTAATACTGATAAACGATTTTCTCATGTCTATATATTGGTTAATTTTTTCCCTATTTAAAAGCAATTGTGAAGGTAGATAGAAAAATATCTATACTTTCGCAAGAGATTGGTAGTATGTGTCTGAAATTGTATTTTTTTCTTTTTTAATCATGTTTGTGTATCAGCTGTACTGTGGACAATTTAAAACCCTAAAAAAATCTTTACACTCGTAGACGTATGTATTATTATACAAATGTATTTTATTACCCAAAATTAAAAAAAGCACCTTTAGTTCTTGTAAAAATTGTAATAAATATTACAAGCGACATAAGAAAGAGATGAAAAGTATTAAACGCCTTTACCGACACAGACACAGTACGGTGGCCTCGTCACGCTTATCTGTCTGTAGTCCGTAGTTCCATATATTTTGTATTTGTTTAGAAGTTAATCTATTTGTTATGGAGTGAAACGATTTGTCAAATAATATTATTTATTTGATTGTGGTTGTTTATATCGACTTATTGTTGATTTAGATTTTTGGTTTTAGTGGTAGATATTAATTTGAAATTATTATTGTTTTCACACGATTTTTAAGATTATCTTGTTCGAATTTATATAAATACCTGATGTAATCTGAACCAAAAATACGGTACCAAACTACAGTCTAATAAGTTAAAATGTATCGTCAGTGCAACGAACAAATGAAAAATATTATATTAAAAGTCAGAGCGTACTTTCAACAAGAGAAAGACAACGGTTTGAAAAATATTTTGATTGATCAAGTGGTTAAAAGAACAGCAGATTGCCTGGGTGTTAGTGAAAGCACCGTTAAACGTGTTACTGCGGAAGAAAAAAGTTCCGGTATTATTCTACCATCAAAAGGGAAAAGTGGAAGGCCCCGACTGGAATGTGATGAGATTTTACAGGGCGTCATAAGGAGAACAATATTAAATGTTTACCTAGAGCGCCGGTTTCCTTCTATACAAGAAGTATACCAGAAATTGAAAGAAGATGTCGATTATTTACCAGAATTTTCAGAAATGACTTTGTACCGATGGATTAAAGAACTTTGGTTTTCCTATAAAAAACTAATTAATAACCCAATTTTAATGGAATAAAACACAATTGCTGCCAGAAGAGCGGAATTATTATACGACATAAAGAGATATCGTGAAGATTCTTGGCAAATATTTTATACAGATGAAACATGGTGCGGTGCAAATCATTCAAGGAAGTTTGGCTGGGTTGAAAGAGTTAATCCCACAAAACGGGATAATTGTGATGAATACAGAGGTGGTATACAGGAAATTAATGGCTTTAGAGGTGGAATAAAACGGCCATCAGGATCAGGACAACGGGTTATTATCTTATATATGGGTAGTAAAAATGGGTTTTTGGATGGCTGCCTGAAGTGTTTCGTTGGGAAAAAAAGTGCGGGCAGTGGCTTACCATTACGAAGAATGGTTTAGAACAGTGCTTTCCGTAATACCTGACAAATCAGTAATCGTAATTGACCAAGCACCGTATCATACAATGTTGGATCCTAATTTTCGAAATCTTACAACTGCCTGGACAAAACAAAAAATAATAGAATGGATGTCCCAGCGAAAAGCAACATTGCCCGATGGATTTACAACTTTTAATGAATTAACCAAACCAATGCTTTTGGACCTATGCAAGAACTATCACTTTCCACAAAAGTAGTGATAGATGGGATGTTCACCATCCTCCGTCCTCCGGCGGAGGTGATGGTGTAACTGCGCATGCGCTATATATCGCCCACGTGGGCGAGTGTTATTTGACCTTGACCTTGAGAACTGACCTTGACCTTGAGTCATGACCTTGACCTTGAGAACTGACCTTGACCAACTGTCACCTGTCATACGTCATCTGTCATATGTCATCTGTCATGTCATCTGTCATCTGTCACCTGTCAACTGTCATCTGTCATACGTCATCTGCCAACTGTCACACTCTTGGGCGTTAGCTACTTTGGTCTTAACTACTTGGGGCTGGAACTACTTGGGGCTTTAACTACTTGGACATCAACCACTTGGGCACTATCGATTGGGACCTAACTGCATCGGATATGAGTACTACTCCTTAAGAATATTATTAGTATTAAGTATTTCAGGGAAAAATGACGTCAAAAACTTTTTTCTTTATTTTGCCGATAGTAGGATTAGAACCTGAGACCTGCATATTACAACGTGGAATTACCAACGCTCTAGCCGACCTGGCCATCTGCTTCACATAAAATATTGAGTTCCGTACATAAAGGCTTGCGGCAGCTGGGAGGCAAGCAAGTTGTTGTTGTTGTTTTTAGCGAAGTTACGATGATAACGATATGTAATAAATGGATTAAAGGAAGAAAACACACAGTAGTAGTAGTAGGAAAATTATTTATTTAGCCACAAGATATATCTATATTTAGCAACCTTATATACAAAATTAGTTAATAATATTAAACAGGTTACTGCTACGAATACAAGTAAACTAGAAATACTGTTCAGAGTTTCGGAGAAAGATGGCGTTAGTGTAGAAGTAGCAGTACTAGAAATACTGTTCAGAGTTTCGGAGAAAGATGACGTTAGTGCAGAAGAATTAGTAATTCATAGAGGCCCTCGTCCCTAAACGATAAGTGTTGGAGAATGAAAATTTTGGCGTTAGATAGAAGTCATAAAGACCATTAGATATATAGGCTTAAAAACCCCCAAAAAGAGTAAGGTCCTTTAGGCAATTCCTCTCATGTTGACCAAAAGGGCCTTAAAAAGTTTTGGTTTAGATAGGGATGAAGGGTAGGATGAATAAAATATATTCCCCAAATGGCATCGAAATCCGTTGAGCCGTTTAGGCGCTAGAGGGTTACAAAGGTGTTTCATGTATCAGGAGCACAGGAACTGATGACGGTAAATAAAAACTAAATTACGGCTAGCACGTAAACGATAAGTGTTGAAGAATAGATATACAGGTTCAAAACCCTCCAAAATATTACGGCCATTTGGACCATTTCTCCTGCGTAGGTCAGAAGGGCCTTAAATTATTTTTTTGCTTAGATAGGGATGACGGGTAGGAGGAATAAAATATATTCCCCAAATGGCATCGAAATCCGTTGAGCCGTTTAGGCGTAGGCTTGCAGCTGTTGTTGTTTTTTACATCATCCCCGTATAGTAAATTTTCGATTAATTATAGAAATTATGAACATTAGTGGATTTAATAACATAAAGAAAATGTTAAAATTTCCACAATCCTCGAGTTCAATCATGATGACGGCATCCTTCTATTTGTTAAACTGTTTTAAACATCCCTCACTTAGATTACTGCTAAAGCTCGCAACACTATCCGCAATGCAGTGGCCATTGTCAATGATCGTTGCGGAATAAGATAGAAATCACCCCGTATACTCTAATATTTTTACACGCTGTATACCACAATATTAGTAATATGCTACTAGGTAACGCGAACCAACTGATAAGCACGAGGCAAGGTCAACGCGACAACCGCTTTAATTGCTTAAACGTGTTTTCCGCGCTAATCTAATTGGCATGAGGCAAGGCCAGTACAACCAACGTTTTAATTGTTTAAGTGTGTTCTTAATGGGGAAACCAACAGTTGATTCAACACTCGTTTCCAAGGTTTCTTGCAGAACAGTAAGTTCGTGAAAAAATACACGCTTGCTTTATTTTATTGTGTGTTGAAAAGTGTGTGTATATTATTTGGTAAGTACATTTATTTCTATTTATTATATCAAAAAACAAATAAAAGTTAGTGATAGTAGGAATTCTGCGCTGGAAATTTATTATGTCTTATTAAGATTTAGCGAAAATTAGTAATTGCGTTTAGAGTAGTGTTAAAAATACACCAACTCTGTCAGTCCTATTATTAAAAAATTATAGTTGTGTCTTTGTAACTGCTACTTGTAAAAACGATTTAATGTGGGCGTTCATCTACCACATAAGCCAATAGTTCTATAAGGATAAAAAATAATATTGCGCAAGAGTATGAAATAACTAAAAATATCAATCGCTGCTAACCTCAACCCTCAGTAAAAATATTTTTTTTTATAGAAAATGTTTGTTTGCCAATATTGCGATCGTACATTTACCGGGAAGGACAACTTCAAGCGTCATGGGGATTGCCGCATAGCGGTCAAGATCTGCAACGTCTGCAGTGGAATTTTCAAGTCGGAGGGGGCTCTTCTTCGTCACCAGAAGGAGAAACACCCTGCTCCCAAAAGACCAGCTAATGCCACCCAGACATCCATGGCGAAAAGAGCAAGACTCGTTTCGACAGATGGTGAGTATTTAAAATTTAAATTTCTGGTGGTCTAAAGAATAAATTTCTTTCTATAACTCAGATACTAATTATTCATTTCCGATCTTCAGAACCAACAACATCGTCCACGCAGTATTGTGAAACATGCAAACTAGATGTTCCTACGAACCGATGGGGGGCCCATCTAAGGACCCTGGGACATCGAGAGAAATGCTGCGTGGTGCAGGAGGAGGAAGGAGTAGAGTTGGTAAAGACGTCGTTCAGGAGCCGAATTGCTACGTACCGACTTACTTCAAGCCAGGATCCCACCAACGTAAAGCAGTATCTACGACATCTGAAACAAAAATTCGTTAAGTTGGTGGGAGACATCCGCGCAAAGTACGACCAGCTGAAGGTCGGACTGGAGCTTTTCGGCCGCTTCCTCCTGCAGTCGAGCGAGTCGTCAGAGGTGAAGTCCTTTAACAGCAAGTACCAGATGGTGAATGGGGCTACAGACTTGGAGGAGCTGTTCGAGCAGTTTATCATCATCCTAGACCGAAAGCATTCCGAATTTCAGGAAAAGGATAGTGGTAAGTGTAAAACTATTGCAAAAGAAAAATCAAACTGTTTAAGATTTCTCGCTAATTGATATCTCTATTGTTACAGGGTGGGCGCTTCAGCAGCTTCTCCACTTAGAATTAGGAATCAACAAGATCCAGCCTCTGAAGCCATCTTCCTACATCCCGCTGCCAAAGGAGATTGAAGCAAAGAAAGCTGTCTTAAACATCCAGAACACCGATCAAAAATGTTTCATCTGGTCAGTCCTAGCTGCCTTACATCCACTTCATTGGACTCAAAATGCAAATAGAGTCGCGAACTATTTGCCTTTTGAAAACGAGTTGGACTTTACAGGTATGGAATTTCCGATTAAACTTACCGATGTAGCGAAGTTTGAACGACTCAATAATATTTCTATCAACGTATACGGACTGGAGAAAGGGTTCGAAGATGGTAAAAATATTATTGAAGTCGTGGGGCCCTTATACTTTACAAATTCTCGTAATAGAGAGCGACATGTAAATTTGTTAGTAACCAGTGATGATTATGGTAATAGTCATTACTGCTTAATAAGAAGTTTATCTCGCCTGATCTCAAGACAATTATCTTTACATTGCGGAACGAAGTATTTATGTGATGGTTGTTTATCGTATTTTTATTCAGAACAAAAATTAGAGGCTCATCAGGAGCACGATTGCGGGCACGTTTTAGCTAAAGTCCCAACGACAAATTTAAAAAAAAATAAATATGGCGAAGAGATTCCCGAGAATATTTTGAAATTTACAAACTTTGAAAAGAAATTAAAAGTACCTTTCGTTGTTTATGCCGATTTCGAAACTATCCTTGAACCTATCGATACAGAGGAAAATGCGCAGGATCCCGATACATCATACACGTTGAGAACGCACAAACATGTCCCGTACTCGTTTGGTTACTACATCAAATGTGACTTTGATGATGCTCATTCGATTTACCAAAGTTATAGGGGTCCGGATGCTCACAAAGAATTCGTAAAACGCTTAGAGATTGATTGTAAATTAATCTATAATCGCTTTATGAAGGAAGTAGTACCCATGATACCTATTTCTGCGGAACAAGAGATTGAGCATCAAAATGCTACGGTGTGTCATATTTGCGAAAAGCCATTTGATGTAGCATTAAACGATCGCGTGCACGATCACGACCACTTGGTAGGGAGCTATAAAGGCCCCGCCCACTCTGTATGCAACCTAAATTACAAAATCCCGCAATTTATACCCATCTTTTTCCATAATATGTCCAACTTTGATTCCCACCTGTTTGTCAAGGAATTGGCTTCCAACGAAGAAAAGCTGGATGTTATCCCCCAAAACAAGGAAAAGTACATCTCCTTTACTAAACATGTTTTGGTGGATAACATCGAAAACAGGGATGGTAAACAACGGCAGGTATTTTTAAAATTACGCTTCCTTGACAGTTTTCGTTTCATGGCCAGCGGTCTAGATAAACTTAGTCAAAATTTAAAACCAGAACAATGTCGAGAAGTTAGAAAATATTTCGCGGAGGAAAATAAGTTTCAGCATATTCGACAGAAGGGTGTCTTCCCATATAATTACGTGGATAGTCTCGCAAAATTGAACGATGCTAGACTACCATCACATAAAGACTTTTACAACCAGCTAAAGAAAGAAGACATTAGCAAAGAGGATTACAAGCGTGCTTGGGCTGTTTGGAATTTATTTGAATGCAAAACTTTAGGCGAATATTCAGATATTTATTTAAAATCTGACGTTTTATTATTAACAGATGTGTTTGAAAGTTTTAGAGACGTGTGCCATAGTACTTACGGTCTAGATCCTGCGCAGTACTTCACAGCGCCCGCTCTTTCGATGGACGCTGCACTCAAGGCCACATCAATTAACTTAGAATTACTGACAGATCTAGACATGGTACACTTCTTTAAACACGGTATTCGCGGCGGGGTCAGTCAGTGTAGTGTTAGAAAAGCTTTTGCAAATAATAAATTTATACCTCATTATGACGCTTCCAAACCTACTTCCTACATCATGTATTTGGACGCCACCAACCTGTATGGTGCAGCCATGTCACAATATTTACCAACGGGGAATTTTAAGTGGTTGCATGAGACCGAAATTCAAAGTTTAGATTACATGAATATCGCGAATGATTCTAAAACTGGCTACATATTAGAGGTAGATTTAGAATATCCCGAACAGTTGCATTATTTACACAACGAACTACCCTTTTGTCCAGAATCCATAGCCCCACCAGAATCAAAATTCCAAGACATTACAAAATTAATACCAAACTTTCTTAAAAAAGAAAAATATATTATTCATTATCAAAATTTGCGTCAGGCTTTAGATTATGGGCTTAAGCTCACAAAAATTCATCGCGTTATATCTTTTGATCAATCGCCATGGCTAAAGAAATACATTGACCTAAACACAGCGATGCGTAATAAAGCGAAAAATAAGTTTGAAAAGGATTTCTTCAAACTTATGAACAACGCTGTGTTTGGTAAAACGATGGAAAATGTGGAGAAACGGGTAGATGTTAAACTTGTTTCTCATTGGGAAAATATTGGTAGAAGGTTGGGAGCCGAAGCGTTAATCTCGAAACCTCATTTTAAAGACCGCACGATTTTCGGCGAAAACCTGGTAGCTATCCAGATGAAAAAACAAAAAGTCACATATAATAAGCCTATTTACGTAGGTTTTAGCATCTTGGAAATATCCAAGACTATTATGTATGACTTTTTGTACGCGTATATTAAGCCAAAATACGGCAACAACGCGGTATTACTCTACACTGACACCGATTCCCTTGTTTTAAAAATTACAACCGAAAATTTCTATAATGACATGCGAGAAAATTTAGATAGATTCGATACGTCCAATTACTCACAAGATAACCCACATGATGTTCCTGTAAACCAATCAATTTTGGGTAAAATGAAAGATGAGTATGCAGGAAAAATCATTTGGGATTTCTACGGTACCGGGGCGAAAGCATATTGTGTAAATGTGGAGGGAAAGTTAACGAAAAAAGCTAAGGGAGTTCCTGACTACGTCACCAAGAAAGAACTGACTCTTGATGATTATAGGGAGGCGGTTGACGTAGAAGGAACTCAGATTCATCGACAAATGAACACTTTCCGTTCACATTTACACGATATGTATGTCGAACTGAAAAATAAGGTAGCGCTATCACACGCGGACGATAAGCGCTATCTTATTCCCGGTGACTTAGAGAACACGCTTGCTTGGGGTCATCGAGATATTGAAAAGTATAAGGAATAATCGGAAATTCCATGGGTTAAGACTGATCACCGATAGCTAACTTTACATCAATCACCTTTGATAGCTAAATGTGTGTGACTTTAGAGGTTGTGATATTAGGCTAGTAATTTATTTTAGATAGTTAATTATTGTATTTATTTTACCCTAATCTATCCTATTCAATGTATTTACCTAGTTACTTTATATGTATATTTTACCCAAGCTTACCCTATTTTTATATTGTTTGTTTATTGTCTCCTATTTACGATTGTACTCTATTTACGAGTTACGGGCCACTGTTCGGTCACTTTTTTTTACTTTTTTAAATTTTTACCCGTTAATAAATGTTGGGTTTTTGTGTATATATTGGTGTTTTATTTCCTGAGTTAGAGCAAAGAAAAACAAATCGACGTTAGACTATTTATTTAGTAACAGTATAATATTCAACATTAAGCTTATACAATTCATAAACATGCTTTGCAAATAGGTGTATTAGCTTCTCGGTCCATCGGAAAAGATACTTGTCGGTTGTGGCATCTTCAAACTTTAGACTTCTCTTATCGCCATTGCGATGAAACACTAGCGTGTACTGTCCAATTATCATAAATATATCTACCCAATGGGTATTGAAACAATCAAAAGTGCTTAAAAATTCTTCAAATTCCGCACTAGAGAAAGAAATTTTGCCATAACCAATATTATCCAAAATTACTTGTTTGCGTTCCTCTTCTGGCGTACGAAAAATGACAGTGATAAAATCATCAATCTCGTAAACTCGGTTAGGCTTAGTCTTAAGAACTGGAACATCAGGACATCTAGAATGAGATTCAAACACCTTATCCCAACCGGATGAGGAGGAGGAGGAGGAAGCCATTGGTAAGTTTAAATGGTAAGTTTCAATAATATTCTAACCACAGATTTCTTTTCTTCGTAAAACTGAATATCTCTTTTCAGCTTGCGTAATTTTTTCAAATGCTTGTCTAATCTAACTGACCAGTCAACCGTCTTTGCCATGCGCTCGAGACTAAATGCCTAAATTTTTCAAGGGTTTCGAATAATATAGGATAAAATGAAACAGGGAATACAATTTAACTTCTTTATTTAGGTAAAAAATCATAAATATATTCATACAAGATTTTTGAATTCATAACACTACAAGTACAATATTCTAAACCATGATAAGAACAAGTGGTTTTACTTAGAGATAATTTCGGTACATTAGCACTGTCCCTAGTAAATTCTAAATTAACAATATCGGGTATATGCTTAAGATATTTCATCGTGGAAAAAGTTTCCAGTAAGAAGGCCTTCTTTACATACCCCTTCACATAGATGACATCAACATCCCGTAGATCGTTGTAGATAATGCGGTGAAGTCCATTGTAATCGGTTTCACCAGAATTGTAGTATAAACCATGTCGGTTCCCATATAGAAACATTGCTTGCTTCTGACAATCATAGGACAGTTCATAAAACGGCTTAGCGGGTTTAAAAAGATAGTTTTTGATTTGCTTTCCATCGTAAATAACCAATTCTTTAGCTTGAAATTCTGGAACGCTGAATCCTTGAACGTCAACCACAATAAACTTCATCGTGTCTGGGTTGAATAGTAAATGCCTACAACAGATCACGTACTTGACCTGTTAAAGCCTGATACTCGAGCACTCGGTCATGAATAATTATACAAAAGGCCCGGGACTCAGCCGAGAAGTTTTCGGAACTTTGAAACTCCAACTTAACGTCAATAGTGTTACTCTTGAGGGCTTCATTTTGTTTGGAACAGTCAATAACAAAGAGGGCTCTACTAGCGAAAGCGAGAAAATCCAAAAGCGGCTCCGACCGCTGCTTTCCCACATAGGTTTTTTGAAAGTCCGTATACATCTGATAGGCTTCTGCAAACTGTCTATTGGCAAAGTTTAGGTTTAACGACTCATAGGGGTAAACTTCAGAATTTAAATGCAATTTGACGTCGGTGATGTTTAAATTATCAAAGTAGGTACAATCAGCTTCAAAGTTATCTTTTCGCTTCTTCATAAAAAATACAATGACGTATCGGGCTCTCTCAGACATGGTCTTAACGGTCCAAATATCACGCTTTGTTGTTCCCAAAGCAGGCAGTTCATGTAGTTCCCAATTTCTAAACGGAATATATATATCGGTTTGTTCTTTGCAATTTCATCCAAAAGCCTTAATTTCACTGCATCACTCGGGTAAATATGTCTCACTTTCAGCACAACCGTTTTTAAGGTTATTGTCGCCTTCTTAGTACCCGAGGACTTGTAGCAGTTGTCGTCATGACGAGCACGAACTAGTTTAAGTTTCTGTTTACCCATTAATACATTGTGGTAATCGGCAAACACACCAAACAAGATTGAAAGTGGGATGCGAAAATTAAAGTCTTTAGAAGTTTCATCCAAGGTCTTAACAGTTCCACTAGGCCAATTCCATCCGGCTATGTCTAGAGCACGGCTCTCCTGCTCATTTAAACATAGCATATTTTTCACGGTGCTAACAATACCAGGATCTCGAATCTTTTCAATCTCCTTACCATTAACTTCATAGGAAATGTTGTCAAAGAGAAAGGCTCCAGCATTATTGGTTAGATCACAAGTACCGGTCTTACCAGTGGCATCTGCTTCCACCTTAAATGTGCCCTCGATGTAGAGTTGAGCTTCACTCATATCCAAAAAGACATCTTGCTGATTGATAACAATCTCGATTTCGTCATTGTTATTAAAGGAGTTGGTAAAGGGGTGATAAGTGTGCCATTCTTCACGAATGACCGACTCATCGCTCTTGATCTGATTGAAGATTTGAAGTTTTTCTGACATGATAGCCATAAGGACTGCTTATAGACTGCAAATATAATATATTTGAAAACGTGAGTGACCCCTTCGACTTCTGATCACTGAATGATCTGCCGACTGAGGTATTAGTGTTTAAATACCCTTTAAATACTAGAACCATTTCGTCTAAGTTCTAATCGAATTACTACTTCTTCACCTCGAAAATTAAGAGGCCTAGAATCCTGATCTATTAGCGTGAGGGTAATGTTATAGATGCTTTTTTGGTTCACAGGTAAATAGATTAGATTCCTTGGTTCGATATTTATACTGTAGCCGGGATCGACAGTTGGTGAAAATTCGTAAAGAGTATGTGCGGGATTATTTGTGTAATACGAGCCGGAAATGATGTTACACTCTACTCTAATAGTAACAACTTGTATAATATCCACAGGTTGATCTGATTCGTGGAATTCGCCAGACTTTAACAGTTGAGGTGGAAATCCCAACAACTTTGCAATACTGTCTTTTGGCTTAAAGTTTATGTCGTAGACACTGGTTAACTCACACTTTAACGTATTGTTATTGGGTTTAAGCGATAAGATGCGATTCCTTTCGTCTGCGGAAGCACGGGGATCTAGGAGCTTACGTTGTAGAAACTGCTCGATATCTTCCAACTCGTAGGATCCTGTTGGTATTTCCAATACTCGCTCCTCCTGATTATTGACAATGTAATAAAACTTGTTTCGTCCCTCTTCTATATTGTGGATTGTGTTCCAAGTGTTTAGCGAAATTAATGCTAACGAGTAATCAAACCGGGAATCGAGCTCTATGGGAGGTACAAAGTATGCTTCAAGTCGGTGAGAGCGACCTTTTAACGTGAATGTCTGTGACATGACTGCGAGCAATAAGCATCAATACCTGTATTTATAAAGTTTCATTGTAGAGAAATGTTAGAGCAAGATGTCCACAATTGCTCATTCCATAATCCTGATACTGATCGGAATTAAAATATATTTTAACATTTTTCATGTACTTGACAAATTCCTTGGGCGGTTTCAAGTTGCCAAAACTGTCGAAATAAACAACTCGATTACCGTGTTTCTTGTAAGCTACCCAATGTGTTCCGGATCCCGTGTTCCGATCTAAATTAATAACACCGCACTCTGTTTTGAGGGGTGCGTTCGGTAAAGTGTCTCGCATAAATACTCCTCGAAAATGCGGTATTTTTAATCGAGAGACGTACGAATTAATATCGTGATCGGATAACGGTTTGTCAGGTAGCTTTATTGGTAGTTTTTTGGCATTTTTCGTAAAAACAATCCATAACCCGTTTTGTGTTTCTTTAAATACATGCCGCTACCCTTTTTTCCCAATGCAATCGCTTCCATTGTTTCGTTGTGTCGTTTCGATTATTTTAACTTCTCCTTGGCACTTTGAGCGTCATTAATGGCCTTCGCTATCCCCGCGGCGCCTCCGCTTAGTGCCCCTAGGGCACTAAGTCCTGCAAATATGGGAATAAGGGGTAGAAACCCACCCTGTTTCGGTAATGGAATTATTCTCGGTACGTTGATCCTCTTACGACCTCCAACCTTCTTGACCGTTACTCGTGCAGCTTTAAGTATTTTACTGAGAGTCCTTTTCTTACTAACATCACCCGCACCCGTATGTCGAAGTTGTTTCTTAAGCAGAGTGACCACTGATGATAGGGTTTTCATGTTCTTCTTCTTGCTAGCACCCAGCTTGCGTTTTACCTTCATAGCGTTAGTTACTAACCACGCTGAAGCTTTTTCACCAAAACTGGAATCGCTTGCCTTTACTCGTCCCCAAGCTCGGTTCTCCAACACTCGATCGGCTCGATGTCTTTGTTCCAACTCTGTCGACTTGGCGTATTCGATATCGTGATCGCGACAAGCACTATCCAATTTGTTCTTTGGTCGATCGTCTCGAGCCAGTCGCTCTTGAAGTTTGGTTCCAGGTCCGCAATAGGAATAACCAGGCAAATGAAGCTCGAACGGGAGCTTGTTGATAGCTGTATTTAACACACCTGCACCCTGCAGAGTCTTCATTCGTAATGAAGCCCTGGGAGGGTGTAGAGTAGTATTTATAGAGATGCGTCAAGAGAAACAGAAACTCAAAATCCAAGTTTATAATTGCGATATGAAAACAGACAAGTCCCAAAGTAGCAAACATGGTCAACTTTTACCTTCTACAATTCGAGCTTTAATATGTGGTCCGAGTAATTGTGGCAAAACCAATGTAATGATTAGTCTTTTGATTGATGAAAATGGTTTAAAATTTGAGAATGTGTACGTGTATTCCAAATCTCTGCAGCAAGACAAGTACGACTTTCTTCAACAGGCTATGAAACATTCTCGTTTAGGCTATTTCGGCTACAGCGATAATGATGAAGTTCTAGATCCTGTCAGCTCCCGACCTCACTCTGTATTCATATTTGATGACGTAGCATGTGAGAAGCAGGATAAAATACGTAATTATTTTTGTATGGGTCGGCATCATGCAATTGATTCATTCTATTTATCGCAAACTTACTCGAAAATACCGAAACAGCTGGTTCGTGACAATGCCAATGTATTAATTCTATTTAAGCAGGATGACTTACACTTGAAACATATCTACGATGATCACGTTAATACAGACATGCCATTCGATGCATTTAAACATATTTGTTCCGAATGTTGGAAAGATAGGTACGGGTTCCTAGTAGTGGTAAAAGACAATGATATTACCAAAGGTCGATATCGTAACAAGTTTGATACTTATATCATACCCTAAACCCTCGAGGTTCAGTGTAACACTTGACGTCCTAGAAGTTAGATGTGTTAAGTCTCGAGAAACAGGGTCTGTTTAGTAGTTGTTTTAGCTGTTATCTAGCTGTTTTTCCAGAAACAGGGGTCTGTTTTTTAGCTGTTCTTCCCGAACAGGGTCTGTTTATTAGCTGTTTTTCCAGAACAGGGGCTGTTTTTAGCTGTTTTTCCCGAACAGGGCCTGTTTTTTAGCTGTTTTTCCAGAACAGGGTCTGTTTGTAATATGTCTACCCCCATGAGCCAGCTCGATAAAGACGTTAAACGGAGGATTCTCCAAGCTGCACGAACAATAAGAAAGAAGTATTTAGCATTAAAGTTGGAGCGAGGCGAAGAAGATGAAGCTCTTAATAAATTCTTAATGCCTATTACCGATCCTCTGAATAAGCTTGTGAGTGCTTCCGCCACCACCACTGTAAAATCTAAGAAACGGAAGATTAAATTGGAAGAGAGCGTTGGTGGAAAACCCAAAGTTAAACCACCCATAGTAACTCGAGAAGTGAAACCACCTGTAAAATTTTTAACCGAGGAAACTCACTACGGAGATGCTGTTGCTGCTGCTGATGATGATGATGATGATGCTGTGTTTGAAGAAATAGCTCAGAATCCTGCGGAACACATAAGCAAGAATTTTGAAGATTCTCTTCGAAAATCTGATGTGTTTGAGACTTTTATCGAGCAGTATCCGAAGATTGCTCAAGACTATCTGAAACTATATTGGTCGCACTCTGCCGAAATAGATGCTAACAGCCTGAAATATGATTTGGTGACTGATTCTTGGAGCTTAGGTTCAGAACCGGTTAATTTCTTAAAGAATGGTGATATTCAAGTTGGCCCCCTTACGTATAAAGGAACTCTGGGACTATACGATTTATTGTTTCTCAAGGCTCCTCACTTTAATACCGCTGCCGATGAAGAACAATATAAGGATATTTTAAAGCGAACAGATTTATACTTGAAAGACAATGGTCAGTTGAAAGGTAATAGATCCCACAAATACAATGCCATTGTGAAACCACTAATTTCGAAAGGTTCTACCAGTAAAATTCCTTCGCCCGGGGGTAGAATAGTGACCAGATCGAAGTCTGAGAAATCTGGGTCTGTGAAATCTGGATCTGCCTTAATGGAATACAGCGAAAAACCCAAAGAATATGTCTACTACGATGACGTCAACGAGTTGGTTGATAGGTTAAAAAAGCTAGACGCTTCCAATCAGGTTGGCAACAATAATAACATGAACGAGATTTGGAGCATTTTGCATGAATTGGAACACCTTGGAGTAATTGAATTCTATAAATAAGTTTGTTAAAGCTGTTATGCCTTAGTACCGCAGTAATCATGAATAAGTTTGGACGTTCCTTGCCCACGTCGTCTAATCAGAAGAGAGTGAGAGTGTTGCAAGCACCCAACTTGATCACTCTTACAAAAGATGGTGATTATGATATTCGAGATCATCGGCTTTGTAACGTCAAATCGCCAGCAGATATCGCTGACGCAGTAAATAAAAAGTTTGTAGAGAGTATGCTAACTTCACTTTCTACTACCATTGATAGATCGCTGAATGATAAAATACAAGTATCCCACTTGGAGATGTTGAGACAAGTAGCGGGGTTGGAACAAAAAGTAAACAACTCTATCGGTAGTATTGTAAAGCAAATGGAGGCATTTACAAAAACTAATAAGGATTACGTAGACTCGGTATCCGACCAACTTAAGCTGCTTGACAACAAATTAAAGAGCGAGACTTTAGTTTTGGATACCCACCTGGATCGCCTATCTACCCAATTCAAGGATCTCGAAAAACTCCTAAAAGTTTACACCAAAATGCTCTCAGACCAGTCAGGACGGATGTGGGAAAGATTCGTGAAGAACTCTCCAAATTATTACAAACAGTTGATTTGCTAAAGAAAGGATCTTCCCGTCCACCAACTATCTAAAATTTAGACGTATATAATTCGATATCTTGCTGCAGAACCTCATTCTTTGAGAAATAATGGCCAAGGGCATTACGAAGGCTAGAGAACAAGTTGTTAAGGAACTACATAAACCCGCTAGAATCAAATTTAAACGTCGTAGATTTATCCAGTATGGTTTAGATGATACGTTTGCTTCCGATCTTGCTCAACTCGATCAGTACGCGCGTGAAAACAAGGGATTTAAATACATCTTGGTTGTTATTGATTGTTTCTCCAAATTTCTCTGGACCAGACCTCTAAAGTCAAAAAATGCTCAGGATGTGACTAATGCCATGGATCATATACTCAAACAGTCTCGGAGGATTCCGAAAAAGCTGGTTACAGATAATGGGAAAGAGTATTACAACGCTAGCTTTCAAAGTCTTATGAAGAAGCATGGGATCCATCATTACAGTACCTTTAGTATTTTAAAGGCTTCTATTGCAGAACGTGTAATTCGAACGCTCAAAGAACACTTGTTTAAGTTGTTTACCTTGAATGGTAATCATAAATGTATTGACTTGTTGGAACAAGTTACAAATACTTACAACAACACCAAACATCACACAATCCGCATGAAACCGAAGGATGTTAGCAAGAGTAATGAGAAGAAAATATTGGACTCTGTTTATAGTCGTTTAAAGGTTGTGGCAAAGCAAAAATTCAAAGTTGGTGACATTGTTCGCATCAGTAAGGCTAAGCACGTGTTTGAAAAGGGTTATTTACCTAATTGGACCACTGAGTTGTTTAAAGTATCTCAGGTGAAGATTACCAATCCTACAACTTATTTGCTAGAGGATACAAGCGGGCAGCCTATTAGTGGTGGATTCTATGAAGAAGAATTGCAAAAAACCAAACAATCTGATGTATTTCTTATTGAACAAGTTTTGCGTAAAAAGGGTAAAAAGATGTATGTCAAATGGCTTGGGTTTGATAAGTCTCATAACAGTTGGATAGATATGGCTAAGGATGTGGTTTAGGCCTGATCTTTGTACAAATAGTCAACATTTTTCCGGTTTTCGTCAGTTGAAATCATGCCGTATTGCAAGGAGTGTAATACTGAAATTTTATCCCGTAGTGCTCATAACCGTACCACAAAACATAAGCAGCAATGTAGTGAGACCTTGTACTCTCAGGTAAAATTAGTTCGAACTGCTTTTAAAAACCGCATACTAACTTACCATCTGACGAGTGACTTACATTCAACTGATGTTAAGCAATATTTAGAAGATCTCAAAGATACGGTTATTACTTTACTCACTGATCCTTTAAAGACTTACCCCCAGCTTAAAGTTAATATGGAGCTCTATGGTTGTTATCTGTTGGCATCCACACAAGAACAAGACATTAAATCGTTTAATACCAAATTTAGTGTTATTTCTCCCAACACTAATTTGGATGACTTTTACAGCGAATATCAGATGTCTCTAGTGAAAAAAGCTTCCGAATTCACCGAGATGGGAAGCGGATGGGCGTTATCCAGACTACTGTTTCTCGAACTTAACATCAATAAATGTGGAGTGGGGGTAGAGTTCTCTCTATAATACCATTACTACGTTAGCAGTCGTCGCTATTTTAGTGTGAGCCATGGCAAGTAAAAGTTGTACCGCTGCTGCTGCTCCTGCTCCTGCTGCTGCTCCTGCTGCTGCTCCTGCTGCTGCTTCTGAGGTGATGGAAGACGACGGCTATAGTTCCCGAAGCTCATCACCCTATTGGACGTATTTGGACAGTATGATTCTTCGAAGTAACAGAGAAATTCGCAACGAGAAGAAACTCCTGGGTGAATTTTGCTATCCTACTGGTAATTTTACAGTAATTGTGGGTCTCAGTGTTGCCAGGGGGATGATACCAAGTGTTAAACTAGTCCCCACAACGTCTGAACATGAGCCAGTATCCCTCAGCCATTCTGACTGGATCGAGTTTTTGGAGATCATTGACAAGATGTTTGAAGATATTGATGGAAGTGTGGCAACAACGCTGACGTCGTCATCGGAAAATTTTACCCTATCCAGTGCTATTCTTTTAAACGAGCGAATATTTCGACTTGGAAGCAATGATGTAACTTTAACGTTTTCTTGTAATGATATAAATTCTATTGTTAGCATTAAGCATTTAATTAACTATAGATTAGAATTAGTTAACCGCTTACAATTTAGAACCTATTATGATGATACTTTACAGTATGCCCAATGTTTTGCTGATATTAAGGAAAACTTTTTTGAAATTATTACCAATCTCTGTAATTTAAACCTGTTTGAACAAAGTTATTACATGTTGGAATTATTGCATTATACTCCGCAAAAATTGCTCGATGACTTTGATAAACTGTGCATGTATGCTGATGATTCATAATAATAAATATTTTAAAGCTTTGGGTTCTTTTCTTTCACCCTTCCCTCTCCTTTCCCTCCGATAGTAAATATTTCTGCTGTTACTAATAAATACAACTCGATTCTAGCAGAGATTTCATAGTTGTTTCAACAATCGTTACATACAGTTCTAATCTATCGAGACCTGTCGTGACTTGTCTGCAGCCTGTTTAGAAGTTAGTTCAACACCGACGTTGTTGTCTTTGCGTTTGGCCAGTGTACAAGATGTCTAAACAACGTCAGGAAGTTTGCATCGATCTTCAGGGCTATCCTTTAGCCAGTGGGTTTATACCAAAGGAGTTGGCTGTGTATGATGGTGCTCGATTTTGCAGCTTTCTCTTCAAGCCTCCGTATGGTAGGAAATTTTTGAAACCCGAAGATCTCAAAATAGTAGAACATCTGGAGGAGAAATACCATGGCCTAATGTGGGAGTCTGGTTATTTGGACTTGAACCAATTTGAAAGTGTTTTACGTGACGTCTGTCTTCAGTATGATTCTCCTAAATTTCTGGTTAAGGGCGATTTAAAGGCAACTTGTTTAAAACAGATTTTTGATTCTTGTCTTATATTTAGTGTTCCTTTAAAGACTGAACCTAAATTAAGTAAATATAAAAAAGTTGTAGAATGTTTTCACCATAAGGACTTTAATGTTTGGCATTGTGCCTGTAATAATGCCAAGTTATTGTATAATTTCCGACATTGTTTTTTAAATGATATGGAATAAAAGTATATAACATAGTTTGTTTGTTTTATTTCTTAGTATAGCTCGATTAGTCTAAGTAGAAAGACGATCTGAAATGATTAGCCGCAGTGTAGATTGTACTGATTGCTTAGACGATGGTCTGGCCGTTATTCGTACTTTTGAAGAAAGACTGATTACGTTTGCAAATTGGTCCAATAAAGTTAGCCCTAAAGACTTAGCACAGGCTGGTTTTTATTACACCCAGCGATTAGATATCGTTAAATGGGCATTTTGTTATTGCGAGTTTGCTGATTGGAAGGAAGGAGATGATCCACTAGCCGATCACTATAAGTACTCTCAGCATTGTCGACTAGCTAAAGTATTGTGGAAGTGTCGACCACAGAAAAAGAAAGCCCCACCGCGAAGCTTGAAAAAGATACAACCAGAACCGCTCCGAACTCTCCATGTTAGTTCTCTGTTCTTAATACCACTGTTGGTGTTATTAGCCAGTGGACTGATACACCTCTATGATATTATAAATCGCCATTCTTCGACGCTTTAGCTCATTTTCACGTGAGCTATGGCTCTGTTAAGTTCGTCCTTCATTCTGCTGGTTGCAGTAGTACACAACGTCTTCTACGTATGAAAAATGTGAAAAACGCCTCTGTTTTGTTCGATTTTGGAGATGGTAACGCTAGCAGACCATGGATTCCGTTGGATTTCAACCCGCAGAACGCTGATCACATGTCTGTATTCTCCGCCATGATACCCCCATCAAACAGCAACAGCTCTTTTCGCTACAAGGTTCACTTTCTCTTTCAAGATTCGACGATTGGTGAAACAGGATGGATGACGTTCCTTAGCGAGTGCAAGAATGAGACCGCATCCCCAACTCGTACTCCTGCTGCTGCTGCTAATTCTCCACTACCGCCATCTTTCTCCGAAACTCTGAACAGTATTTCTAGTTTACTTGTATTCGTAGCAGTAACCTGTTTAATATTATTAACTAATTTTGTATATAAGGTTGCTAAATATAGATATATCTTGTGGTTAAATAAATAATTTTCCTACTACTGTGTGTTTTCTTCCTTTAATCCATTTATTACATATCGTTATCATCGTGACTTCGCTAACAACAACAACAACAACAACAACAACAACAACAACAACAACAACAACAACAACAACAACAACAGCTTGCTTGCCCAACTGCCGCAAGCCTTTATGTTCGGAACTCAATATTTTATGTGAAGCAGATGGCCAGGTCGTCTAGAGCGTTGGTAATTCCACGTTGTAATATGCAGGTCCCAGGTTCTAATCCCACCGATGGCAGGACTTTTTTTCAGATTCATACTTATGCAGGATGACGTTGCAGATGGCAGTTCTAGGTTTGGAATAGTTGGTTCAGGTTGGGTAGTAAACGATTGGATTTCGGAGTGGCAGGTGACAGATGACATATGATAGATGACAGCTGACGTATGATCGGTGACAGGATGGCAGTTGAGTAGTTGATGCCCCCCTCAAGTAGTTCAGGCCCCCAAGTAGTTCTAGCCCCCAAGTAGTTAAGACCAAAGTAGCTAACGCCCAAGAGTGTGACAGATGACGTATGACAGTTGACAGATGACAGTTGACAGATGACGTATGACAGGTGACAGATGACGTATGATAGATGACGTATGACAGGTGACAGATGACGTATGACAGGTGACAGATGACGTATGACAGGTGACAGATGACAGTTGACAGATGACAGATGGCGTATGCGCGCGCAGGTTGGGTTTGATGCTGGCGCATGCGGTATGGTTGGGTTTGATATGACGTCATATATCTCAAGATAAAATCCCCCCGGGAGACGGAGGGCGCAGAACATCCCATCTCCCTCTACTCACAGACGTATCTTTTAGATGCAATTGCAAAGGAGTTACGTAATGATAATGTAAAGCTTCTATGGTTGCCAGTTGCACACTGTGAATTCAACGCAATTGAATTAATTTGGGCATATGTGAAAAATACAGTGGCAAAATTGAATACTACGTTTAAAATCACAAATGTACTAAATTTGTGTCTTGAAACGATGCAGAACGTTCCAAATTCTGTTTGGGAAAATTGCATTGGACACGCTAATAAAATTGAGGAATACAGAGAAAAAGACCACTTTTTTTTTTTTTTTTTTTTTTTTTTTTTTTTCTCCTTGGGCTCCGTCCGAGACCGGAAGCACTGCGGCCACTAGAGGCCTTTTGTGCCTACCCAATAACTTTTGTTACACCCACTCTGTTATCCCAGTTTCCTGCACAAGCCTGTACAGGTCCACAAGGGAGCGGGTGATCAATTCCTCCGGTTCTAACTTTGGTTGCCCGAACAGTTGGTGGCGCTTGCGATCTAGTGACTCGCAATTATATATAATGTGCTGAACTGTTTCCCTGTCCCTACCGCATAGTCTGCAGCTAAGGTCTCCCTGGTACAGTTTCATTTTGTTGAGAAGGTCCTTTACAGCCATATGTCCTGTTAGTACCCCTACGATTGTCCTCAACTGGATCCTGCTCAGATTTAGCAGTTGCCTGGTGAGTCTAGGATTGGGATTTCCTATAGCGGCCTTGCTGTGGTTCAGTCCCTGTACTCCGTTCCAGTGGACTTTGTGTTGTTGTTTGATCCATCTGTTTACCGCCTCTCGTGCCGTGCACTTTGGCACCCCGAGAGATGGTTCTGGGCCAATGTATGGTGTAGCCGATCCCTGTCTAGCAAGTTCGTCGGCTTTTTCGTTACCAGTGATGCCCTTGTGTCCCGGTACCCACATGAGCTTCACTGAGTTTCTGGCAGCTAGCGCGCCAAGATCGTTTATGCACTCCCATACCAGTCCCGAAGTGACTCTGTGGCATGAGAGTGCCCTCAAAGCGGCCTGACTGTCTGAACAGATATAGATCCGCTTATTTGAATAAGCCCTCCTATTGTTTTCCAGCGCACATTGTAAGATGGCGTAGGTTTCTGCTTGGAATACCGTGGGGTACTTCCCCAAGGAAAAGGACATGTCCCTCCTTGGTCCGACCCCATGTACTCCTGCTCCGGTTCCCGCTTCGGTTTTTGATCCGTCGGTGTACCATATGATTGCCCCCGGAGGAAACTCTGGGTTTGTCGAAGTCCATTCCCTGCGATCCGCTATTACTACCTCGTAGGGGATGTTGTATTGGAATTTTGGAGTCATGTAGTCCGATCTCATTTCTAAATCGGGCCCTCCAATCTTCTCTCTTATGAGTTCATGTCCCGCCCTTTTCCGTAATGAAGAGGGCAGAGTGTTTTGCAGTCGATAGAGACCCATCCTCGCCTCTCCCTGGATGACCAGGTGCAAGGGAGGAAGGTCTAGGAGATTCTCCATCGCTGAGGTAGGGGTCGATCTCATTGCCCCTGTAATGCCCAGACAGGCTAGTCTTTGCAGACTGCTGAGCCTGAGCATTATTGTTTTCTGCGTTGCCTTGGTCCCCCAGACCAAGGCTGCATAAGTTATTGCGGGTTTCACCACTCTGGTGTACAGCCAGTGCACCATCTTTGGTGAGAGACCCCATGTTTTCCCATACGTTCGTCTGACCACCGCAAGGGTGATTTCCGCTTTTCGTATGGTTTTATCCACATGCTTGTTCCAGGTAAGTTTTGAGTCCAGTGTTACCCCCAAATACTTTACCTCTTCCTGCAGTGGAATTGTGACTCCTCGCAGGGTTAGAGGACCGAGCCCCTCCTTTTTCCTGCGGTTAGTGAACGGGACGATGACAGTCTTGTTTGGGCTTACATTAAGTCCTTCCTGTCCTACCCATTTTTCCACTACGGCGAGGGCGCTCCTCATGCAGTCCCTCACGGTTGTGTTGAATTTTCCTTGAGTCGTTATGACCAGGTCGTCTGCGTAGCCCAGGATCGAATAACCCCTTTGGCTTAGTTCTTTTAGAAGCCCGTCCATTACCAGGTTCCAGAGGAGGGGAGAAAGAACCCCCCCCTGAGGGCATCCCCCTGCCACCCGGGCTGCCAAAGTTTCACCGAGTAGATCTGTATAAATTACCCGGCTTTTAAGCATGCTTTCTACCCATCTGCAGCAGGTCTCATCTAGCCCGATGCCCCTGATTGCTCTGGATATAGATGTGAAGGATGTGTTGTCAAACGCTCCTTCAATGTCCAGAAATGCTCCGAGAAGCACTTCTCCGTTACCTATCGCGTTCTCCACTCTGCTAACTAGCTGGTGGAGTGCTGATTCGGTCGACCTTCCTGTTCTGTAGGCATGCTGGTCTTGATGAAATGGTCCGTCCCCCATTATAGCATCCCTTATATGCCTATCTAACAGTTTTTCTAGTGTTTTTACAACAAAGGACATTAGACTGATGGGTCTGAATGCCTTGGCGACCGAGTAGTTGGGACGTCCATGTTTCGGTATGAATACCACTTTGGTCAGTCTCCAGATCCTCGGTATGTGACCTAGGGCCAGACTGGCCCTTAGTATGTGACAAAGCTTGCTGACAAGCAGGTCTGATCCCTGCTGTAGCAACGCTGGACAAACTCCGTCTGGACCCGGAGATTTGTAGGGTTCAAATGAGTTTATAGCCCATTTTATTTTTTCAGGGGATATCACCTTCTTAGCAGCCTGCCAGTTGTCCCTATGAGCTCTGTTAGGAGCTTCATTAGGTCCTCCAAATCTCCAGGCTTCAGGTGTTTCCTTTATGATTTTGGACCCAGGGAAGTGAACCCGAAACAGTTCGGTCATTGTTTCCTTCCCCGTTAATGTTTGCTCTCCATTCTCAGTGACAAGAGAGTTGATTGCAGGCTGAGTGTCCTTTGACAGTATCTTTGCGAGTCTGGCACATTCTGGAGTGCTTTCAATAGCCTCGCAGTGCCTTCTCCAGGATGCTCTCTTGGCCTTTCTCAGCGCTATGTTGTATTCAGTAAGGGTAGCCCTATACGCTTCCCAGTTGCCTGATCGTTTTGCCTGATTCCAGTTCTTTCTTACTTGTCCTCTTTTGGCCTCCAGGTCTGGTCCCCACCAGGGGACCTTCCGGGAGGAATTTGATGTAGTTTGAGGACAATTTGCTTCGAATGCCGAAATGGCCGCGTCCGTCAATTGATCCGCTACCAGTTCGAGGTCCGTCACGTTATTTATTACCTCTTTAAGCCCCTCCAGGTTACGTTCTAGGTCTACCCGATAGTTACCCCAGTTCGTTCTGCGAGGGTCGCGATAAGAGTTAGATTCCCGTTTTATACACGTTATTTCGAACCGTATATGTCTGTGGTCCGAGCAACTCTCTTCCTCAGACACATGCCAGTTTTTAATATAATTGCCGACGTAAGCCGTTGATATAGTTATATCTAAAACCTCCTGCCTTTGCCCAGTTACAAAAGTCGGATTATTACCTCTATTCATAATGTCTAAGTTATTTGCCATTAGGAATTGAAAGATGTGCTCACCTCTTTGATTGGTGTTAGTGCTGCCCCAGATGCTGTGGTGTGCGTTTGCATCACACCCGATGATCAGCTGCGATCCACTTCCTCCGCAGTCTCTCACCAGTTCCTCCACAGCGCTGGGTGGTGGCGCTTCCGGGTCATCGTATGGGAAATAAGCCGATCCAATAGTGATATTCTTCGGCCCACCTCCCTCCGTGGTTGCTAGTCTTACTGCCACGAGATCCCTGAGACAGAACTTAGCCAGTGGCAGCATCCTTATATTCTTTTTAATTAAAATGCAGGTTCTCGGTCGGTCGGTGGTTCTATTGTAAACCAATTCACCACCTACTCCCGAGAGACCTTTTATTTTACCTTGGTTGACCCAAGGTTCTTGAATGAGGGCGATGTCGCAGTTCTCCATCACCCTACACAGGACAGCCGAGGCTGCCCTGCTGTGGTGAAGGTTAACCTGCACGACCCTCACTTTGAATGTAATTTTTCTTTTCTACTCCTGTCCATTCTTGTTCCCACGAGTCTGGGGGAAAGGGTGGTCCGCACCGGCAGCGCCCCCTTGCCGGTGTAAGGCTGCTTACTCCGGGATGTCGCCTGGTGTCCCGGAGGCTCCGTTTCAAACGCCTGATTACGGCCCAGGCGCCATTCGTCCCTTTGGCACGGGTCGCGTCACACCGTGGGATTAAGCCGCATGTGTTAGATGTAGGTGAAGTGTAGGTGTTGTAGTGTGCTCACCGCTGTAACCCGCCGCCCCGCGCAGGGCGGCCGCAGCAGGACAGGCAGTGAGCTGGTGTTAAATGTGTAGTGTTGTAGTGTGGGCACCACTGTGCAGTTGTATCCTTCTTAGTCTGGCTTCTAACCTCAGAGACCTTCCCAGCATGGTTGAACCTAGCTGGCCTAGCCCTCCGAGTCAATGAAGCTCGCAAGCCCCGCCGGTACGTCAAACCGAGGATACGATGGGGGGAAAAGACCACTTAGTTGATGTTGTTGTAGAACCATTAATTATAAATTTAGATGAATATGATGACTCCAATGAAGACTTTAGTGATGATGAAGAAGGAGAAAACGATCCATAAGTGTAGGTATTCTTCGGTAAAAAAGAGTGGTGTAATCCAATCAGGTTATTTTTAGTTGTAGGTTTAAATAAATTTTGTCAGGGCTTTGTACTTTAAAAGTTAAATCAGATGTGATTCTACGGAAACAGGCCACTTTCACCTATTTCTTTTATTATTAAGCAAAGGCAAATGCAGACAAACTTAACACAGCATTTGTTACAATTTTCCAAATATGCGAATCACACAAATAAGGGAACATCAAAAATATTGTTTTTCTTTTAGGTGAATTATAAATGAATCAAGCTAATTGGCCTATTTACGTTACTCACTTTGAAGTAATATTTTTAAATTACTATTGTTCTACTACACACGTTTTGCCTATTTTATATATCTTAATGAAACAATAGAAAATCGTTAAATACAAATAAATGTAAATATTTACCAATGCATATACTTATTTTTTCTTAATTTTACCAGTTACCTACTTTATCATATAGAGCACAAAAAAAACCTTCACTATATTGCATTACTTTAATGATTATTACCTTAACACCCATACTATTGCACCTTCGACGCCCCGCTCCATCCCGCAAGCTCAATGCTGCTATCCTTTACACAAATTAATTGTTTGTATTTAGGTTTATGACAACTGCCCAAAACCTAATTTTCGTTAAACGTAAAGTTACATCTCTTTAAATGTAATACAAAAAAACAAAAATTTTTGCTGTAAGATTACTGGTAGTAATTACATAACCACAATCATTTTTTGCCTATTACTACCAAACCTAAGAAAAAAAAATAAAAATAATATTTTTTGGGAATAAAGCAAGGTTTACTTTATCGCCTGTAAAAAATTAGTTAGGCCTGGGAGTACCAGTAAGGCACAATAAATTTTTAAACTTGAGTAATTGATGAAATAGGGAAAAAATGGTGACAATTTGACAATTACCTTCCCATTAAAAAAGAACCAAGGCATCTACGGTTACAAAGTTTTACATGTGTAATAGAGACAAGTAACTTTACCGAAATATGTGAAAATTATATTTTTTAAAATTGTACTTTTTACTTTGCAAGCTTCCAAACTGAGGGGTCAAAACTTTAGAAATGGATAGTAGATGTTTCTAAGTATTATTAGCTCTGACCAGGCGACACTGCAGTAAAACCTTCTTAACCATAGTTTTAAGAATTTTCTAAATGTGGCAACAATGCTACAACTAATTTAGTATCACTGCAAAGTGTATGTAAAATCAGTGTTACTACTCTTGTATTAAACTTTAACAATGTTTTAAGAACTGTGTACATTTGACATCAACGAATCAAGATAGAATTGATAGGCTTACACCCCTTAATATACCTCCACTTAAAACTTGTTTTTCCCTACCAATAAACATAGAACGTTTTGTTGCCTTTTTATAATTCATCCAGTAGTTTTAAATTAGAACCGATTTAAGACTTCGCGACTTAAAGATACATAAATAATAACTCACAACAAAGCTGTCAATTACTGTTAGACTACTAAAAAAAAAGTTAAAATAAAAGTCTACAATATTTATTAACTATTTATTAATTACAATGCTGTACAAATATTATAATATACATTCTAATTAACAGGTTTTCTGTTTCTTGTAACCAAACGGTTCAGAGTTCCCATCAACTAGAAACTTTCTTTTTGTGGAGTTTGGCCTGTAGAGTTTCGTCTCAGTGCAGGTTGTTACAGAGTGGTCTTTGGTTCTTCGAATATCTTTTGAGATGATCGATATTGGTTCCGACTCTGTAAGAAGCATATCCTTAATAGTGTCGAAATTTATTAACCGCGATGCCTCGTAATTTAAGGATATTCCCTTAACTTTACAAACCATCACATCAGAATTAGTCTTGGTAGCATTTACTTTATAAGAATAATTTTTGGGGCCTCCAGAAACAAACTCTGTAATGTAGCTGTCATCACCATACACTTCTAATTCATCGGTTAGATCACCAATGAATTGTCCAGTAGTTAAATCAGTCCCACCAGGTCTGGTAACGTAAATAACGGAGTCAGTATCGTAATAAAGGACTCTGTTACCTAATTGTTCAAGAGACGAATAAAGTTTCCGGCGCGCTTGGGCAGTAACGAAAGCAGCAATATCCACATTAACAGTAGCTAACGGGTCAAGGGATTCTTCTCTATGTTCATATCCAACAATTAGAGTGTTGTCATTGACAGGGAGAACACCATTAACATAAATTGATGGATTTGTTAGCATTGCAAATAATTCAACAGGTTTATTTACAATCTTTGTCTTTGGTTGATTTTCCCGTTGTCCAAATTTGCCCCAAAAAGAGTTTAAAATAAGTTTAGCTAGAGATCTTAGGCCAGGGTTTTCAAGAATCCGAGAATATTCTAATTTGACATCTTCCCTTGCAAAGAATTCTTCAATATATTTGCTTTTCTCTTCCTCGGTCGTACACTCTTTGGGCCAGCCGGAAGCTTCCTGCTTTATTTTAATAAATTTGTTCATCATTCCTGTGAACAAGCCATCTTCACCAGTCTCCTTATTAAATGTCAGAACATCATATTTCCATATTTCTTGTATTTCGGTTATATTGTATCCCTTCACAACAGCTTTAAGTACCTCGTCTAGAACCCATGTTCCCTCTAACGTTCTTTCTTCATCAGTATGATTACACTCGTTTGTAATCATGTCTTCACCGCAGGTTCGACAAAGAACAATCATCAATTTACTATTCATTTTAACGGGGAGAACTGGATGGTAGAGATCTTGAGGAGATAAAATTTTACATTTAATTAAGCCGCTGATATTGTTCAAATCCAAACTGTGACATTCCTCCCCTACGAAAACTTTAGGATGTGCAACTGGAAATTTTCCGTACTTACATACCCAGGGGTACAGGGAACAAACATCCATGTATTTAATCTTTTCTGCTTCTTTAGCCTTGTAATAAGTATGAGTATTACCCGTACGCCCTCCGTAGAAAGCATCTCTCGGGTTTAAAGGCAAAAGTGTTAAAAGAGGATGTGTCTCGGTGTAGGCCTTAATTTCCAAATTATCTTTTAATTGCTTTCTAAAGTCACACTCCCATATTTCATTAACAACAAAACCCATTTCTTTTAACTTTGTAATTTTTGCTTGAGATGATTCATACCTTAAATTTGGTGTTGTGGAAGGATCGTCACCAACAGGATCATCTCTTCCAAATTTATAACATTTTGGGCATCCATGGTAATAACAGCTCTGAAACTCGAAAATTTCATTGGTTTCAAGAGAGTAACCATCAACTTTTACACCATGCAGAACCATTTCTCTCCCTTTAGCAGAATGTAAAATATTGATTTGTCTTTGTTTTTCCTCCCAAATTAACCACTCTATTGCAATTTTACTTTGTTGATCTTTCCACCTGTATCCGTTTTTAGGAATAACTCCAATGGTGTTGGGTTTTAAAAAGTTTCTGCGGAATACTTTGTTGCATGTGGAAGCAATTGTTGTGGCTTCGGTAAAGGGACAGACATTAGTGGTTGACAACAGTTGATCTCTAAATTTCAAACAGGCTCGTGTTAGAATTTCTACATCTGATACACAGTATTCAACCAAGTCCTTTTGCATTTCGAATCGATCATTTTTGTGTTCCTTGTACCACTGTAAAAACTTCTTTCGACCATCTTCCTTCATGGTGTCTGGAGAGAGTATTCTAAAGCAGGGAGGGTACCAACGTAATGTTCGTTTGCTTTTGTGTTGAATAAATGAGGAAAATATCCCTTTTTGAAGTCATCGCCCAAACCAAATGCTTTTGGTAATTTCGACAAGGCCATTGGGAAATAGTTAAGAGAGTCAATAAATTTCACATTTCCAACCTTCATCATGATTATTTTTGTACCCCTCATAATTAGTTCTGGTGTTAGAGTGGTGTTTGTGAGTAAATAATTCAAAATAAATTGATGGTCAAAGGCTTGACCGTTGTGTGCTATTACAACAACATTTTTAAAGGTTTTTCTTAATTGTAGCAAATGTTGCGTAAATAGTAAAACAGGGTCAAAATTTTTAAGTATTTGCAGTCTAACACCACATTTTCTACATATTTTGTCTTCTGTGTTGATGCACTGTGGCAACAACGCACAACAGGCACCGGCAGCTCAAATTTTTTTGGAGGCTAGAGGCTGTGGTTCGTTATCTTTCCCTTTTCCCTTTAGGCGCCACTTGATTTAATGTGACTAAATCAAGAAAATAACCAGATGTTAAATTGGGTTGGAAAACCTTTCAATAAAACTACAAAATTATATCTGTGACCCAAGGTATTTAATTAAGCGACGTTAGATCGTTCCTTTTTTTTGCATTTGATTTTAAAATATATTGTTGATGATTACAAACTTCCAAAAGTAGATAATAGAAATGATAAGATCCACCGAAAACAATAGTATAGGTTATGACATTTAAATTCAGTACTAAGTAGCTTTTCTTGACACAAGGATTTATAAAAAGATGTTTTAATTTTTAGATTATCCTCAGGGAAGATTCATGAATCTTTTCGGCGCTTAATCGCAAGGTTAAAGAGATGACCTCTTGTCGAGATAGCTTTACAGTAGGTAGTTAATGTGAAGTTCTGAATATAATTATAAATAGTTTTTGGAAAATAGCATTAGGTTTTTTTTTTTATATATAACATTTTAGAATATTAAGTAGGTATTTAAATGGAGATTAATGTTTCGCAAAAAAATGGTTATTGGTCACATTCCCTATTTTCTTTGAATAATGAATGTCTATGTACAAAAATATACAGGCCTGTTGGCGATTAGGTACTCTGAATCAAATTAGTGCTTCATGACTTCAGCAGGACGCCCTCTTTCATGGCTGCAGAAATATATTACGGCATGGCTTTTCCCAATGTAGGGTATAACAGGGAATATGCCCTCTTCACAAACTGGCTTTTAAATTACCCAACCACCATGTCTTCATGGAAGGTCTGGAAAAATCAGAGGAGGATGCACCCTAGTACCTCAAGGAAAGAGAACCCTAAAATACGAAACCAAAATTGAAATAAGAAAACCCAACCTTAAAACAAAATTAAAATTTCTCACTGATTTGTGAAATCTTACCTCTAAAAGGGCATTGAAGGGACCTCGTGGTCACGACACGACACATAAAAAAGAAAAAAAACGGTAAAAACCGTTTGCTTCTGCCTGCTACGATGGCTGATTTTAGAAGGAAGCAGTTTCTTTCTTCTTCAATAAAAAAACATGACCTTACCCTTTACACCAATACTGCCAACTTAAAAATTCTGAATAATTAAAATGGGACTGGAGCCACGACCTAAACAACATACCCTTTACAACCTGCACCAACGATGAACCAGGACATAGAACACAATATCGGAGTACGCTCTCCGATCCCAACGCGTATGAGGAAATACGAACGTTCAACAAATCAACCTAGGCCTACTCTAGAGCCATTCTGAATCGCAACGCGTGCAACGCCTAGCATGAACTCGCCTCTCGGTCAGAAGATTTATGTGTGCCGCTTAAACATCGCCGGGCGGAGACTCCGATACTTAAGAATTGCCAAAATATGGTGCTCTAAGATTAGTTCGGTATCTAATCGAAAACTAGAGATGTACTGAAATAGATGTGTAATCTTAGGAATGTGCTCAGATCCGTGCGATTTCAAAAAAATATTAAACTGTAGCAATTTGAAACTGCTACATTACCCCCCACCGAAAATAAAATAGGATATGTAATAGACTATTTTAACTAACTATAATGCAAATAGAAATTTATAATAAAGTGAACAGGGAAACTGGGAGATCTTACGTTTGAATTGTTTCAATGTTTTGGTTTGATAACTGCGTGTATCACCCGCCTATAAGGGACAAAATTAGTAGGGACAAAATCGGTACTGGTACAAAAGTTTAAGAAGTCACAATCGGTAAAGTCTGACCAAAGCAATTAACAACCACGTAAATCAACCATCACATCCTACAATGACATGAACATGAAACTACACATCTGTAAAACTTGACCGAAACAAATATCAGGGATGTGTAAATCATTAAAAGGAACATGTATCTGCATGAATAATTGGAAATTGATCTAAGGTAATCTAGCTCTCTAAAACTTAGACCAGTATGCATAGCATAACTAACAAAACTTAATAATCTATCCCGAAATCATAATATATATCACAAAAATGCTAAGTAGGTAACTAATATACCAAATAACTACAACCATTAGTGTACCCCTACACCAATAATCGATGCTAGATCAGTGCCAACTTAGAGGCAGAAACCCAGCGAGTAACTTCGCTTAGGAACTGTCAAAATATCAACCATAATATATGTCAAAAAAATTTCCAACACAGTGAAATATATCTAGAAAAGATGAATGCCACTAAGTCAGGGATACAAATTTAAAGTACTTTTACCTACAGATTAAGTGGAAAGGTAAACGTAACCCCTAAATTTTAGCATTCTTTCCAGATATAAAATTAATCCGAAATTTCCCTATCCTGATCTGTGTTTCCCAGATCAGTACCGTCATATTGCTTAAGATCTTTGATATGCCATCTACCAGCTTTAGAACCATCCACGTTTTTAAGGTCATAAACTAAATTAGAAATCCTTCTATGTACTATTGACAGAATATACTTTGGAGCTAACTTTGCCATAAAATGATTAGCGGCGCTAGACAAAACTTGATTCTTTCTCCAAACATGATCGCCCGGATTAAAAGAAAATTCTCGCTTTCTGAGGTTATACGCCTGCGAATTGCGCTCATAGGCCGCATGGAGTCGTCTTTTAACTTCTATAAAAATTTCTCTAAGACCGTGCATATTTTTAGCATACGATTCTCTATCTCCCGGAATAATTTCGGTATCTTCAATTTTAAGTTCATTCGATTGGGAATAAAATTTGCCGGACAATGGAGGATGCCTGCCGAAAGCTAGAAAAGCAGGAGTGAAGTGTGTAACTTCATGTTTAGAGGTATTTATTGCCTGCTGTATTTTCGAAATATTTTTATCCCAATCCTCATGATCATTTATGTAACTTCGAATAGCAGTACCGACTGTTCTATTATTCCGTTCGACAAAATTGCACTGAGCCGAATATAACGCGTTATACCTGATCGTTACCTCATAATTTTTACATAAATCCTTAAAACTTTTACAAGTAAACTGAGAACCATTGTCACATATTAAAGTCTCAGGACATCCATACACTAAAAGAATTTGATTTTCTATAATATTTTCAATATAGGAAGATTTAGAACTACGTAGTGGGTATAAAAGGGTGTACTTCGTGAACCAATCCGCTACAACCAACAGCCATTTATGACCTTTCTTCGATCTGGGAAAAGGTCCCATGAGATCAACGGCAATACATTGAAAAGGAAGGTCCACTTTCTTCTCTTTTCCCATAAGTCCCATACGAGCAGTGTTAGATGCCTTTTGGGATCCACAAACTAAACAAGACTTCACAAACTTTAGAACATCACGCCTCATCTTCGGCCAATAACAAAAATCTTGTACCCTATTAAGAGTCTTATAAAACCCAAAATGACCTGAGGTTGGTGGACAATGACAATGTTGAAGAACATCATTAATTTGAGGATTTGGAACTAAAATTTTCCACTCGGGGATATTTACATTCATCGGGAGCCGATTTGGTATAAATTTAAAAACAAAACCATCTTCCACCTTCCACTGGACATACTTATTCGGTGAATGAACAATTTTCTCTCGAAGATCATCGTACCAAGGGTCAATACGATCGATATCAATACTAAAAGGATTTATTAACGAAACAACAGGTGAATCTTCTTGATCGTCTGGAGGGATTCTGCTTAATGCGTCAGCCACTACGTTGTCTTTTCCATGTCTGTGAACTAAATCAAAATTATGTTGATGTAGACGCACACTCCAGCGAGCCAATTTACCAGTGGGATTTTTCATGTTATTTAGCCACAAAAGAGAGTAACAATCGGTTATGATCTTGAACTTTGGAGCTCCTTCAACATACATCCTATACTTGTCCAAACAAAACAAAACTCCAAGACATTCCCGTTCCACAACCGAATAATTCCTTTCAGCCTTAGTGAGAGATCTGCTGGCATATGCTATGATGTGTTCTTCTCCATCAATTATTTGAGAAAGTGCACCTCCCACGCCCGTTAGACTAGCATCTGAAGTAATAATAAACGGCTTGCTAAAATCAGGCTGGGACAAAATTGGAGAGGAAACCAAAAGCTCCTTGACCCTAACAAAAGAAGTCTCTGCAGCATCCGTCCAAGTGATAGGCTGGCGTTTCTTGCGACCTTTGAGAAGATCATTGATGGGTGACATCAAGGTAGAAAAACTCTTTATAAATCGCCTATACCAGGAACACAAACCAATAAATCTTTTCACTTCCGTGGCATTCTTAGGCCGTGGATAATTGACCATGGAAAGAATTTTGTCTGGATCAGTGCGCAAACTATTTGACCCCACAATATAACCCAAGAATTTTAAACTAGTCTTGAAGAAGTCACACTTTTCCAAATTAATTGTAAGATTCGCTTCTTTTAATTTTTCTTTAACATCGCCTAGTAATTTTACATGGTGCTCAAAATCCGGACTACAAATTAGAATATCATCCAAGTACGTGAAAATAAACGGTTCATATTTCGCCCCAAAAATAGCATCCACCAAGCGCTGCTGAGCCTGAGCTGCATTACATAGCCCAAAAGGAACTACGTTGAACCTAAAGGAACCGCGTCCCGGCACATTAAAGGTAGTTTTGTCCTTCGAAGCTTCGTCCAATGGAATCTGCCAAAATGCTTTACGTAAGTCAATAGACGAAATAAATTTGGCATTACGTAATGAACTAAGAATTTTGTCAATACTAGGGAGAGCATAAGAGTCAAATTGCGTAATACTGTTTAAAAAACGTCCATCAAACACAAACCTAAATTCTCCATTTGATTTCTTAACTAAGAGTACTGGGGACGACCAAGGACTTTGGGAAGGTTCAACTACGCCTAATTCTATCATCTCATCCAATTCTTTATTTAATATCTGTGACATGTATGGCGACATTGGATATTGCTTTTTATGAAATGGTGGAGTATCACCAGTATCAATTGTCAAAGTTAATTTAGCTGTTCTACCTAATCGGTTTTTGCTATTAATTCCATCAAAAGAAGCGATAACCCTTTCGGCTTGATCACGCAGCGAACAAGAAAGGTCATCTAAAGAACATAAGGGATCCAAAACGAAATTGGAATAATTCTCAACTGTAGGTACTTCAGATTTAGCTATGTCAGCTTGTACATGCCAAGAATCATTCCTAAAGTTAACTAAAATTTTAAACTGTTTGGCAAAGTCACATCCAAAAATAAAACTATGTGGTAGAGTTGGAACTACTAAAACGGAAACAATTTGACAAATCTCTCCTACCACAATAGGTAAGTCAACTATACCTTCAACATTTTGCTGCGCACCATCCGCAGTGCATATATTTTTCAAACTGGCTGGATAGATTTTTAAATTAAAATGACTCAAAATTTCTAGGCCTTTTGTACCTACAACGGAAGCGGTTGCTCCCGAATCGAGCAGAACTGCTATATTCTGATCAAACAATTTCACCGAAATGTAAGGACGGTTATCCCTAGGTTTTTCAATAAACAAAGGAGAAATCTCATTCCCGGAATCTTTATAAAAATCTGAAACTATTTTAAGCCACTTATTCCAATCTGCCCTATCAAATTTATCGTTTTGAACCTTGACCGAGGCCTTAGTTTTGGTAACGATGCGTCTGCCTCGAGAACACACCTCTCTTACAAGTTTTTTGAACAATTGGGACAATTATGTACTTTAACGTCAGGCAATCCGCATTTAAAACAAAAACGTTTTCTTTTCAATCTACAACTCTGATGAGTGTGATTGGGCATGTTACAATTCCAGCAACTTATTTTACTTTGACTTCTACTATTATCATGATTAGTATTTCTTGAAAAATTACTAGTGTTCAAATTATTTTTTAAGTCAGGATTTAAAGAGGAAGAAGAGGAAGCATTTAAACTTAAATTGTCTAAATTAGTTGTATTATTTGACTTATTTTTATTTCTATTAAAGTTGTTGGAATTATTGGCAATTTTATTTCTACTAAAATTACTTGGTTTACTTTTATTTGAGGAATCTGAAATATTTAAGTTTGACAACTCCTGAACAGTATGATTTTTATTCCTAATATATGATGCTTCCTCAAGTTTTCTACAAAGATTTACTAGGTCCTGAACTGTAGGAATATCTACCAAAGCTAATTGAGTAATATAGTCTGCTAATAAATTTTGTCGGATATGCTTGACTTTGGTTACTTCTGCAGGTGGATGGACTAATCGAGCAAATAAAATTTCTAAATGTGCCACAAATACCGCGACCGATTCATTTCGCTTTTGTCTGCGATGCTTTATCTGGTTCCACAATTCATCCTCTATATCGGAGTGCAAGAAGTCTCTTTTTAATCTACATACTAAAGAATCCCAACTATCAACTGAGCTTTTTACACTCCTAAACCAAACAAAGGCATCACCAACAAAAAGTTCGGCTGCGGAAATAAACAAGTCTTCTGGTTTTACTTTACGAGACTCAGCGAGTTCGGTTACTCTTTCTAAGAAGTTATAAAGATTTTTTGGATCACCATTAAACTTTACTTGCCAATCACCTATAGCCGGAATATTCCCCACACAATTTACAACGGGAGGCGCAACCTGAATAATAGGCGCTTGCGGAGCCACTGAATTTGAGGTAACAGTGTTATTGTCTTTAATGCGGTCATACAAGTCTGCTTCCAAAAGTAAGCATGAAGCATGGGCTTCTTTTTGATAGCTCTTGGCATCCGCATCGTCTGCCCGATAGTGTAATCTATTAATTCTGCCTAAAAGGTGCGCTAATCTAGACTTCATCCTTAAGAATGTAGAATCCCTATCACTACCCTCAAAATCAGCTATAATTCCCCCAATAGATTGCATGGTAGTCTCGATTTCAACTGCCTCGGTTTTAAAATCTAAACCCTGAACCAATTCACTTATAATTTCAGATTTGTTGCTACTCCGTTCTTTAGCCAAAAGTCTACTCAAAATTTTGCGTTTATCAGCGACCGGTCTGTTAGATTGTACAGCACGTATTGCTAACTCATAATTTAATTCAGCTTCCAGTAAATGATTTGTTTGGAAAGTCTCAGCCATGACAGTATAGTTTTATTTATTTATTTTTTTTTTTTTTTTTTTTTGCTTAAATCCACAGAATATCCTCAAACAAGTGCTACGAATAGATATCGATAAGAGACTAAATTATTTCACAACAGCTCAGAGGGGTACATCCTTTCCAAAATTTGACAACATAAGTGTCCAAAGAAAATAATTTAATTATGGAATAAGGTTTGTCAAGTTCAAGGTCAATCCAAAACTCTTTATACTGAGGTTAACAAAAGGTTAAAATCAGCCTTCATATGAAGGAAGCAAGATTAAGTACGAAATTACAAAAATATTAAGCTCAACAAAACCCCTAGAAAAACACCAACCACCCTGTACAATAGAGTACTGACTGTATCAAAAGGTTACTGTATCTCCAAAGCATTACATGAAAGTATAAAAGTTTAATATAAAAAATGAAATCTTCTGAAATCTGGGACACACTGTATAATAATATACGGTGCTGTATTTAATTAGTCACTAAATGTTATTACATACTCATTAGGAAGATTCAGAATTGATTAACCATTGTGAGAAGCAAATTAAGTCAATTTTGTGAGATTTGGGACACTCTGTATTAAAATATTTTAATTAGTGTTCGCAACCAAGAAAATTAATAATAGAAACAGTATTTACTGCTCATAAGCACTATATCGATATAGAAAGCACTTGTCAAAGTAGTGGAACAAAATTATCCCCAAAAACTGTATCGTACCTTATTTCATGTGAAGCAAACCCCATATATTATACTTATCAAAGTTTCTACCTGATTAGTACTAACAAAGGTCACTCCATAAACCAAAAATCATAAAATTAACAGCAAGGTTCAATATTACCAAAGGTGTACTACGTACTATAGAGTATACCGAACAATATGAACCAACGTTACTGTCAGGTATCCAACATACTTATATCAGTCTGTCCCTTTCCATAAAACCAAAAGTAACACCAAAAAGGTAAATTACATAGCCCCAAGGTATTTGCTAAACATTTAAATGTCAAACAGTAACAAGCCAAGCAAAAATATTGCACAGAGACAGCTCCAATATTTTAAAGAAGGAATAAAAAAATTATTGAATTGTTTTCCAATTTTCTCTAAAATATATTTATTGAAATTAAGGGAAGTTGCAAAATGCCCCACGCTATTGGGCGCTATTTTCTTTGTGTGGCAACAACGCACAACAGGCACCGGCAGCTCAAATTTTTTTGGAGGCTAGAGGCTGTGGTTCGTTATCTTTCCCTTTTCCCTTTAGGCGCCACTTGATTTAATGTGACTAAATCAAGAAAATAACCAGATGTTAAATTGGGTTGGAAAACCTTTCAATAAAACTACAAAATTATATCTGTGACCCAAGGTATTTAATTAAGCGACGTTAGATCGTTCCTTTTTTTTGCATTTGATTTTAAAATATATTGTTGATGATTACAAACTTCCAAAAGTAGATAATAGAAATGATAAGATCCACCGAAAACAATAGTATAGGTTATGACATTTAAATTCAGTACTAAGTAGCTTTTCTTGACACAAGGATTTATAAAAAGATGTTTTAATTTTTAGATTATCCTCAGGGAAGATTCATGAATCTTTTCGGCGCTTAATCGCAAGGTTAAAGAGATGACCTCTTGTCGAGATAGCTTTACAGTAGGTAGTTAATGTGAAGTTCTGAATATAATTATAAATAGTTTTTGGAAAATAGCATTAGGTTTTTTTTTTTTTATATATAACATTTTAGAATATTAAGTAGGTATTTAAATGGAGATTAATGTTTCGCAAAAAAATGGTTATTGGTCACATTCCTTATTTTCTTTGAATAATGAATGTCTATGTACAAAAATATACAGGCCTGTTGGCGATTAGGTACTCTGAATCAAATTAGTGCTTCATGACTTCAGCAGGACGCCCTCTTTCATGGCTGCAGAAATATATTACGGCATGGCTTTTCCCAATGTAGGGTATAACAGGGAATATGCCCTCTTCACAAACTGGCTTTTAAATTACCCAACCACCATGTCTTCATGGAAGGTCTGGAAAAATCAGAGGAGGATGCACCCTAGTACCTCAAGGAAAGAGAACCCTAAAATACGAAACCAAAATTGAAATAAGAAAACCCAACCTTAAAACAAAATTAAAATTTCTCACTGATTTGTGAAATCTTACCTCTAAAAGGGCATTGAAGGGACCTCGTGGTCACGACACGACACATAAAAAAGAAAAAAAACGGTAAAAACCGTTTGCTTCTGCCTGCTACGATGGCTGATTTTAGAAGGAAGCAGTTTCTTTCTTCTTCAATAAAAAAACATGACCTTACCCTTTACACCAATACTGCCAACTTAAAAATTCTGAATAATTAAAATGGGACTGGAGCCACGACCTAAACAACATACCCTTTACAACCTGCACCAACGATGAACCAGGACATAGAACACAATATCGGAGTACGCTCTCCGATCCCAACACGTATGAGGAAATACGAACGTTCAACAAATCAACCTAGGCCTACTCTAGAGCCATTCTGAATCGCAACGCGTGCAACGCCTAGCATGAACTCGCCTTTCGGTCAGAAGATTTATGTGTGCCGCTTAAACATCGCCGGGCGGAGACTCCGATACTTAAGAATTGCCAAAATATGGTGCTCTAAGATTAGTTCGGTATCTAATCGAAAACTAGAGATGTACTGAAATAGATGTGTAATCTTAGGAATGTGCTCAGATCCGTGCGATTTCAAAAAAATATTAAACTGTAGCAATTTTAAACTGCTACAGCACACCTCACAACATTGTTTAAAAACACAGAGATTTACTTGGTGAAGAAGCGAACCATTAGTCAACACCTCTTCTTGTCGGGTCTCAAAGTCGTAAAACACGAAAAGTACATCTTTCGTTTTCCGTTTTTCTGTGTCTCTTTGAATGAAACATAGATGATTTTCAGGAGCATATGTTCTACATATTTTACAAAATACTTCTCCACATACATGTTGTCTTTTACCCCTCACTGTTTTAAAACAGTTGTTACAACTTCTAATTTCTGCACACACTGTGCTTTTCTCCCAAGACCCATCTTGTAGGTGATTCTCGTAACAAGCCTGGCCTTTAAAGTACCGACGGCAATTGGTACAATTAATTTTAAGTTGTTGACTCGGACATTTCGGAGACTGAAGGCAACCAGCACACACTCATCTTTGTGATCAAATGGCGAGTGGCATTCTTCGCAGTAATAGTTGCAGCAAAAGGCGGCCGTAGTAGAAGTAATTACATTAAAATGTCCATCATGATGTAACAAGTTAAGTCTTTTATTGCTTTCTGTAGTTCCTTCAAAAATGGTATCTCTGCCCTTTGACCCGTAACTGTATACCACAATTTTGTAATCCTTGAGGTGTTCTTGAAATTGTTGAAGCTCGACAATACCAGCCCCTTCTTCGGGAATTACAACACCAGCTTCTTCTAATAACTTTCTGTTCCTTGTAATCTGTATTTTCCCCGTATCCTTCCTTACTTTGTTAAATTCAGGGTCTTTGTCCAAGTTGGCTATCGCAACCACCAAGGAGCGAGGTAGGCATAAGCTGTCTTTATTCGTAATACTTATTATTCCTCGTCGCATACCACATTCCTCTTCAAAGCTGTTGTATTTACCTCCTCTTCCCCGACCCGTCGGTAAGCGTACAATTGTTACTTTAAGACAAAAAGTGTCTGTATTAAGTCCTGTTGAGTTGGACTGGTAAACATTGCTAATAACATCCCAAACATCCTCGTAACTAATTTCTTCTGCCGGTTTAAAACCTATCCATCCTTCACCTCGATTAAAATCTTTAGAACAGAAACTAAAAGCCACCTGATCCGATAGTTGTAGACCGCTAGTAACCTTGTAAATAACTTGGTTAATTGCTTCTTTTATCCACTCATCGGGCTCAGCCCCAGCAGGTACTGGATTTAACTTAAATTCTAGGGTTCTACCTGTTAGGTTGAATCTTCTAACCTTCTTGCTAGTGTCTCTAACAATAACAAACTTTTCCATCCTGTCAGGCATGTCTTCACCCATCGACTGTTCAAACAGAAATAATTAGACTGCTCTGACGCACCTCTACTTATAACCTCGGTTCGTCAAAACAGGGGCACGTTCGGTCACTTAATAAAAATACCAAGTAGAGTACATTCAGAAACCAAGTATTTTAACCAATCAGAATCGAACTTGCGAGTGCTAACCAATCAGAATTAAGCCTACGGATTTTAACTAATCAAACTAAATTTTAATTTGCTCTTGCAAACTTAACACACCATCTGCTTATCTTTTCAAGGTCAGCTGGTACTGCGTATTACAGTTCTCACGAAAAACACTTAGATTCTCCCATCTAAAAAGTAAAGCTTAGGTTTAGTTAAGTTTTTCTATTCGATTCTTTAACGCTTAACAAGGTTGTGAACGAGCTTGGCGAGCAAAATATTAAGGTTTGCATTAAGCGCTAGGCTTTAAAGATTTTAACTAAAAATAAATACCTATTTGGTGATCAAATAAAACATCTGCTTGTGTTACTATCTTTATTTAACCCATCAGTGTACATCTTACCTAGTAAAAACATTATTGCATTCACAACTAAAACTACTAATAAAACTCAATTCCAAGTTGCTCCAGTTCTCTTAAAATACTCATAATTTCAGGTGTATTAATGCCATCCGTATTATTCTCTTCCAAACATCGAAATTGGTCTATCATGTCATTGACATCTGTGTACTCTAGGATAGGACTCTCCGTCTAACTTCCTGAAGCCCTCCTCCCCATTTTTCTACTTCGTAGTTCCCATCGCTAGTGTCTTCGATTAATTTTCTCCTTTGGATTTCGTTTTGAAATTTTAAAAATTTTAAATATTTCGTATTTTTCTTTTTAGCCACTATATTATTCAATTCTTTGTAAGCGCTTCGGGGAGGAAATAGCTTTTTAATAATATTTACATACTTCCAACCAGACGATGAACTAATGCGTTCACACCGTTTAAAGTTTCTTTTGTGGGCATTTGTTAGAACTAAAATGTTTCTATATTGTAAGAGGTCGTTATCGGTGTACTCTACAGGGTGTTCCTCAGTCAGGAGATTTAGTAGGCCATCTGTTAATTTAAACTCTTTCCCACTAATAATTAGAGTATTTCCTTTAAAAACAGCTGGCACATTTCCAAGAAACCAACTAGAGCACACCTCCCGAAAACCAAACACGTTTTTATTTGGCATTTCCATCAACTTTAAAGTTATTTTGCTGATAGCCATCTTATCTCTTTGACGTCTAACTTGATAATGAAGCTTTCTTAGTGATAGTAGGATATTTATTAACACGTAATGGGGTCGTAACATAGACGTAAAATAGACGTAACATAGACGTAACATAGACGTAACATAAACGTAAAAAGCTAGTAGCATACATATATTATTTGAACCTTCACGTCTATTTTACGTCTATGTTACGTCTATGTTACGTCTATTTTACGTCTATGTTACGACGCCATTACGTGTTAATAAATATCCTACTATCACTAAGAAAGCTTCATTATCAAGTTAGACGTCAAAGAGATAAGATGGCTATCAGCAAAATAACTTTAAAGTTGATGGAAATGCCAAATAAAAACGTGTTTGGTTTTCGGGAGGTGTGCTCTAGTTGGTTTCTTGGAAATGTGCCAGCTGTTTTTAAAGGAAATAGTCTAATTATTAGTGGGAAAGAGTTTAAGTTAACAGATAGCCTACTAAATCTCCTGACTGAGGAACACCCTGTAGAGTACACCGATAACTACCTCTTACAATATAGAAACATTTTAGTTCTAACAAATGCCCACAAAAGAAACTTTAAACGGTGTGAACGCATTAGTTCATCGTCTGGTTGGAAGTATGTAAATATTATTAAAAAGCTATTTCCTCCCCGAAGCACTTATAAAGAATTGAATAATATAGTGGCTAAAAAGAAAAATACGAAATATTTAAAATTTCAAAACGAAATCCAAAGGAGAAAATTAATCGAAGACACTAGCGACGGGAACTACGAAGTAGAAAAATGGGGAGGAGGGCTTCAGGAAGTTAGACGGAGAGTCCTATCCTAGAGTACACAGATGTCAATGACATGATAGACCAATTTCGATGTTTGGAAGAGAATAATACGGATGGCATTAATACACCTGAAATTATGAGTATTTTAAGAGAACTGGAGCAACTTGGAATTGAGTTTTATTAATAGTTTTAGTTGTGAATGCAATAATGTTTTTACTAGGTAAGACGTACACTGATGGGTTAAATAAAGATAGTAACACAAGCAGATGTTTTATTTGATCACCAAATAGGTATTTATTTTTAGTTAAAATCTTTAAAGCCTAGCGCTTAATGTAAACCTTAATATTTTGCTCGCCATGCTCGTTCACAACCTTGTTAAGCGTTAAAGAATCGAATAGAAAAACTTAACTAAACCTAAGCTTTACTTTTTAGATGGGAGAATCTAAGTGTTTTTCGTGAGAACTGTAATACGCAGTACCAGCTGACCTTGAAACGATAAGCAGATGGTGTGTTAAGTTTGCAAGAGCAAATTAAAATTTAGTTTGATTAGTTAAAATCTGTAGGCTTAATTCTGATTGGTTAGCACTCGCAAGTTCGATTCTGATTGGTTAAAATACTTGGTTTCTGAATGTACTCTACTTGGTATTTTTATTAAGTGACCGAACGTGCCCCTGTTTTGACGAACCGAGGTTATAAGTAGAGGTGCGTCAGAGCAGTCTAATTATTTCTGTTTGAACAGTCGATGAGTGAAGACATGCCTGACAGGATGGAAAAGTTTGTTATTGTTAGAGACACTAGCAAGAAGGTTAGAAGATTCAACCTAACAGGTAGAACCCTAGAATTTAAGTTAAATCCAGTACCTGCTGGGGCTGAGCCCGATGAGTGGATAAAAGAAGCAATTAACCAAGTTATTTACAAGGTTACTAGCGGTCTACAACTATCGGATCAGGTGGCTTTTAGTTTCTGTTCTAAAGATTTTAATCGAGGTGAAGGATGGATAGGTTTTAAACCGGCAGAAGAAATTAGTTACGAGGATGTTTGGGATGTTATTAGCAATGTTTACCAGTCCAACTCAACAGGACTTAATACAGACACTTTTTGTCTTAAAGTAACAATTGTACGCTTACCGACGGGTCGGGGAAGAGGAGGTAAATACAACAGCTTTGAAGAGGAATGTGGTATGCGACGAGGAATAATAAGTATTACGAATAAAGACAGCTTATGCCTACCTCGCTCCTTGGTGGTTGCGATAGCCAACTTGGACAAAGACCCTGAATTTAACAAAGTAAGGAAGGATACGGGGAAAATACAGATTACAAGGACCAGAAAGTGATTAGAAGAAGCTGGTGTTGTAATTCCCGAAGAAGGGGCTGGTATTGTCGAGCTTCAACAATTTCAAGAACACCTCAAGGATTACAAAATTGTGGTATACAGTTACGGGTCAAAGGGCAGAGATACCATTTTTGAAGGAACTACAGAAAGCAATAAAAGACTTAACTTGTTACATCATGATGGACATTTTAATGTAATTACTTCTACTACGGCCGCCTTTTGCTGCAACTATTACTGCGAAGAATGCCACTCGCCGTTTGATCACAAAGATGAGCACCGGTGCGGTGGAGTGTGTGCTGGTTGCCTTCAGTCTCCGAAATGTCCGAGTCAACAACTTAAAATTAATTGTACCAATTGCCGTCGGTACTTTAAAGGCTAGGCTTGTTACGAGAATCACCTACAAGATGGGTCTTGGGAGAAAAGCACAGTGTGTGCAGAAATTAGAAGTTGTAACAACTGTTTTAAAACAGTGAGGGGTAAAAGACAACATGTATGTGGAGAAGTATTTTGTAAGATATGTAGAACATATGCTCCTGAAAATCATCTATGTTTCATTCAAAGAGACACAGAAAAACGGAAAAGATGTACTTTTCGTGTTTTACGACTTTGAGACCCGACAAGAAGAGGTGTTGACTAATGGTTCGCTTCTTCACCAAGTAAATCTCTGTGTTTTTAAACAATGTTGTGAGGTGTGCATCAATACAGAAGACAAAATATGTAGAAAATGTGGTGTTAGACTGCAAATACTTAAAAATTTTGACCCTGTTTTACTATTTACGCAACATTTGCTACAATTAAGAAAAACCTTTAAAAATGTTGTTGTAATAGCACACAACGGTCAAGCCTTTGACCATCAATTTATTTTGAATTATTTACTCACAAACACCACTCTAACACCAGAACTAATTATGAGGGGTACAAAAATAATCATGATGAAGGTTGGAAATGTGAAATTTATTGACTCTCTTAACTATTTCCCAATGGCCTTGTCGAAATTACCAAAAGCATTTGGTTTGGGCGATGACTTGAAAAAGGGATATTTTCCTCATTTATTCAACACAAAAGCAAACGAACATTACGTTGGTACCCTCCCTGCTTTAGAATACTCTCTCCAGACACCATGAAGGAAGATGGTCGAAAGAAGTTTTTACAGTGGTACAAGCAACACAAAAATGATCGATTCGAAATGCAAAAGGACTTGGTTGAATACTGTGTATCAGATGTAGAAATTCTAACACGAGCCTGTTTGAAATTTAGAGATCAACTGTTGTCAACCACTAATGTCTGTCCCTTTACCGAAGCCACAACAATTGCTTCCACATGCAACAAAGTATTCCGCAGAAACTTTTTAAAACCCAACACCATTGGAGTTATTCCTAAAAACGGATACAGGTGGAAAGATCAACAAAGTAAAATTGCAATAGAGTGGTTAATTTGGGAGGAAAAACAAAGACAAATCAATATTTTACATGCTGCTAAAGGGAGAGAAATGGTTCTGCATGGTGTAAAAGTTGATGGTTACTCTCTTGAAACCAATGAAATTTTCGAGTTTCAGGGCTGTTATTACCATGGATGCCCAAAATGTTATAAATTTGGAAGAGATGATCCTGTTGGTGACGATCCTTCCACAACACCAAATTTAAGGTATGAATCATCTCAAGCAAAAATTACAAAGTTAAAAGAAATGGGTTTTGTTGTTAATGAAATATGGGAGTGTGACTTTAGAAAGCAATTAAAAGATAATTCGGAAATTAAGGCCTACACCGAGACACATCCTCTTTTAACACTTTTGCCTTTAAACCCGAGAGATGCTTTCTACGGAGGGCGTACGGGTAATACTCATACTTATTACAAGGCTAAAGAAGCAGAAAAGATTAAATACATGGATGTTTGTTCCCTGTACCCCTGGGTATGTAAGTACGGAAAATTTCCAGTTGCACATCCTAAAGTTTTCGTAGGGGAGGAATGTCACAGGTTGGATTTGAACAATATCAGCGGCTTAATTAAATGTAAAATTTTACCTCCTCAAGATCTCTACCATCCAGTTCTCCCCGTTAAAATGAATAGTAAATTGATGTTTGTTCTTTGTCGAACCTGCGGTGAAGACATGATTACAAACGAGTGTAATCATACTGATGAAGAAAGAACGTTAGAGGGAACATGGGTTCTAGACGAGGTACTTAAAGCTGTTGTGAAGGGATACAATATAACCGAAATACAAGAAATATGGAAATATGATGTTCTGACATTTAATAAGGAGACTGGTGAAGATGGCTTGTTCACAGGAATGATGAACAAATTTATTAAAATAAAGCAGGAAGCTTCCGGCTGGCCCAAAGAGTGTACGACCGAGGAAGAGAAAAGCAAATATATTGAAGAATTCTTTGCAAGGGAAGATGTGAAATTAGAATATTCTCGGATTCTTGAAAACCCTGGCCTAAGATCTCTAGCTAAACTTATTTTAAACTCTTTTTGGGGCAAATTTGTACAACGGGAAAATCAACCAAAGACAAAGATTGTAAATAAACCTGTTGAATTATTTGCAATGCTAACAAATCCATCAATTTATGTTAATGGTGTTCTCCCTGTCAATGACAACACTCTAATTGTTGGATATGAACATAGAGAAGAATCCTTTGACCCGTTAGCTACTGTTAATGTGGTTATTGCTGTTTTCGTTACTGCCCAAGCGCGCCTGAAACTTTATTCGTTTCTCGAACAATTAGGTGACAGAGTCCTTTATTACGATACTGACTCCGTTATTTACGTTACCAGACCTGGTGCGACTGATTTAACTACTGGACAATTCATTGGTGATCTAACCGATGAATTAGAAGTGTATGGTGATGACAGCTACATTACAGAGTTTGTTTCTGGAGGCCCCAAAAATTATTCTTATAAAGTAAATGCTACCAAGACTAATTCTGATGTGATGGTTTGTAAAGTTAAGGGAATATCCTTAAATTACGAGGCATCGCGGTTAATAAATTTCGACACTATTAAGGATATGCTTCTTACAGAGTCGGAACCAATATCGATCATCTCAAAAGATATTCGAAGAACCAAAGACCACTCTGTAACAACCTGCACTGAGACGAAACTCTACAGGCCAAACTCCACAAAAAGAAAGTTTCTAGTTGATGGGAACTCTGAACCGTTTGGTTACAAGAAACAGAAAACCTGTTAATTAGAATGTATATTATAATATTTGTACAGCATTGTAATTAATAAATAGTTAATAAATATTGTAGTCTTTTATTTTAACTTTTTTTTTAGTAGTCTAACAGTAATTGACAGCTTTGTTGTGAGTTATTATTTATGTATCTTTATGTCGCGAAGTCTTAAATCGGTTCTAATTTAAAACTACTGGATGAATTATAAAAAGGCAACAAAACGTTCTATGTTTATTGGTAGGGAAAAACAAGTTTTAAGTGGAGGTATATTAAGGGGTGTAAGCCTATCAATTCTATCTTGATTCGTTGATGTCAAATGTACACAGTTCTTAAAACATTGTTAAAGTTTAATACAAGAGTAGTAACACTGATTTTACATACACTTTGCAGTGATACTAAATTAGTTGTAGCATTGTTGCCACATTTAGAAAATTCTTAAAACTATGGTTAAGAAGGTTTTACTGCAGTGTCGCCTGGTCAGAGCTAATAATACTTAGAAACATCTAGATATATTTTGTACGCGGAATGACAGTAAATTCAGTCGTTCAAACCCCGAAATTTGACGAAGTGGCACGAAGTTCAAAATCCTAAACGGCCTAAATATTACTCTAAGAAATGCACAAGTCTCTAATTTGTTCGTACTGCAGCTTTAATTTACCTTAAAACGTTTATTTTACTATTGTCTTTAGGTTTTAAACTTAACATATCTGTCTTTGGGTTCTTCGCCAACTACAAGTTTCCCCAGCTATTTGCAGTAGTGGTAAAACTACCCATTCAAATAACCTAAAATATTTAAACTTGTTCCAACAGTATCTCTTCTTCTTTCTCTCGGGGAAATTCTTAGTTTAAAGTACTGATAGGGTATGGCTAAATTTTTTTATAGGTTAAGTAACGACTAAAATATATAGTCTTTAAAGTATTTCACTACGAGATCTAAGAAGAAAACCAAGCTCCTATTTTTACGTGGAGCGGGGCTCTAACAGTCTGTCTAATAACAATACAAATTTTTCGGAATGAGTACGTTAGAAAGGCATTCTTCGTAGTTTTTCCGATTTTAATACTTGCACTTGAAACACAAATATTGACTACTCTCCTTAGGTTTCCTGGTTAGAAACTTAATACGTATTTCAATGTATGTCTTGTCGATTGTTCTTCACTAAAATTTAGACAGTCTTTGGTCTTAGTTGGTAAAACCAAAATTTTTCTGTTTCTCGCGAACTTCATCACCACTAAATATTTAAACTCGTAGGAGTATTTCGTCTCTCTCGTCCTCATTCTCCTCGTAAATTTCCTAAACATGTTTGAAGAATTGTGAAAAAGTCTAATTTAATCCTGTTTATTACCATATGACGAAGGAGTATTGATGAAGTGGTGAACATACGTTAGAAAATGCAAGGCATGTCTTAATATTTTGTATGTCAGGTTAAACTAGCTGTTTTTAGCTGTTTTTTAGCTATTTTAGCTGTTTCTGAGCTATTTTTTAGCTGTTTTTAGCTGATTTTTAGCTGCTTTTTAGCTACTTTTAGCTGTTCTTAGCTGTTTTTTAGGTGTTTTTTAGCTGTTTTTAGGTGTTTTTAGCTGTTTTGACCTCTTTTTAGCTGTTTTTAGCTGGTTTTTAATCGTTTTTAGCTGGTTTTTAGCTGTTTTTAGCTGGGTTTTAGCTGGTTTTTAGGTGTTTTTTAGCTGTTTTTAGCTGGTTTTTAGCTGGTTTTTAGCTGGTTTTTAGCTGGTTTTTAATTGTTTTTAGCTGGTTTTTAGCTGTTTTAAGCTGGGTTTTAGCTGGTTTGTAGCTATTTTTAGGTGTTTTTTAGCTGTTTTTAGCTGGGTTTTAGCTGTTTTTTACCTGGTTTTAGCTGTTTTTTACCTGATTTTACCTAATTTTTACCTGATTTTAGCTTGGTAGGGTGAAGAGTGGGTCGATTTGGTGCCTTTTTTTGTCTGCGGGATATTTGTTTTAGCGGGGAGAGGAGAGGGGAGAGGAGAGGGGGGATTTGGTGGGGAAGAGTGGGGGGATTTGGCGGGGCTTAAGTGGGGGGATTTGGATTTGGATTGATCTGGTGCGCACACAAACACTCTACTGCTCAGCTTGCTTAGATTTCGCTCAAAATCAGCAGTTATATGTAAAAAAATGAGCTTTACATTATTTTCAAATAAAAATTTTTTCTACGATGCGTACTTTTTTTGTTATTCTCCTGTAAATATCTCTCATTGATTGGCTAGTGATTGTAGTGTCTCCAAAGCCTTCGTATGGGTTACTCGATGAATGTCTGTACATGGACTTGATAGTTGTCTGGTCTAGGTCGTCAAACATCACCAAGGAGATCCCAACACCTTCGAAGGGGTCCTAGGTTCGAATCCTGTGCAAGTCAGGGTCCTAGTTTCTAACCCTGTGCTAGTCAGGACTTTTTTCATTAACGTTTTTTTTTCAGTTTGCACCAGAGGGGTGGGGCTTGTGACGTCATCTGTCTGGCTCAAGTAAGGGGATACCTACTCTCCTAAGCCATAAAATGATGCATCAGTCTGTAAAGTAAATGTACGGTTGAAATCTGGACATGTAAGCACGGGAGCTGTGATGAGAGCTTCTTTAATCAAGTTGAATGAATGGTGGCACTCGAAAGACCATTGACATTTAACATTTTTCCTGGTAAGCCGAGTAATTGTGGCTATAATAGCTGAAAAGTTCGGCACAAAACGCCTGTACCAAGAAGCGGTGCCAACGCGAAACGTCGAATTTCTGTAATATTTCGTGGAGGTGCTATATTTACAATAGCCTGTACTTTCTCAGGATCAGGTCTTAAGCCTTGGGCGTCTACGATGTAGCCAAGGTATCTTAATTCAGGCGTACAAAAGTGACATTTCTCCTCGGAAACTATGAGTCCTGCATCTCTCAAACGGTCGAAAACTAGGCCTAGAATTTTGAGTTGCTCGGGAAAGATTCTGGAGATGATAATTATATCATCAAGATACACCATCACATGATTTTCCAAATCGACACCCAGTACACGGCCTACAATACGTTGCCAGGTGACCGGCGCATTGGTTAAGCCGAAGGGCATGCGCAGAAAATGATAGAGATTCCTACCTGGAACGGTGAAAGCAGTCAATTCACGTGAGGACTCACTAAGAGGTACTTGCCAGATGGCTGATTTTATGTCGATGGAGTTAATATAGCGAGCGTCTCTGAGGCGATCTAAAATGACTGAAAAATAGGGAATGTTATAAGACTTCTTAGTCTTGCTATTAAGTTTTCTGAAATCTATCGAAAACTTATAGCTATCATCGCTCTTGCGTTCCAAACACACTGGACTGAGCCAAGGACTTTTAGAGGGCTCAATCACGCCAAGCTTCAACATTTCATCGATCTCCTTGTCCATAATCCGCTGCTTAAATGGAGAAACTGGGTAATATCCTTGTTTAATCGGCTTAGTGCCGTTTTTACGTGTTCTGCTACTTTGCAGCAGCCAAGACCAGTACCCATTTCTTATATCTTCTTTACCAGTGCATTCAGAGTTGTTCGGTCGGTTTCAGTTAAAGAGTCGCCATCTATAATGCTAAAAATTTCTATAGGTTGGTCATCATTAGAAAAATGCCAGACATCCTGCTTCAAGTCGGGGATCACTTTCATGAATCTCCAAAAGTCGATTCCCAAAATCAATTGGTGGGACGGTTCTGGAAGAACGAAAATATCGGTAACCCGAGTTCTATTTAATAACGTTAGAGGAGCCTGAAAATAACCTAAACTAGAGCAAGTTTGGCTGTTCGCGACGGTACAGTCAGTCTGATGCTTAATAAGTTTTAGTCCCAAACTTTCTAAAATTCGGAGACCAGGTTGACCCACAATAGCGCGTGATGCTCCAGAATCTAATAAACCTAAAATCTGGTAACCTAAAATTGAAATTTCTAAATACGGGCGCTGATCGCCATGCGCATGAGCCATGATAAAGTCTAATAATTTTTTATTTGGAAAATAGTTATTAACGGGTGAATGATTTTTAGAGATATTGGTTGACGAAAGGTTTTCATCAGAAAGAAAGTTGTTGGTCGGCAAAAGATTTTTATTGGGAGCAGAATTGTTAGGGGGTGAATGGTTTTTGTTAGAAAGAAAGAGGTTGCTTTGTAAAAGGTTTTCGTCGGAAAGAATGTTGTTGGTCGGTAAATGGGTTTTATTTGGAACAGAGTTGTTGTTCAGCGAAGCGTTTTTATTGGAAGGAAAGTTGTTGGTCGGTAAGGTGAGAGAAACGGGAGCAGTCTTACGAACCATCGGCTCTCCCGAGAATCGTTTCTCTAACAATAAACACTTAGGGCAATTTTTACTGGTCACATTTGGTGCACCGCAGCGGTAACAATGGATTCTGCGCTGTTCCGGGCACTGACTATTTCGATAACCTGGCTTATTACAGTTCCAGCACAAGATTGATCTAGAAATTCCGGAAGATGTTGGACGTGTCTCTCTTGGTAACGGTCTCACGTCTCGAGAAGTTGATGGTGCTGGAGATGATTCGGTCACTACGTCAACGACTGGTAAGTGTCGTCTCTCGAATCTGATGCTTCAGCAGCCATAAAGGCGAACTCTGGTTCTACAAAATTATGCCTTTTTCTAGGAGGTGGTACATAGTTCTCTGCACAATATTTCTTTAACTCCAACTTGAGACATTCTCCTTCTAGTTCTTCCAACTTGCTGACTACCGGAAGTTGGGTAGTATAAAAAGGTGACAAGTTTCGTATAACGATGTCAGGTTGGACGTCCTCTGAGATGGAGCCATGTCGTCTAAACAACGCACTCATATTAGAAAGGTAATCGACTATACTCTCAGTCGAATCCTGAGTGCTATCCAGAATCTCCTTAAATAACCGATGACGATAATCTGGCGGTTCGAAATGTTTACAGAGAAGGTCAGACAAATCAGACCAGTCCGAAAAGCGATGACGATTTGCACGAAACCAATTTAGTTCTTTACCCGTAAATAAATCGATAGCGGATATAAATAGTTCGCGTTCCGAAATACTTCGAGCTTCGCGTAGTTCCGAAACTCGCTCCAAGAAATTATGCACGGACATCTGTCCTGCATCGCCGTTAAATTTAATTCCCCACTTTTGAACACACTACACGAATGATGGCGAACGGAAGTGGTGGTGGGTATGTTGTGACTAACTGCCGGTTGGTTAACTTTAGGCGACGAGCGCGAGTGTCGTTGTCGACTGTTGGACGCATTGCTATTTCCTGACGCAAGAGAATCCGAACCGTCCGAATGAGCTTGATCGAGCAAGGTGCTTAAATTCGGATCTTGTTGTAAACCGGAATACGATGAACGCGTGTCAATAAGTGAACAAGTTGAGATTGTAAACGTTCAAATTTTGCTTTAGCGGAATCACCGGAAACACTTTTAATCGAGCTATCAATATTTTGTAAGGTTCTAGTTATATAGTTACATTCGTCGACAAAAACACAAGCATAGGCCAGACGAGTAAAAATTTTACCTTTCCTTTCTATTTCTAAAATTGGGCGTAACGCTACTATAATGAGCCTTCGCTTACAACAAATACTTGGTGCGATTTTTTGGGGAATTACGACTTAAATAATCGACATGTTTTACGTATTGCCCTTTGCAGTACTCAATCTCAAACTGAAAGTCTTGCAAATAAATCCACCAGCGTGCTACACGGGGGACAAGATCCTTTTTGTGTGATGTGGCTTTTATTGCATTACAGTCAGTTACAAGCTTGAATTCTATTCCCAGTAAATAATGACGAAAGCTCTTGATTGCGTTTACCACCACTAAAGTTTCCAATTCATAAGAATGATATCTGGATTCTTCAGGCGTTGTTCTTTTGCTAAAATAAGCGACTACTCGTAAGCCAGAGTCATGTTTTTGAAATAAAATCGCGCCATAACATTACGCGCATGCGTCGGTGTGCAGTTCAGTTTTTAAGTTAGGATCAAAAATAGCCAACAGGGAATGAGAAACTAGATTATTTAGAACATAGTTTCTAGCTTCATCTTGATCCTTACCCCAAAGCCAAGGTACGTTTTTCTTTGTTAGCTTGGTAATGCAAGCAGTTTTGCTTTGCAAATTCAGGTATAAATTTGCGGAAGTACCCAGCCAGTCCCATAAATTGGCGTACTTCGCGCACATTGGAAGGAACAGGCGAATGTACCAGATCCTCTACTTTAGCCCTCCCAGGTCTAATGCCTTCAGCTGAAATACTTCTACCGAGATATTCAATACTGGTTTCGAAAAATTTGCATTTATTAATATTTAATGAAAAACCTGCTTTATAAAGGGCACCCAGAACAACATTTAAGGAATCTAAGCCCTCGGCAATTGTATTTGACGGTATTAAAATATCATCCATGTAGACGAGGGCCACGGTGTTTTTCACTGACCCCAAGGCATTATTTATAGCTTTTTGAAAAACGGCTGGAGCACTGGCCAAACCAAAGGGCATACGTATGTATTCAGAGTGCCCATCCGGTGTGACAAATGCAGTTTTATGAATGGAATCTCTGAAATAGGTATTTGATGAAACCCTGAAGCCATGTCCAGAGTTGTATAATATTTTTTACTACCAAGGCGGTCTAGTTGGTCATCGATCAGGGGCAAGGGATAGCGATTTTTTAAACTGATACGGTTCAGGGCTCTAAAATCTACGCACAGTCTATCGCTACCATCCTTTTTTTTACAAGAATAACTGGGCTTGCGAAAGGTGACTCACTTTCCCTAATTATATTATTTGTTAATAAGTCATCGATAATGGAGCGTACTTTTTCCCTCTCAATTAACGATAAACGATAAGGGCGGTAATTAATAATTTTGTCACTTGTTAATTTTATTTTTAACTCCGTTGTATTTACTGATCGAATAATGTTTTTTCCAGTCGTAATCATATCACCGTATTTTTCCAATAAGTTATTTAGTAACTCTTGCTCTTGCCTCTTAAGATTGTTTACAACAGTCAAGTGTTTCTCCGCTATCGGCCTAGACATAACATTTACTTCATTGGTTTCGGATTTCGTTCTAATAAGGCGGGTCCCCAAGTGATCGGTAACTATAGTGATATCACTATACTGAACAGCATTTTTACCAATAATGACATCATATTCCATCTCACAATCCCGAACTACAAAAAATGTTAGCTCTAGCGATACATTTTCGCACTCAACTGTTGTTTTTACTCTACCAAAGGTATTAACGGATCTAGAGCCTAAAACTTTTAATTTCGAAAAATACGGTTCTACGTGACATGCTATGACAGGGACGTACTCTCGGACATAATCGAGCAATTTGCTTCAGTGTCGATAAGACAATAAAAATCTATTCCCGTAATTACAACTAAAGTTTGTTCGTTAAGGCTGTTATTTTTTTTACAAAAATTTACACGCGGATTTTTATTTGAGTCAGTCCGTTCTTTGGCCCAACAAGAATTAATGTTATGGCCCATTTTATTGCAAAATTCGCATGGTTTGCGAGATTCTATATTAGGTTTCTTTTGAAAAACGGTTTTTAAGAGAACGATTATTTTCTATAATAGTTTTACAGTGCATAATCTGCAAATGACCTGCTTCGCCGCATTTAAAACAGCGCTTGTAAGATTTATTAACTGGCTTACTAGTGCCAGGCAGAGACTCAGGAAATTCCAATGTACGTTTACGTGAAATTTTTGTATAACTAGATAAGAGAGTAATTAAACCTTTTGTAGTATTAACATTGCTATTTAATGCTCCCATTCTAACAGAAATTTCCCTGATTTCACCGATAACAAGGTCAGCGATTTGAGGTTCGGTAAAATTTATTTTTGTACGATTTAATAGTAATAATTTTTGCCTTGCATACTCACAATAGGTCCCAAATGAATCACTTGATAATAACACAGCATCTTTAAGCTTTTGTTCCAAATTTCGTTTTGGCGGAAAAAGTTCACATATTGCTGCCTTAAAGGTCTCCCAATCTCGCTGCTCTGGTTCCCATTTCTCGAACCAGCGAAGAGCATCCTGCTTTAAAGCCCTTCCTGCTCTAGCCACCATTTAAATTCCTGTCCCAATTTTTCGAGTTCACTGCACCAATCCGCGGCACCGTTATCGGCACAGGAAGGATCAAAAATTGGCTAAGCCACGTCACTGTTTATTCGACGTTCACTTAACGAGTCCTGAAGTTTTTGAAAAATCTCTAATAGAGCTTGTGCCTCCATTTTTTTAAAAATAATTTAAAACCTGTATATGTCAGGACGCACGATACCTGGGACACTCAAGGGTATAATCCCGCTTATGATGTTAATATATATTGAAAAAAACTATCAACTTGGAAAACAAAATAGTACTTTCGATTAAGATAAAATATCAATGACCTCGTATGGGGCCGGGCGTACGATACTCAAGGCGACTCTTTTCGTTCTGCCTGTAGAAACACTACTCGCTTACGCTGCACCTGTGTTTCCCGCTCTAGACTATCGGTCCCCTGTATATGTTTGTCATCACAAAATTTGTTGATTTTGGCGTATACCTTGTACATTTTTTACCATATTTAATTTAAATTTGGTATACAGTCTACCATAATTAAGCTTTATGAAATGGTAATATTACATTTTAAGAAATTATACAGAGTACTCCTTTTTTTGGGACACGGTTCCTTTAGGCCCTCCCAACTTTTTATTGGAACGCCGCTGGTTATTTTTGCTTCTGGAATCGTATTTCGCATTTTATTTTGTAACTTTTTTATGTCTTGTAATTTTCTGATATTTTGCATTGTTTAGAAGATATTATACCACATCTTCTTCTCATTAACCCTCGCACCCTGTCAAAAAAAATCAAGATTGCTATGAAAACATTTTTATTAAGTTTTTTCTGTTGTCATCTTTGACAGTACAATTCTTTCGTATTTACAACAGAAGTCATTTTATGCTAAGTAAGTCAATAATTATTAGTTAACGTGTAAGCTACAGTTTTGAATTGAAATTTATCTACCTAATAAATATGCCGAATTTTACGAATGCTGAAATGGCTGATATGCACTTTATTTATGGCCTTGCCAATGGAAACGCTTTTGAAGCCAGACGTATTTATGGTGAAAGATATCCGAATCGTGTGATACCTGACAGTAGAACATTCTCGAATATTCATCGACGCCTTCATGAAACTGGGCATTTTCAAAAAGATACAGCTAACGCAGGAAGACCTCGTACTGTTAGAACACCAGCTATCGAGGAAGCTGTATTAAATGAAATAGATAATCATCCAGAAACCAGCACTAGAAAGATTGCCATAAATTTAAATATTTGTCATCAAATTGTTTGGAGAATCTTGTCGGACCAGCAACTTTACCCATACCATCTTCAAAGAGTGCAAGCACTGCTTCCCCGTGATTTTCCTTTACGGATTAATTTCTGTCAATGGTACCTACAGAGGCTCGCAGTAAATCCCCATTTTGAAAGTCAAATCCTTTTTACAGATGAAGCTAACTTTTCAAGAAATCAAATAACTAATTTTCATAACAATCATTTATGGGCTCAGGAAAATCCACACGCCATAGTAGAAGCCCATTATCAAGAGCAGTTTTCATTAAACGTATGGGCTGGTATTATTGGAGATTATTTGATAGGTCCCTTCTTTTTACCTGCTCGCCTTAATGGTCAGTCATATCGCCAGTTCTTGCAAGAAGAATTGCCACTTCTACTTGAGGAAGTACCACTTTTATTAAGAAACCAACATTGGTATATGCACGATGGCGCTCCAGCACATTCCAGTGTTCTGGCACGTGAATATTTAAATGAAATGTATCCTGAAAGGTGGATAGGTCGTGGAGGACCACAACCATGGCCTCCTAGGTCACCCGATTTAAACAGTTTAGATTATTTCCTATGGGGACATATTAAGTCCTTAGTGTATGTAACACCAGTGGATACTGTGGACGATTTAAGAAATCGCATAATCGCTGGATTTGAAACGGTTAGAAACACTTCCGGTATTTTTGAAAGAGTGCGGGGATCAATGCGAAGAAGATCTGAGGCGTGCCTAATGGCAGGAGGGAGCCATTTTCAACAATTATTGTAATTAGTTAACTAACTTGTATTATTATTAATAATATATTTTTAGAATAATTAATATTTCAGAAAGCTTAGTTAGGTATGTTTAATTTAAATATTTGGTACACAGTCTACCATAACTAAGCTTTATGATAGTACTGTCCAAGATTACAATAGAAAACACTTAATAAAAATGTATCCATAGCAATCTTGATTTTTTTTTTTGAGTGCGAGGATTAATGAGGAGAAGATGTGAGGTATAATATCTTCTAAACAATGCAAAATATCAGAAAATTACAAGACATAAAAAAGTTACAAAATAAAATGCGAAATACGATTCCAGAAGCAAAAATAACCAGCGGCGTTCCAATAAAAAGTTGGGAGGGCCTAAAGGAACCGTGTCCCAAAAAAAGGAGTACTCTGTATAATTTCTTAAAATGTAATATTACCATTTCATAAAGCTTAATTATGGTAGACTGTATACCAAATTTAAATTAAATATCGTAAAAAATGTACAAGGTATACGCCAAAAACGAATAAAAAAGTTAAACTTTAACACCCTGTATTTTAAAATTTAAACGATTTAGGACATATGGTCACATGAACTTTTTCTCTTAAAATCGCTTGTAGAATCACTCTCTTTATTATCAGCACGACATTTAGGAACACCCTGTATATACAGTGTGGTCGTTTAAGTGTGCAACATATGGGAAAGTTTTTTATTACCGATTTCTCAGAAAATTTTATTCTTGATAAAAGTTGGAGCACGTTCGATAATCATATTGGGTGTACTTGGAATGGTTGCAAGTCAAACGGTGTACAGGGTAGGGCAAAAAATATAAAATTTCTACAAGAATAAAGTACCCCTATTTCAGAATATTCAGCAAAATGTTATTAAGAAAAGGTGTTTAGAATTAAAAGTTATGCATAGGTTTGAAAACATGACCTCATAAAATAAAAAACAAAATTTTTTTGAAAATATTAATTATTTCCTAAAAAAAATTTTTTTTTTATTATCACCCTAAAAACCTTCATAAATTAAACAAAATCAAATCAAGTTCACACATCTTTGTTCAAATTCAAGCATATTTGTAAAATTAACTTAGCTTTTTAATTTATTAAGGAATCACAAACTTCATGTTTGTTGCAAGGACATTAAACACAACTTTAAAATACCGTAAAAATTATTTTTAACAAGATAAAACATTAGTAATGATAATTTTCAAATTAAAAAACTCTCATTTAAATTACAAAATATTTATTTTAAATGTTTATTAGAAAATTGTACAAAATAATCGACAAACATGAAATCCTACTAAAATAATCGCAGATACCTATGGAAAGAAAACAAATAAGGGTTAAAAGTAAACATTATGACAGTTTGGTGGCATTATTCATTCTTAAATAATTATTGTTATTAGCTGATCTCAAATGCCTCCTCCAGTAAAGTTAACGTTAGCCGAAAAGGCAGAATTAGTGCTAATATGTGGAGAACACTATAAAACAGTGCATGAAGCAGGAGATATATTCAATGAACGACATTCAGATAAACAAGTCCACTATTCAACCATAAGCAGAATTTTAAATAATTTTAAACAGACAGGGTCTTTAGAGTATAAATATAAAAATGAACGTACCAAAACTGTATGTACTGAAGAAAATCAATTACAAGTACTTCAAGCAGTTGTTGAAAACCCTAGAAGATCCACCCAAGAAGTGCATGCTTATACGGGTATAAAAAAAACCTCTATTAAGGAGATTCTTAAAAAACAAAAATATCACGCCTATAAGCCAATGTTTATTTGCACGTTTCAAAGACAAGACTAGGACTTGCGGTATGATTTCTGCATGTGGATTCAAGGAGAAATAGAAGATCAACGTGATTTCCATAGACACATGCTTTTTGGGGATGAATCCACGTTCACTACAAATGGCGTTGTTTCTTCCCAAAATTGTAGGTGGTGGTCGGACGAAAATCCAAATTTTGTCATTGACAACAAAACCAGTATTACCAAAAAACAAACGTTTGGTGCGGTATTATTAACGACAAATTAATAGGGCCGTTCTTTTTTCGCCAAAACCTAACTGGTGATACCTATTTACATTTATTGGAAAACGAACTAACAGATTTTTTGGATAATATGAGTATACAAGAACGACGTAAATTATGGTTTGTACATGATGGTTGTCCGGCTCATTCTGCTAGAATTGTTTCTGAATGGTTAAATGGAGAATTTGGTGATAAATGGTTACGACGAAATACCGATCCACGGTGGCCTCCTCGTTCGCCAGATCTCACCCCACTAGATTTTTTTTTATGGGGATATTTAAAGCAAAAAGTTTACAAGGATCGGCCCTTTAATAATGTTGGGGAGCTTGAAATTTCGATACGATTTCATTGCAGAAATATTCCAGCAAGTGTATTGCGATCCACGCTTAGTGAATTTTATGATCGGACAATTAAATGCATTGAACGTGAAGGTGGACATACGGAGACGCGTCGATAATGTTTTTAAACATACCTAATATAATTTTTTTCTGCATTTCAAATATTGTCTGTTTAATTTTTTTTAAATTTGTTTATTGTTAAGTTATAATAAAAAGAAGCCGATAAAAATTGACAAAACCATTGGCACCATACTCAAATACGTTTAGGAACATTGTATTTCTTGACTTTGCACTAAACGCAGACATAATGCATGCATTGTTTTGTTAATAATGCCCCACAACGCCATTATGTTAGAATGATTTCATGTTTGTAGATTATTTTGTACAATTTTCTAATAAACATTTAAAATAAATATTTTGTAATTTAAATGAGGGTTTTTTAATTTAAAAATTATCATTACTAATGTTTTATCTTGTTAAAAGTAATTTTTACGGTATTTTAAAGTTGTGTTTAATGTCCTTGCAACAAACATGATGTTTGTGATTCCTTAATAAATTAAAAAGCTAAGTTAATTTTACAAAATATGCTTGAATTTGAACAAAGATGTGTGAACGTGATTTGATTTTGTTTAATTTATGAAGGTTTTTAGGGTGATAATAAAAAAATATTTTTTTTTAGGAAATAATTAATATTTTCAAAAAAATTTTGTTTTTTATTTTATGAGGTCACGTTTTCAAACCTATGCATAACTTTTAATTCTAAACACATTTTCTTAATAACATTTTGCTGAATTCTCTGAAATAGGGGTACTTTATTCTTGTAGAAATTTTATATTTTTTGCCCTACCCTGTACACCGTTTGACTTGCAACCATTCCAAGTACACCCAATATAATTATCGAACATGCACCAACTTTTATCAAAAATAAAATTTTCTGAGAAATCGGTAATAAAAAACTTTCCCATATGTTGCACACTTACACGACCACACTGTATATATATATATATATATATATATATATATATATATATATATATATATATATATATATATAAAGCGGTTTGAGCTTAAAACATTACTTCATTTAGGGATTGATAGGGGTGACTTTTGCAATATCCTTTTTTATTGGACCTCTGGGGCCTAAATTAAAGCTGTATGCAAAATTCCAACTTTCAATCTTTGATAGTTAGGGCTGGGCAAATCAGTGATAGGGTGTATTTTTACCCCCTAGGGGTAAAATTCCAACACGAAAAAAGTAGTCTTATGTAAAAAAATAAACTAAAATTGACATGTTTTGGCGTTTTCCTTAAAACTTGCTAGTTTTTAAAATAAAAAATAATTTAATTTTTAGGGGTTGCTTTTAACCCCTTAGAGGGCGAGTTTTGCAAAATCCTTTCTTAGTGGACGTCTATGGTATAAAATAAAGCTGTGTGCAAAATTTCAACTTTTTAGCATTAGTAGTTTTGGCTGGGCGTTGATGAATGAGTGAGTCAGTCAGTCAGTCAGTCAGTCAATTTATTCTTTTGTATATTAGTATAGATTATGATGTATAGGGGCGTAAATTTTGATTTGTGATAAAATATCAACAGATAAGTATATATTTTAAACAATTTATTATTTATTATTTTATTGTTTTGCAATGGATGGAATGGATGGATAATAAAAGAAGACTTTTAGGGAAAGGGTTAGATCACGATTGGAAGCTAGGAAAATTGTAGATTAAACCCTGAGCAATAAATGTCTTTCAATCAATATTAGTGTTTACTTTTAGTACCCAAAGCCCCAATTGACCAGTTTGTAATGTGGTGTTGAGCTTAGGTTTGTAAAAAGTATTTGCGAAATTATATATTACTAGTATTGTTTTTCCTGACCGTTTAAATTATAATATATGGTTTTATTTTTCCATGGGGTTGCGGTCAAAATGTTTACATTAAAACAATAGTCATCTTTGACGTTTCGGTTTATTGACTGACTAAACCATCATCAGAAAGTTAACTTTTAACTATGATGAACAAACTTAGCACTAATACTACTACATTTTAACAACCATGTACTCTCTACGAGACACAGAGTTAAACTATTATTTACTAACTTGCCTTAACAACCAAATTTGCATCGTACCTTTTAGAAGGTATAATGGATGGAAAGTCCACTATAGGTACAAAATGTTTTGTGAATAATGCAAAAATTTTATTTTTATGACATAATAAGGCCTCCATAAACTGAACTTAAATTTTCGGTATCTGACCTGAAATTGATGGTGTTATTGGTTTTTTTAATATGAATCATTTCTTTAATATTCCTTTTTTTGTTATTCGATTCAAACTCTAATATTTGAACATTATTGAAATTGAAATTATGTAGTTCGTCAAGAGCATGTTTAGATAGGGCTGTGGGGTTATGGTTGGTATTACGCAGGCTATTCTTATGTTCTTTTATTCGGTTTTTTAAATGTTGTTTTGTTTGTCCTATATATGTTTTTGGACAATCAGAACAGTCAATTTTGTATATTAGATTTGTCTGAAATTCTTTAGGTGTTTTTGGTTTTAAATGTGTAAATAATTTATTAGTACTATTGTTTGGTTTTTCGGCGATATTTATGTTATATGGTTTAAGGACTTTTTTAATTTTTTTATTTATATGGGGTATGTGTGGTAATGAAATATAATTACTTTCGGTGTTCTGAGTTTCGCGATTTGTGGAGTTATTGTATATTTTATTAATCCGGTTTTTAATGATCGGTTCACAGAAGTGTTTGGGGTAATTATTTTTTTTAGAGACGTTTTACAAAAAAATAATTACCCCAAACACTTCTGTGAACCGATCATTAAAAACCGGATTAATAAAATATACAATAACTCCACAAATCGCGAAACTCAGAACACCGAAAGTAATTATATTTCATTACCACACATACCCCATATAAATCAAAAAATTAAAAAAGTCCTTAAACCATATAACATAAATATCGCCGAAAAACCAAACAATAGTACTAATAAATTATTTACACATTTAAAACCAAAAACACCTAAAGAATTTCAGACAAATCTAATATACAAAATTGACTGTTCTGATTGTCCAAAAACATATATAGGACAAACAAAACAACATTTAAAAAACCGAATAAAAGAACATAAGAATAGCCTGCGTAATACCAACCATAACCCCACAGCCCTATCTAAACATGCTCTTGACGAACTACATAATTTCAATTTCAATAATGTTCAAATATTAGAGTTTGAATCGAATAACAAAAAAAGGAATATTAAAGAAATGATTCATATTAAAAAAACCAATAACACCATCAATTTCAGGTCAGATACCGAAAATTTAAGTTCAGTTTATGGAGGCCTAATTATGTCATAAAAATAAAATTTTTGCATTATTCACAAAACATTTTGTACCTATAGTGGACTTTCCATCCATTATACCTTCTAAAAGGTACGATGCAAATTTGGTTGTTAAGGCAAGTTAGTAAATAATAGTTTAACTCTGTGTCTCGTAGAGAGTACATGGTTGTTAAAATGTAGTAGTATTAGTGCTAAGTTTGTTCATCATAGTTAAAAGTTAACTTTCTGATGATGGTTTAGTCAGCCAATAAACCGAAACGTCAAAGATGACTATTGTTTTAATGTAAACATTTTGACCGCAACCCCATGGAAAAATAAAACCATATATTATATATTACTGTGTATTCATCTGTAATTGAATTATATTCCAAAAGGTAAAAATACTTCATTTGCAAATGGAAAGTAAAATCCCGTCCTAGTCGTTTTAAGGGACAAAAAATGTCCTTTAAACGTTCAGGGTAGGTTTTTTTTAGAAAATTTTCGGTCCTTCCATGGGTCTTTGAAACGTTCCTGAAACGTATTAGGTGTACTACTTATAACCGAAGTCTGCATTATGCTTATTGGACGTAAAACAACGTTTTAAGGACGCTTTTCACACCCGTTTTTGGTACATCCTTTTTGTGGACAATCTACGTCCCACGAACGTTCGAGGTAGGTCAAAGGTTTTTGAAAACATTCCAGGTACATCAGCAGGTCTCTATAAAACGTTCGTTGAACGTTTTAAATACATTTTTGTGTTATTAGGGTTATGATATTGGACTTTTTTTTCTAAAATTTTTTCCAAATTGAGGTCAAACAATTTTAAAAAGCGTGTTTCCTAAGGTGGACGCATAAATAAAACAAAACAGGGATTTTGTTTATTAATTTAAAATATTACAGGAATAAGATGCTTATAAATTATTACATAAATTACCCAGAAAATACATTTGTTAAGAATATATTTAATCAGTAACAGAACATTAACACTTAAAGCAAATTCTTGCATTTAAACGTTAGAACTGACCTAATTTTAACTTAGAGATAAATTTTAAATAGTTGATGCTTATGTAGAACTGTATAACCTGATACTTGGTTCGTTATGTAGATGCATCGACCAAAAGTCTTCGTCACAAGCTGTAGAAATAGCATTTTTGTTTTTAGAAATAAACGTTACCTGCAACAGTTAAATACTCACGTTTGGCATACATGTTGTATATTTCATGACGAATCGCATATTGCAGTAGAATTGTTGACATCAGTATAGCTGGCTTAGCTCTCTTTCTTTTAAGAGGCCTAGTAGTCTCTTTACATGGCCCATTCTTGTATTTGGTGATGGTAGATTTAGTAAAACATGTCGCAGCAGAAGTTATCTAAAATATGATACATGTGCATTACACACATTACTATTTTACATACGAGGACACACGGTATGCCCTCTGATGTAGTTGTTTAGACACCAGATACCTTAAATTTAATGTTTCAGGTTAGTCTTTAATGTCTTTATAAAAACTTACTTTCCAAAAAAATTAAGTATTTGCTGTTTCAGAAATCAAAAATCTGTAAGATACCCTAACTGTAGGCACCCAATAGGAAGGAACCGTTTCTTTACCCAATATTCATGGCATACAAATCTAAGAATAATGAATTTTTGAACTATATATTTTGGTGCTCTAGTATAAACCAAATACTTACTCGAAGAGCAGCTCTTTTATCACTGTTTTTTAAAAAACTAAATACATTGCTCACGATTTGCTGAGCAGTAAAATTTCCCTGTAGGTATACATATGTGTAGAAGGTTAAAAAAAGATGATTTTCTTTACAACAAACAACAATTTTTAAATACAAATCAAAAGATTAAAGACAGCATTTTTCTCAAAAACAAAACAGACAAAATTAAAATATATATATATATATACATATATATATATATATATATATATATATATATATATATATATATATATATATATATATATATATATATATATATATATATATATAGATATATATATATTTAAGTATGTTTGGAATTATCTGGAGAACTACTGTTTCGTCTTCCTCGGTGTCTAAGTTGTTAAAAGACACCACATCGACTCATCAGAGGCCTTACAGTAGCATGAGCATTTCTGCTCCCATATAATTCCACAGTTCTTGCCTATAAAAGACAAACTGAAAGTTTTGAAAGGTAGAAGTTCTTGAGATTGCTCTCTGAGAAATGTCATAGGGATCCTTATCGGATCTCCCATGGTAGCTTGGATGTGGGAGTCTCGCGACCTCTCCACACTACCTGAGACATTCTCATTTATGAACATAGTTAAGTATGTTTGGAATTATCTGGAGAACTACTGTTTCGTCTTCCTCGGTGTCTAAGTTGTTAAAAGACACCACATCGACTCATCAGAGGCCTTACAGTAGCATGAGCATTTCTGCTCCCATATAATTCCACAGTTCTTGCCTATAAAAGACAAACTGAAAGTTTTGAAAGGTAGAAGTTCTTGAGATTGCTCTCTGAGAAATGTCATAGGGATCCTTATCGGATCTCCCATGGTAGCTTGGATGTGGGAGTCTCGCGACCTCTCCACACTACCTGAGACATTCTCATTTATGAACATAGTTAAGTATGTTTGGAATTATCTGGAGAACTACTGTTTCGTCTTCCTCGGTGTCTAAGTTGTTAAAAGACACCACATCGACTCATCAGAGGCCTTACAGTAGCATGAGCATTTCTGCTCCCATATAATTCCACAGTTCTTGCCTATAAAATATATATATATATATATATATATATATATATATATATATATATATATATATATATATATATATATATATATATATATATATATATATATATATATATTTGGACTTACTTAATGGCCAAATGAACATACTTACTAAAAATTAGCTCGAAATTCAAAAAAATATTTGGGCACTAATGGGTTAACCTGATTTTAAAAATCATTTTTGCAGGTACCGACATCTTTTACAAAGTTACAGTTTTTCAAAATCGGGCCGGGCCGGTGCTAATGGTTTCCCGGGCCGGTTTACCCTTCCCCATCCGCCCCTGTTTGCAGTAAGCTTTGAAATGTTTTCGCGTGTCGTTGATTAATTCATCTTATAAAGCTACCCCTTAACCTGTTACTATAAATTTTTATTACCTGTAAAATTTTGATTGATTCATTACGGACAATTTAAGCTCTTTTACTAATATAGGGATTAAAGAATACAATTTTTATTGGAATTGTCACTTTTAAAAAACAATTTTAATTTTTTTTACAAAATTTAGTTGGAAAAGGTCGAATATTTTTTACAGATCAAGCTATTAAAATTAACGCAGATTACTACATGGCTCATTTGCGTAATGAATTACTTCCCGAATGTCGACGTTTATATCCGCATAACAACTACATTTTCATTTAAGATAGTGCTCTATTTCATAGAGCTATCCGAACTCAAAATTTCCTAGCAGAGAACGTTCCGTCTTATGTTCCCAATTCTCCAGATTGCAACCCTCTGGATTATTCGATATGGAATGTTCTTCAAGAAAACGTTTATGAAAGCTTGAGAAAATCTTTTCGGAATTTGCAAGACCTCCGCGGCATAATAGACCAAGTGTGGCCCAATATCTCTACACATCCAATAAGAAGGGCTATTTAAGGGTTTAAGCTAAGATTAAGAACTGTTTTTCTCCAAAATGGCCTTCCAATTTAACACATTTTTAGATATGTACCTGGAAGCGTTCTAAAGTGCTGCCGGAAAAGCGAATTTTTTTTGTTGACATTTGAGTTTCAAAATTGTGTACTAGGTTATGAAATAAAAATATTTTCGTTTAAAGTATTTTATTGTTTTCTTTATTCCCTATACCTAATTACTCAAAAATAGAAGTAACTATCTTCAATCTGGTAAGAGTTATTACCTGCCAAACAAGACGCATTTTTTTTTATCGCCACCCGGTATATACCGAGGTATATACCTACCAAACTTGGTCGAGCTGTTCCTAAATATCCGCTGTAGTATTTTCTCTGCTTCTTACATGGAGAGCGAAAAACTTATGACGCGATGACCCGATGTTAATATGAGCTCTTTAAAATAAAATGACCAAAAAAAAACTCATTTTTCGCACAGACAAAATTTCAATAATATTTATATTTTATAAACTATACAACTTAATTATTAAAATCACAACAAAAAAGCCGAAACAAAATCTAGTCCAGAGTATCATGGTCGGATACCAAATACAAGAATTGAAATGCAATTGCTAGTAACGTTATTCCAAGTAAATCTCCAGCTGATGTTAGGTAAGGAATGGCTGAATTATCTGGATCTATTTTTTTAGCCCACATCCAATGGATTAATATATATGCTACATAAAGTAAGGTTGCAACTTGCATTATTGCCGCTAGTAAATAGACCACGACAAAGAGGGAATTTAGGGATGTATCGCCATCTTTCATGTAATCAATGGTATATATAAAGATAAGGTGACCTGGAATGACCATTGTCATCAGCACTCTCGTAGTTCGTGCATGACCATCATTTCCGCAAAAGCCCGTCATCGGTGAAATAAAAATCTTTTTCTCATTTTCTTCGTCATTTCTAGAATATAAAACTCCTAATTCGGCCTCTTTGTGTAAAGCTGTCGATATTCTGCTGGCTTGGACCGCAACTAAGTTCCCCCCAACTCCGTTTATTACTGGCTGAAAGACTGCAATTCCTTCAAATCTGGATACCATAAAATCTAAAATAAGCCCACCTATAGAACTTATTAACATCGCTCCTACAACTGGAGTCCAACCATGGAATAATACATCACGAGTTTGTGGATTTCTTTTGGCTATCCAAACCCATAGTGGGATGGCTAAGATGTATGCTGCGATGATTAGGGGTGCTAGCCAATCTTGTTGACCTAAAAAAGTTGTATTGTTTAAAGTTTTCCTTTTCAGTCATTAATGAATTCAGATATAATGAGAACTACTGACAAAGTAAGTTGGAGAACCATTTTTTTCCTACTAGATTAGATCTGCTTAACTCCTTAATGAAATAGCGACAAAATCAATAACCTTAGTTTTGAACTTTAAAAATAAAATGCTCATAATTTCTTAACTTAAAAATTAAGCCTCTTTTTATTTTTTTCTTAAAGAAACTTGTATTAATAGGGGTCCGCAAATTTTTCCTTTCTAATAGAAATATTCAACTATTATAATATAAATAATTAAAAATAATTATCGATTATCCGATTTTTTAAATAATCTGTATCACCCAATTAGGAAAATCATAATTCAATTAATTAGATTATAAAGATAATAAGATTATAATCGAAAAGCTGAAACTTTGAGTCCGAGTAGCAGAGAAATAATTTTCATTAACATTAATAGCACTAGGCTAGGTTTACAATGTATGAAACAAGGTTAGCTTTGCTGGATGAAACTACCGCAAGTATATTAAGTAACCCGGTCATGAGTCACCGCATGCGCAGTAGGGTCGACCTTGGTCGCGCAGGTGTGCTATTGTTATTTGACCTTGATAGGCACAGGTGTTCTTCCACGGTCATGACCAAGAACTTGGTCTTGAACGCGAGCAGCTGATTCTTTGTTTGGTGATGACCAGGTACGACGCTTATTTCAAGGTTACATTTGTGGTGCATGTTTTCGAGGTCGCCGGATGTATTCCTCCCACCCTAAATAAATACTTGACCTAGGATTATTTCCTAATAAATGTGACTCAATTCAGAAATAGCTTTCATAGTCACACATACATCGTATGCGTTAACTGTTGTCTTGACATATAAAAATATTGTGTTTGTGGTGTGTTCTACAAGTGTTTATTAAAGATACTTGATGGTAAATGTTTTTATCACATTTTACATCATGAGCATTTCAAACCAGACGTTAGCCGAAATTAACACTATGATAAACCAAGATATTCAATTTATGGAACGTAGAAAATTTTCTACATTAACGGTGGGCAAAATTTATATGATAAAAAAAATTTTTTTTGGCCGCACGTTTTGGAAAAGCTATTGTCGTCATGCTGTTTGATTCAACACATAATGTAACATTTGAAACATTTTTACCATCACGTCAGTGGCGGTTCCTGGAATTTCAGATTATCGCATCTCAGTTCCTACGCATGGGACCCACACCAAATTATAAAATGTTACTGTTGGGTACTCTACAATCATTTTCGGGAAAAATTATTTAATTTTGAAATTAGCGAGAAAAAGTTAATTTTTTGGGCCGCTTCACCTGAGATCTGAGAAAGCTTTGAAGAAAATTTTACTCACCATATTTTTTCATGAAATATAAAATGTAGACAAATTCCAAATTTGATGAAAATCTTCTAATTTTCCTTAAAGAAATGACATTGTAAATTATTTCTTAGACAAAATATTTTAGGGTAAAATTTTTAAAAACTAATTAATTTTAAGATAGAGGTAATTCAATGGAATTTGAATTCTAGCGATAAAATCTGATAAAATTTATGAAAAAAAACTTGGAAGTAAAATTTTCTTCAGAACTTTCTCAGATCTCGGGTGAAGCGGCCCAAAAAATTAACTTTTTTTCGCAAATCTTAAAATTAAATATTTTCTCACGAAAATGTTTCTAGAGTACCCAATAGTAACATCCTATAATTTGGTGTGGGTCCCATGCGTACGAACTGAGATACGACACATCTTAAATTTCAGGAGCCGCCACTGCATCACGTGTAGCTGAAATTCTGACAGAGGATACTATTGAAATGATGAATAGGTCCGGTGATCAGTACACCTTAAGTTATTTGGGACAAAGCTCACATGTATTCTCTGGCGGTAATACTAGAGCATGATTAAACTTTGGTTGTTTGTAATATTTTGTTGGTTAGGCTATTTTAATGTTGATTAAAAATGTGATAAAATAGTTCTTATTAGGTATATATCGAAAAGCACACACACGCACACCACACACTCCCGTTCCCATTATTTTCTATTTAAGATGTGTGACTGCCCTACTGTCATTGAAAATTGAAAATTGGTTATCATGTAAATTAAGAGAGCTGGCTGAAGATATACTACACTTTGCAAATTATGGTAAATCCGATGTGAATTTTAGTGGAAGTCAGTATAGGACGTATATGAAAGACGCTGTAAATTTCACGGCTGGAGCACATATGTGCGAGAAATAGCTATATGGGACCATTGATCTGGACGAATTTTGTGCTGGAATGATAAATGAAGAATTGGGAAGCTATCTATTCGAAGTGCATCATTTGCCCACTGAATTAGCTACAAAATATGGTTTAGCTCCCGCAAATGATACCACCCCTGTTAATGACCTTGGAAGTGAAGCAGTCAACACCAATCAAGTTGATAGTGAAGCGGGGGCTACTGTTAGCGATGACAAAATGAAGTGTGTTCAAGAAAATGAAGAAAATTTCTAATTCATTGTATAATATAATAACATGAGATGTTAAATAAGTGATGATGTACCTAAATTATTGTTTAATTTTTTATAAATAGGCAACCTTTACAAAACTCACTTTAGTTTAAGCTAAAAATGGGTCGTGTTAACAACACAATTGATAGATTTGGGCGTCAAAAATTTAATGGACAAAATCAAATTGTTTTTCATGGACAACCAGGAGTTGGATTTAGATTGACCGATCATGGTCAGTATAATATAGAAGGGAAATCTCTAACTAATGTGACACCGCCAAAGAATCCTGGTGATGCTGCTAATCTGGGATATGTTGTTGAACAAAGGCGTGAAATGAATAAAAAGTTACTGAAATAGTGAATAAGGATCTTTTGCAATATGTTACAAAAGAACTTAATGAAATGAATAAAAAACTTGCTGAAAAGGTGAATGAAGATTTTTAGCAATTTGTTATAAAAAAACTTAAGGAAATTGATTCAAAATTGTTTAATCAAGAAACAGCTATTCAGCATCTGAATAATGGACGTATTACGCGCATGTAGAGAAGGAAAAATCTGTGTATGGTGACCTCGATTTTACATTGAATATGAGAGTGAATCATCATCAAAAAGTGAACGTCAGATTGTAGTTGTACATCCGTTCTCTGTAAACGGTCGCCAGTTCTGTTCCAATTGTGAATTGTTCGTGGGACAAATGGGTTTCTGTAAATGGTATCAAAATGAGCACAGAAAGAAGCAAGAAGAACAATTATCATTATCATCGCATATCACCCAACCCGCTCAAACCTCAATCATCTTAAGCGGAGGAGGAGATTTGTTAGCAGTAGCGACAGCAAAATTTCAACTCTTTTACAGAAGAATAAGTCAACGGAGATTGTTCATCATCACCGTCGTCGTTACCGTCAGAGTGGTCACCAGGTAGAACGTCGCTAGCGGATGCCCCATTCGACTCTTCTGATGAAGAGTATATGCGCGAAATAAGTGGCGATGATGAAGATGATTATGATGCAGAACAAGGTTTTCGAGCCATATGTTTAAGGAGAAGTGAACTTATACAATTTGGATATAGTCCATAAATGTAATTTCATGTATTTTTAGTTTGTTTATGAAATAATAAAAATCTTTTTGTACTAAATATGTTTATTATTTACCATACATTTGAATTAACAAATCGCTCTTGATATATATTACTCCTGTGATTCCATGCTAAAAACCTTGCTAGGATCACTTCCATTTTTCCAATTCTCCTTTGAAAACGGTATCTATCGAGTATTAGTTGTTGAAAGTTACTTTGTCGGGCTTGTCTATATGCAAAACACATACAGTGGATAGTATTTCTTTCTTCATTAAATCTTACTTGCTTCATGGTTATTGTATAAGTGAATTTTTATTAGTTGTCTTATTTATATATAGGCTGAACATAAAGAGAGCAAATTAGTTTTACGATTAAATGGGTCGTGTTAACAACACAATTGATAAATTGTGTTGTTTGTAACAGATAAATTGTGTTTTTTTGAACTGAGTATCGCGAGGGTGCCCGGAATCGGATTTAATCTTACTTCAGATCGACATTTTGATATAGAGGGAAAATCATTAAGGAGTGTTGCCCAACCGATAAATGATAATGATGCTACTACCAAAGAATATGTCCTTATGGAAGTTCATCAGCTTGGTTCGCAGATAAATTTCATAATTAGTAATGTGCTAGTACCAGTTTTTCAAAAAAATGTTTGCCGATGATGATGCCAAAATTACCTACCTTAAGGAAAAAATTTATCAAATTCACCCGCATGCTGCAGGGTACCCACAATGAAGATAAAGGATCCAAAAAAAAACAAAATGGAAACCAACCTAGATAATGTTTTATTTAAATACGTAATGTTGTAACATGTAATAAATTAAAAAATAAAACGCATATTTATGAAAAGCAATGTTTATTATTATTTATAATATAGCGTACATATGTAACGTAAGAACTAGTTGATAATATCTATACAATATCTGATTTGTCTATCCAAGAATTAAATTGATTTGGAAAACCTAACCATTTTACAAACAATTGATCGTTTTGATTTTTCTTGCGTTTTCTAAGAATTTTCTCAACTAAATAAACACCTGGGCTAGCTGGCTTTTGCAGTTCTGATTCGTAAAAACATCCTTTAATAGGCTGACCTTCTAACGATTGCAGCAAGTATGTAGGTGGATTTGTAAAACAAACTCTTAGTATTTCAAACAGTTATGTTGACCTTGAAGATCCTTTGTCAAATACACCTTTGTACTTGCTAATGCGAATAATGTCACTCAAATGTTTTTTTCTTTCTTCGGAACAATTTTCAAATAGTCATATGCTTTAATTGGGGTATCCTTTTTCACACTGTTTGGCTTCATTCCAATGGTGCGATGTTTAGTGTTATTATAGGTCTTCGTTATAGCTGGTAATATTTGTGACCACGAATTTGAAATAATAGTTTATACATACAACAATGTAACGATAACCATCATTGTTAGTAGCATATTGCTGCATTTCCGCCAGATCAATTTGCCACAGATCTCTATATCCTTTTATGACTGTACGTCTTCTAACAAAATGTTTTCTTGCTGTCCTATGTAATTCATTCACGACTTTAATTTTTTCTTGGCTAGATCCATATCATACACTGATGATGGCAACCAATTGCAAAACTTAATATATTTATTATTCCTTCCTCTCGAAGCTGTTCCATAATAGACATAATCTCATTATCATGTCCGGTATGTCCAGCTACTTTTAACCCCACAATAATCTACCCACTAACTCCTTAGGTTTATTCCAATAAAGATATTCAGATGATTTCCGAAGATAGATGCATTTTTACTGGTAGTTGTATTTTGTTGCTGACTTTTTCCCTTCCTACACCACCACCTAGTTTAGTCCCTATAATTAGTGGTTTTATGATTTGTAAATATTGTTTCCATCTGGTTTCCCGTACACCGCGTTTCTTGTCATAACCGTCGTATGCCGCATCAGTCAATTTCAAAATGGTTTTGTAACTTTGAAGTACATCTAGACCTATTTTATCTTCTTTATCTAGGATTGGTGAATTTTTTAGAAAAAGCAAATCGTGAAGCTCAACTGTTACATCGAATTCAGCAATGCTCCTTCTGTTCTTGTATAACACCATCTTTCCATTTGTTAGAAAACGAACTACCATGTTGCCAATATATTTTCTTAATTTATTTTCCTTTTTACCAAAGCATACACGGTATCATAATAGGATGGCGTCAATTTTATTCCACTAAAATAATCTTGAATATTTTTTAAGGTTGGACTACTAGCACTTGATGTGAGTGATGATGTGTGACATGATGTTAAGCCGCGTACAGACCAACTCCCAATCCAAACCAACGCCAACCCCAACGAATGTGCCAGTTGGCGTTGGGATTGGAAACGATTGGAAAGCATTTTACGATGTCGTCCACACCGCGTTTGTAGTTTCGAATTGGATACTGTTGGATACGGTTCGGTCATTTTCTACGGAAAGAGGTATTTTAATATGTCATCTAATGATGATGAGTGATGAGTCATTATGTAAAAGTGCCGCATTTTTAATTGTAAATTCTTTACTTAACAATAAGAAAAAGAAACGTCGACCAAGACGCTGGTGGATGACAACACCATATAAAAACAGAAAAGTATTAATAACACAAGTAAGTTTCTGGGGGAATTTCGGAGCGATCACAATGATCATTTCAGAACCTTCTCTCTATTTTTTTTCTTTATTTCAGCAGCCTTGCACCTAAATTCAGTAGCAATGCTTTGCCAAATATCTATCTTCTTTTGGAGAGTTTATAATTTATATTGCTAGGATCCCATAATATAGGGTTATCCCGGTATAGTTCAATTAGTTTAAGGCTAAATCATCTGTCCATTTCATATCAAAAGGCGAAATAAACAAAATATTTGTCAAAAACAAAACACACCGACCCGAGGAATACTTGCCAACGACTGAAAACATTCAAATCTCGTCCACACCAAATCAAACATCTCTTTGAAGTACCGCTCAACGACCGAACGCAAGCCAACGCCAACGATCGCCTTGCAAACCGTTGGAATGCGTTGGGATATATTCGCCAACGCCGTACACACCAATTTATATGCTTCCGAATTTCTAGTCACATGTGCCTTGGTGTGCGTTGGAACTTCGGTCTGTACGCGGCTTTAGCGTTGATGGGGAAGAGGTTTCGAACAGTGGCTTACGATATCCATGTTTTGGTGTAGGAATTTGTGTTTTTTGCGATATCGGTGTGGATGTTTCAAAATACGGTTCTGTTGGATATTTTCGCTGTTCCCACCGAGCTGCTGCTACTCCGACTTTGTGGTTTAGTCGTAGTACTTGATTCTTTAGTTACGTACTGCTGCTGCTGCTGCTGCTGCTGCTTTACGGCATTAGATATAGATGTTAATGGTTAAGAAGCTGATTCATAAAACTTTTCCATATCATGTTCATTCTGTACTTCAGCTGCTTTAATTTGTTGAAATTTTCTTCTAACCGCATTTGTAGTTTCTAGTAGCTTTCGTTTTAATTCGATTTCTCCGTTTATGATGCTTTCAAAGTACCGCTCACGGATGAAATGATTATCTAAGTTAATATTGTAAGAATATATAGCTATCGAATCCCTTGCGATATCTGCCTGAATTTACATCACTATTCTTGTCAATAATTAAAAACCCATATTTATTATCCCAACTTTAGCACACATCTCTTGAACCTGTGAACAAGTCATGGGTGAAACGTGTTCAGAAAATATATGTTTCGTATATTCATCTCATCTTGTTTAAACATAATAATGAAGTTGGCATTATCCCGGACAAGCTGCTTAGGAACACGAGAATACGTTTGCGTCAAGTAAAAGGCATCCACATTTTTGTGACGTCCCATGCTAAAATACGATCTTATAACGTCCTGTTTCTCATATAGGGACGCTAAACTGAAGAGGTTTGCGTGGTGTTTCCAAAACAGCTTTTGCAATTGTACGCTAAACATTGGACAGGGATTTTACGCAAACCACTAAAATTAAAATTGTACCAGAAATTTTGTATTTGTACCACGCAAACTATAGGTGTGTACAATTTTGGTTTAAGTAAATTAGCAAGTTATGATGATTCTACAAAAAACAGAATTACACAATTAAATTAATGAGAGTTACCGTGGGTGTTATAAGACCTGAAAGACAGTGGTAAAGTGATAAAAGGGTGTATCTGTTAACGTAGGAAAGTAAACACCTTTTAACAAACAGATGTCAACAGTTTTGGCATAATTTTGCCAATCATGGGCGCCAGGTTAAAATACGGGGTAGGGGAGGGGGGGGGGGGGGGGGAGGGGGGCAAAAGCAACCGTTCTTGTAAATGCACGCTTAATTTAAAAGTCCTGTTCATTTACACGAAATAGAAAATGGTAGTAGCCAGCGGGGATGGTCGCCTCAGTGGCGTAGGCAGCATACTGTGGCGGGGGAGGGGCAACCAAAAGGGTGGGGGGCAGTCGCGCCCCCTGGCCCCCATCTGGTTACGCCACTGATCTGCCTCTACCTGGCGACACCCATAACAAACCTTAAGTGACTATATATGACAGGTCGATCGCTCTGTCATGGCGGTCATAAAGGGTATAAACATTGAGTTGTGATAAAAAGAAATCGTGATTTTTAAAATAAAAAGATGTCCACTAAAGTACGCGATTGGCACGATTTGAATTATGATATTTTAACATATTCGACATTGTCAAGCGAAATGTTTATACGCTCTATAATGATTTCAATTTTTTTCGCTGAGGGTTAGATCAGTTGTTGAAGTTCGCGAATATGGACAAGAAAAATGACAGGGATATTATTTTTTCTATGAATGTCAATAAAAACCTTTATTGTATGTTCAATAGTAATTTCGGAACACAGTGCATTGTTTTTTACACATTTTCATTGTGCTTCAATCACCATGGTGATTCAACTACAAAATTCCCGTGTGTGTGCACGGGTATATTTTTACCAAGGTGGCGTTGACCGGCGCCGCGTCAACACGCCATAGTAATCGCATAGCAACGCAGACAATTGAAATAAAAAGTAAATGACAATTAGTATTTTGACATCTTAAAAAGACAAATATTACTAACCCCATTTTATGTAAGAGTAACATTCGTAGAAAAAGTATAGTGTAAAACTCGCATGGAATGACCATTTCCTACTCGTATGATTTGCCGCACTCGCCTGCGGCTCATGCTGCAAACGTCATACTCGTAGGAAATGCATGTCATTCCATGCTCGTTGTACAATATACTATTTTAGTCGAGGCAACTTTTTTCTATCTGCAGTCTTAAAAACGAATGTCTAAGAATCATCTGAATGTTAAAAGTTGTGAAGAAGAGATCGCTTAATCGTACAGCGTAAAATCGTGGTGTGGATTTTACTGTCGTTTGAAGCAACCCTGCCAGCGAGTGTTTAATAGAATCCTGAAACCGACGTTGTCGTAATCCAAATTTTTTCCGTGTCAATGACCTACACCCTACAATCTTTCAGTCGTTTACTTGTATTGCCGCGATGAAAAAGAAAGTCGTACTTAAAAGTCCAAATGCAGCTTAGGGACTTTTTGAAGGTCTTGCTGATTGCTGACAAACCCATTTAATTGACAGCAATGGTTTGTACATGAGAAGGTTACAGTGGAGGGTCAGTTAAACTAAGTTTGAAAGATAACATGCAAGCACGCTCCTAAGAAAATTAGATGAAGATACGACTTTCATAAAACGAAGTAACTGGTAATTTGAAACGTCAGCTACAGGCATTTCAAAGACAGGATGCATAGTAATAGCATAGACTAAATAGTACCTAGACGAACACTGCCGTGCAACGAAAAGCAGGTATCCCGTGGCACATTTGGTGGGTTTACTGGTTCATGATTTAAAAGTTTGTTTATCTACCCTGATATAAATATGTATACTAAGTATCTACATGTATATGTAATGGTGGAAAAACAAACTTTTCACACATAAACCAGTAAACCCACCCAATGTCTTAAGGGAGACCGGCTTTTCGGTATATTCGAGTGTCTGTCTGAATTTTGTAGTCTCTGGTAATACTAATGAAATGAATGATAGAGTTCAATATATGATAAAACTGAGCGTTGCGACATTTCACAATCACAGATGACATCAACAGCTGATATTGGTTTCTTCGAAAAGTCCCTGGATCAGTATAGTGGGTTGGCAGTAGGCGAGTGAGCCGTATCAAGCTGACATGACAGGTCGCGTCGTTTTATTTTGGTGTTTTGTGGTTGTTATGTTGGTGTTTCTGTGGGTATTTCTTTGTAAAGTATGTGTTTTAAATATTTAATTTTTGGACTAGGTATATATAGATTTCGGAGACTAGATTTTCTTGGTGTTTATTACTTAAGTTAAACGATGAGTACAACTCCAGTCCTGTGTTTTAGCAAACCTCTAAACGTAAAATAGACCAGAATTCAACAGGGTGCCGTAAATGACAAGTGGCTTGGCCACCATATTGCGAGATCTAAGAAAAAGTTTACTATACCTATTAGTTACAACTATGGCTGTGTTTAGCTGATCATCAACGGTCTCAGCAGCTGGTTGGATTTGGCAGCGACCACATGATTACTTATATCAAAAGTGAAGACATATAATGTAACATGCCATCTGTCAAATTTGATGTACTGCTGAGACCGCCGAAAATCGGCTGAACGCAGCCAATGATAAATTAATTCTTGCAAGAGGACGTGACAACATAGCAGCAGCAGGATGGTTTAAATCATTTTTCTATCGATCGACGGCGAGCGAAAGCCGAACAGCCGAATTCAGCCGAAGGCCAAATGTCAATTACATGCAATGGAATCAGCTGATTAAAATTTTTGATTTGTTATTGTTTTTAAGTATTGTATTTTTTATAGTGACGAAATATTTCCATGCCTTATATATTAAGAAAGGAAGAATGTGGGACTATTTACCTGTTTAGTTACGAATAAGAAATCAAACGCATTAGCTACAGGTTGGTTCACTTTTATCATTATATAAATAGGTACCTATATAACAATACTGGTATAATTTAAAGGTTCTTAACACACAATGAAGGATGTTCTTGAGTCACTTGTTTTAATGTGCGAAGAAAATAATGAAGTAATTGACTGTAATTGAAAATGGAATACCTACTCCACCTTATCCAAACCCACGAGACCATTGAAAGCTTGTCTAAAGATGAATGCTGGAGCATGTTAGAATACCAGAAAAAATTAGAACGTCTACATGGTCAGGTAATTTGAGTGTTAAAAAAGTGTGAAGTTAGCCCCCATGACGTGTAACAATAGTCTTGGTTCAAAACTCATAAGCTCCCGTTAGTGCCGCCATAGTTCTACCATTCTGCTTAAATATAATGACCTTTTGTTGTTGAATTATTTACTTCCCAAAAAGCTCAAAACATGTAAAACAATGTTTTTGGTAAGAGCTCTGGCTTCGAAAATCATAAAAAACTGAACTACTCCTAAAGGAGTACTATTATGCGTTGTGGTCAAACTTTTGTTTTTGCAATAAATTGGGGGCTGTGTGGAGTTAGTCCCCATTTTTAAAATACTGTTTTTACTTTTATTTTAATGGAGCTATTAATAAAAAGTAAAAAGTATTCTACAACTCTTCATAGGAAACTAGGAACTCCATTAATTTTTAATGAATTTTGCATTTGAGGGACCAACTTCACAGACATGTAGGTATAGTATAATAATTGTGATTGTAAAACTGTCTTTTGGTCCTTGCATTATCGTGTTTTTCTTTCAGTCTGTAGGGGTGCAAAATGTAACATTTTTACAATACTGTACATACTGCAATGCTTTGTTACATCTGGGATATGTGTATAATGAGTTGAGATATACTGTTTTGAGCTCTCAATGTTTGTAGGTGTGGAAAGGCTATGTTTACTGTTAAGAAGATTGGGTTATCCAAACAGTCTAGTGGATTTAGAGTCATTTTTTGGAGTGTCAAATCTATATATTTCAGCCATAAAAAATGAAGTTATACAGATTATCGTTAGTAATTTTGGAAAGAAACACGAATTTGCAAAACCTGCACTGGTTTACCTATGAAAGACTGAAATTGTACTCTGAGGCATGTAAACAATAATATTGGAAGAACAATAGTAGAGATAGATGGTATGTTCTGCATCCACACTGTGTGTAAATCGCATACGCAAACCCAAGCCGTCGATACCGAGTAAACGAGAGCAAACCCAACCGGTACCGAGCGAACCAGAGCAAACCCAACCCCGATATCGAACGCACTCACTCAAACCCAACCCGATACCGAACGCACCTAATCAAACCCAACTGTCAACTGTCATATGTCAACTGTCATCTGTCAACTGTCATCTGTCATATGTCATACGTCATCTGTCACACTTTTGGGCGTTAGTTATTTTGGTCTTAACTACTTGGGCACTATCTATTTTGGGGACACTATCTATTCTTCTCCTTCTTCTTCTTCTTTCTGCCGTTTTTGTTCACGATGACGTCGCAAACTTTTTCATTAATCCTAATTAAATGTATTTATTTCGTAAGTCGCATATGCACTGAAAAAAGTTTTCTGTCCAAGGCGCGGATCGAACCCGCACACACCATGTGTATAATTTCGTATTATATACGTTTCCCAGCTATAGAACCAAGTACGCCACGGCACCTAGTTGAATAAATAAACCGGGAAAATGATATCTTCCGGGAGTTTGGACGTGACGTAGTAGGTATGTTTTATGTGTTTTTTGCGATATACAAATTAAAAAATACGTAACGTGTTCGGGGGCGTTGTCAGAAGACGTTTAAAAATAGAATGGCGTTGATCGGCCCTTTGGTTCCGGAGAAAATAATAGTATTATGCTACTACATACATATAAAGCGTCGTGCGCATGGCACGTTGTTGCGATATAAAAAATTAAAAAATACGTCACGTGTTCGAGGGCGTTGACAGAAGGCGTTTAAAAAAAGAATGGTGTTGATCGGCCCTTTGGTTCCGGAGAAAATAATAGTATTATGCTACTACATACATATAAAGCGTCGTGCGCATGGCACGTTGTTGCGATATAAAAATTTAAAAAATACGTCACGTGTTCGGGGACGTTGTCAGAAGGCGTTTAAAAAAAGAATGGCGATGATCGGCCCTTTGGTTCCGGAGAAAATAATAGTATTATGCTACTACATACCTATAACGCGTACTGCGCATGGTCAGAATGCTGGCAGTACTGGCAGCAATTTTACACTCTAACTGGGGACGCGGAGAAAAAATCGCAAAATAGATTTTTTTCGCCTCGACTTTGGTGAGAGTACAAAATAGCTGCCAGCAGTGCCAGTATTGCCAGCACGCTCGCAGCGCCCCCTCACTAACGATCGCTGGCCAATCTTTGAACTACGCCAGCATACTCACAGCGCCCTCTCACTAACGCTCGCTGGTCAAGTTTCGAACTAACCGGGCCGAAAGCCACCGAGGAATACCGAGTAGCAGCAGCGATAAGCAGTCTAATTAGGAGATTGATACGAGCGCATTAGATCTGACAAAATTGTGCTATATATTTAGAAATTTAAATTAAAAATTACCAAAAAATCCCGATCATGATTGCAGACTCCTACGGAAGCTCTCAGTGGCGTAGAAAATAAATATGACTGTAACATTAAAATGGAAAATGAAGGCTGCTGAGTCTATCCGAGGTTGTCTGTCATTGAGTGTAGGTGAAAAGCATGAGCTGGAGTCTGGTGAATGTCCCCGTAATGCCAAAGTTGATTGTAGACCCGTACGGAAGCTCTCAGTGGCGTAGAAAATAAACATTTCAATTACATGTATTAACATATAAAGTTCTGCTGAGTCTATCCGAGGTTGTCACTCAATGAGTGTAGGTGAGAAACATGGGCTGGAGTCTAGGGAATGATTCTGTGATGTCAAAGTTGATTGTAGACCCGTCCGAAAGCTCTCAGTGGCATAGAAATGAAATATGTCAGTTACATGTATTAAAACATAAAGTTCTGCTGAGTCTATCCGAGGTTGTCACTCAATGAGTGTAGGGTGAAAAAGTGGGCAAGAGTCTGTAGAATGCCCACGTAATGCCAAAGTTGATTGTAGACCCGTACGGAAGCTCTCAGTGGCGTAGAAATGAAACATTACTGTAACATGTATTTAAAACTAAAGTTCTGCTGAGTCTATCCGAGGTTGTCTCTCATTGAGTGTAGGGTAAAAAAGTAGGCAAGAGTCTGTAGGATGCCCACGTAATGCCAAAGTTGATTGTAGACCCGTACGGAAGCTCTCAGTGGCGTAGAAATTAAATATTACTGTAACATGTATTAACATATAAAGTTCTGCTGAGTCTATCCGAGGTTGTCAGTCAATGAGTGTAGGGTGAAAAAGTGGGCTAGAGCCTGCAGAATGCCTCTGTGATGAGACGTGACGTAGTAGGTATGTTGTATGTATTTTAGGTGGATACTATAATAATAATAATAAAATAGTTTCTTTATATTTAACATGCATCACGTGTGCCAGCCTGTGCACTAGCAGCCGACGATATCGGCAACGGCTCGTCGACGGCTCCAGGTGGTCCTACACACGAGACGGTGTTGCCGTCGAGGGTCTTACCGCGTATACCACAATATTACATGCTTTAAAAATTGCGTCATCAGCGGAAAAATACCAGACAAAGCGCGCTAAAATTGATCGACACGAGGCACGGTCAACCTGTGCATTCGCAGCCGGCGATATCGGGAACGGCGCGTCGTCGTCATCGGTTCCAGGTGGCCCTACACACAAAACGGCGTTGCTGTTGTGAGCCTCGTCACGTATACCACGATATTACATGCTAAAAAAATTGCATCATCAGCGGAAAAATTTCCAGGTAAAGCGCGCTAAAAGTGATCGACACGAGGCACCTGTGCTGTGCAGGTGCACCTGTGCACTGTGCTGTTGCTGGGCGTTGGCGATGCACCGCTCACTTTTTTGTGTAGACGCGCTTGGGGACGCTTTCAAGTGTGAGAAACGCTGGTCTATTCACCAGTCGTTAGCAAGGTTTCGTGCAGAGCAGTCGATTCTGGAAAAAATATACGTTGGTTTTGTTTTTTCTTGTGTTATAAAGTGTGTGTATTTGTGTAATATTATTTGGTAAGTACATTTATATGTATTATATCAAGAAACAAATAAAAAGTACTTCAATTCTCTAGTAAAAATATGTCGTGTCGTAGCTTAGCAAATAATTATTATTTATGTGTATAGCAGTGTTAAAAATATTACAGATATGCCTATCTGTATATTATAGGTCTATTAGTAAAAACTGATACTTAGTTAGACCGTTTTGCCTTCTACTTGTAGAAAAAATTAAAAAGGAGTGAAATAGTCCCCATACTAAGAATAATAATTTGTTCATGCGTCTGCCACACAAATCGATAGTTCTAGAAGGCTGAAAAATATAATTGCGTAATATTATGAAATATCTAAAAAAAAGTATCAATCGCTGCTAACCTCAACCCTCATCCGCAACTATATTGTTTCTTACAGAAAATGTTTGTCTGTCAGCGCTGCAACCGGTCGTTCTCCAGGAAGGACAGTCTTAAGCGTCATGGAGACTGTAGTCGTTCGATAAAAGCATGTGAGACGTGTAGAATAATCCTCCCCTCGGAAATGGCGCTCCAGAAACATCAACGGGAAAAACATAGAGCTCCAAAACGGACAGCTGAACCCTCGCAAACACCCATAACGAAAAAAGCAAGACTTGTCTCGTCTGATGGTAAGTTTATATATATTTTACTGTATATTTGACTGTTGTAAATTCGTTTTTAGTCTTTTAGTTATACTAAATATTTTTTCCTAGTGCAAGAACCATCGACGTCGGTCACGCAGCACTGTTCACTATGTCAGATAGATGTCACTAGCAACCGCTGGCTGGGACATCTAAGAACCCAACGTCACCGAGAACAATGCTGCGTGGTGCAGGAGGAAGGTGTAGATCTCGTGAAAACGTCCTTTAGAAGCCTACCTACCGACTTTCTTCAAACCAAGACCCCACCGACATCAGGAGATACCTCGACAATCTAAGAGATAAATTTGTCAAGTTGGTGGGGGGCATTTTACAACAGTACGAACTCCTAAAAGTCGGTTTGGAGCTTTTTGGCCGCTTCCTTCTGCAGACCAAAGAAACAGATGAAGTCAAGTCGTTTAACAGCAAATACGTGATGGTTAGCGAGGCAACCGATTTGGAAGAGTTGTTCAACCAGTTTGCTGTGATCCTTGACAAGAAGTATTCTGAATTCAAGGAAAAAGACAGCGGTAAGTATTTTTTCACAACAAAAATAACATACTTTCTAACACTGTAAAAACTTAATACTAAATTGCTGTTTCTATTGTTACAGGGTGGGTGCTTCAACAACTCCTCCACTTGGAATTAGGGATTAACAAGATCAAGCCTCTAAAGCCATCCTCCTACATTCCACTGCCTAAGGAGATTGAAGCAAAGAAAGCTGTTCTGAACATCCAGAAGGCGGATGAAAAGTGTTTCATGTGGTCAGTCCTAGCCGCCTTACATCCTTTGGATCGAGCTCAAAATGCAAATAGAGTCGCGAACTATTTGCCTTTTGAAAACGAGCTGGACTTTACAGGTATGGAATTTCCGATTAAACTTATCGATATATTAAAGTTTGAGCGGCTCAATAATATTTCTATCAATGTCTATGGACTTGAAAGGGTTTTTGACAATGGTAAAAATATTATTGAAGTCGTGGGGCCCTTATACTTTACAAATTCTCGTAATAGGGAGCGACATGTAAATTTGTTAGTAATCAGTAATGATTATGGTAATAGTCATTACTGCTTAATAAGAAGTTTATCTCGCCTGATCTCAAGACAGTTATCCTCACATTGCGGTACAAAGTATTTATGTGATGGTTGCTTATCTTATTTTTATTCAGAGCAAAAATTAAAGACTCATCAAGAACATGATTGCGGGCACGTTTTAGCTAAAGTTCCAACAACAGATTTAAAAAAAAATAAATATGGCGAAGAGATTCCCGAGAATATTTTGAAATTTACAAAGTTTGAAAAGAAATTAAAGGTGCCTTTCGTTGTTTATGCCGATTTCGAGACTATCCTTGAACCTATCGATACAGAGGAAAATGTGCAGGATCCCGATACGTCATACACTGTGAAGACGCATAAGCATGTCCCGTACTCTTTCGGTTACTACATCAAATGTGACTTTGATGATGCTCATTCGATTTACCAAAGTTATAGGGGTCCGGATGCCCACAAAGAATTCGTAAAACGCTTAGAGACTGATTGTAAATCAATCTATAATCGCTTTATGAAGGAAGTAGTACCCATGATTCCTATTTCAGCGGCACAAGAGATTGAGCATCAAAATGCTGCGTTGTGCCATATCTGCGAAAAGCCATTTGATGTAGCATTAAACGATCGCGTGCACGACCACAATCACGCAAATGGCGCATATCGGGGGCCTGCGCACTCTCTATGCAACCTAAATTACAAAATCCCTCAATTTATACCTATCTTTTTCCATAATATGTCCAATTTTGATTCCCACCTGTTTATCAAGGAATTGGCTGCCAACGAAGAAAAGCTGGATGTTATCCCCCAAAACAAGGAAAAGTATATATCATTTACTAAACATGTTTTGGTGGATAACATCGAGAACAAAGATGGCAAACAACGACGGGTATTTTTAAAATTACGCTTCCTCGACAGTTTTCGTTTCATGGCCAGCGGTCTAGATAAACTTAGTCAAAATTTAAAACCAGAGCAATGTCGGGAAGTTAGAAAATATTTCGCGGAGGAAAATAAGTTTCAGCTTATTCGGCAGAAGGGTGTTTTCCCATATAATTATGTAGACAGTTTCGAAAAATTAAACGATACAGAGCTTCCATCGCATAAAGACTTTTACAACCAACTAAAGAAAGAAAACATTAGCAAAGAGGATTACAAGCGTGCTTGGGCTGTGTGGAATTTATTTGAGTGCAAAACTTTAGGCGAATATTCAGATATTTATTTAAAATCCGACGTTTTATTATTAACAGATGTCTTTGAAAGTTTTAGAGACGTGTGCCTAGATACTTACCACGTCGATCCTGCGCAGTATTTTAGCGCACCAGGACTTTCGCTAGATTCCGCCCTTAAGGCAACGAACGTAAAGCTTGAGTTACTGACAGATCTAGATATGGTACACTTCTTTAAGCACGGTATTCGCGGCGGGGTCAGTCAGTGTAGCGTTAGAAAAGCTTTTGCGAACAATAAATTTCTACCTCATTATGACGCTTCCAAACCTACTTCCTACATCATGTATTTGGATGCTACCAACCTGTATGGTTCAGCCATGTCACAATATTTACCAACGGGGAATTTCAAGTGGTTAGATGAGACCGAAATTCAAAACTTAGAGTACATGAATGTCGCGAATGATTCTAAAACTGGCTACGTATTAGAGGTAGATTTAGAATATCCGGAACAGTTGCATTATTTACACAACGAACTACCCTTTTGCCCACAATCCATTGCTTCTCCAGAATCCAAATTTAAAGATATCAAAAAATTAATTCCGAATTTCCAGTCTAAAAGTAAATATATAATTCATTGCCAAAATTTACGTCAGGCTTTAGAGCATGGGCTTAAGCTCACAAAAATTCATCGCGTATTAAGTTTCGACCAATCACCATGGCTTAAGAAATATATAGATCTAAACACAGCAATGCGCAATAAAGCGACAAATAAGTTTGAGAAGGATTTCTTTAAACTTATGAACAATGCTGTGTTTGGTAAAACAATGGAAAATGTAGAGAAAAGGGTAGATGTTAAGCTGGTTTCTCATTGGGAAAATATCGGTAGAAGGTTGGGGGCCGAAGCGTTAATTTCAAAACCTTATTTTAAAGACCGTACTATTTTCAGCGAGAACCTGGTAGCTATCCAGATGAAAAAACAGAAAGTCGTATATAATAAACCTATTTACGTAGGTTTTAGTATCTTGGAAATATCCAAGACAATTATATATGACTTTCTGTACGGGTATATCAAGCCAAAATATGGTAACAACGCGGTATTACTCTACACTGACACCGATTCCCTTGTGTTGAAAATTACAACTGAAAATTTCTACCATGACATGCGAGAAAATTTAGATAGGTTCGATACGTCCAATTACTCCCAAGATAACCCACATGATGTTCCTGTAAACCGGTCAATTTTGGGTAAAATGAAAGACGAGTATGCAGGAAAAATCATTGGGATTTCTACGGCACCGGGGCGAAAGCATATTGTGTAAATGTTGAGGGAGAGTTGACGAAAAAAGCTAAGGGGGTTCCTGACTACGTCACGCAGAAAGAACTAACTCTGGATGATTATAGGGAGGCGGTTGACGTAGAAGGAACTCTCATTCATCGGCAGATGAATACTTTCCGTTCGCATTTACATGATATGTATGTCGAACTGAAAAATAAAGTAGCGCTATCACACGCGGACGATAAGCGTTATCTTATTCCCGGTGACTTGGAGAACACGCTTGCTTGGGGTCATAGAGATTATGAAAAGTATAAGGAATCATTGGAAATTCCATAAGCTAAGACTGATCACAGACAGCTATCTTTCCATCAATCCCTTTCGGTGGCTAAATGTGTGACTTTAGAGGCTGTGATATTAGGCTAGTAATTTATTTTATTTATTTATTGTATTTATTTTACCCCAATCTACTCTATTTACTATATGTTTTACACTTTATTTAATTATTGTATTTATTTTACCCCAATTTACTCCATTTACTCCATTTACTGTATGTTTATATGTACTTTATATGTTTTACACTTTATTTAATTATTGTATTTGTTTTACCCCAATTTACTCTATTTACTATATGTTTTACACTTCATTTAATTATTTTATTTATTTTACCCCAATTTACTCCATTTACTGTATGTTTCTATTTATTTTATATGTTTTACACTTTATTAAAAAAATTTTGTGTTTAAATTGTTGTCTTATTTCCTTAGTTGGAATAAAATAAATAAACAGAGTACTAGTTAGTAACAGAATACTGTTTGTATATTAAGCTTATACAATTCATAAATATGCTTTGCAAATAGGTGTATTAACTTCTCCGTCCATCTAAATAGATACTTGTCTGTTGCGGCATCTTCAAACTTGAGGCTTCTCTTATCGCCATTGCGATGAAACACTAAAGTACACTGTCCAATTATCATAACTATATCCACCCAATGGGTATTGAAACAATCAAAAGTGCTTAGAAATTCTTCAAATTCGCCACTGGAGAAATAAAGTTTACCATAACCAATAGTATCCAAAATTACTTGTTTGCGTCCCACTTCTGATGTGTCAAAAATGACTGTTATAAAGTCATCAATCTCGTAAACGCGGTTAGGCTTAGTCTTAAGAACTGGGACATCGGGACATCTAGAAGGAACTTCAAACACCTTATCCCAGCTGGAAGAGGAGGAGGAAGCCATTGGTAAGTTTAAATGGTAAGTTTTAAAAATATCCTAACCAAAGATGTCTTTTCTTTGTAAAACGTAATGTCACTTTTCAGCTTGCGTATTTTTTTCAAATGCTCGTCTAATTTAACTGACAAGTCTACTGTCTTCGTCATGTGCTCGAGTCTAACTGTCTAAATTTCTCAAGGGGTTCTATTAATATAGGGTAAAATTAAACATGTAATGCAATTTAACTTCTTTATTTCGACAAAAAATCATAAATATATGCATACAAGATTTTTGAATTCTCAGCACTACAAGCACAATATTCTAAACCATGATAAGAGCAAGTGGTTTTACTTAGAGATAATTTCGGTACATTAGCGCTATCCCTAGCAAATTCTAAATTAACAATATCGGGTATATTCTTAAAATATTTCATCGTGGAAAAAGTTTCAAGTAAAAAGGCCTTCTTTACATGTCCCTTCACATAGATGATATCAACATCTTGTAGATCGTTGTAGATAATGCGGTAACGTTCATTGTAGTCGGTTTCGCCGGAATTGTAGTTTAAGCCATGTCGGTTCCCATATAGAAACATTGCTTGCTTCTGACAATCATAGGACAGCTCATAAAAGGGCTTAACTGGTTTAAAAAGATAGTTCTTTATTTGCTTTCCATCGTAAATAGACAATTCTTTAGCTTGGAATTCTGGAACGCGGAATCCTTGAACGTCAACCACAACAAACCTCATCGTGACAGGGCTGGAGAGTAACTGACTACAACACATCACGTACTTGACCTGTTAAAGCCTGATACTCAAGCACTCGATCGTGAATAATTATACAGAAAGCACGTGACTCATTTGAGAAGTTTTCGGAACTTTGAAACTCCAACTTCACGTCGATGGTGTTCCTCTTGAGGGCTTCACTTTGTTTGGAACAGTCAATAACAAAGAGGGTTCTACTAGCGAAAGCGACAAAATCCAAAAGCGGTTCACACCGTTGTTTTCCCAAATAGGTTTTTTGAAAGTCCGTATACATCTGATAGGCTTCTGTAAACTGTCTATTGGCAAAGTTTAGGTTTAACGATTCATAGGGGTAAACTTCAGAATTTAAATGCAACTTGACGTCGGTGATGTCCAAATTATCAAAGTAGGTACAATCAGCTTCAAAGTTATCTTTTCGCTTCTTCATAAAAAATACAATAACATATCGGGCTCTCTCAGACATCGTCTTAACGGTCCAAATATCACGCTTTGTCGTTCTCAAAGCAGGCAGTTCATGTATTTCCCAGTTTCTAAACGGGATATATATCGGTTTGTTCTTTGCAATTTCATCCAAAAGTCTCAATTTCACTGCATCACTCGGGTAAATATGTCTAACTTTCAACTCAACCGTTTTTAAGATTATTGTTGCCTTCTTAGTACCAGAAGACTTGTAGCAGTTGTCATCATGACGAGAACGAACTAGTTTAATTTTCTGTTTACCCATTAATACATTGTGGTAATCGGCAAACACGCCAAACAATATTGAAAGTGGTATACGAAAATTAAAGTCTTTAGAAGTTTCGTCCAAGGTCTTAGCAATTCCACTAGGCCAATTCCATCCAGCTATGTCCAGAGCTCGGCTTTCTTGCTCATTTAAACATAGCATATTTTTAACTGTGCTAACAATGCCGGGATCTCGAATCTTTTCAATCTCCTTGCCATTAACTTCATAGGAAATGGTGTCAAAGAGAAAGGCGCCAGCATTATTGGTTAGGTCGCAAGTACCGGTCTTACCAGCAGCGTCTGCTTCTACCTTAAACGCACCCTCGATGTAGAGTTGAGCTTCACTCATATCCAAAAAGACATCTTGCTGATTGATAACAATCTCGATTTCGTCATTGTTATTAAACGAGTTGGTAAAGGGGTGATAAGTGTGCCATTCTTCGCGAACAACCGACTCATCGTTCCTGATTTGATTGAAGATTTGAAGTTTTTCTGACATGGTAGCGGTAGTGACTGCGTCTAGACTGTAAATATACTATATTTGAAAACGTGAGTGATCCCTTCGACTTCTGATCACTGAATGAACTGCTAGCTGAAGTATTAGTGCTTAAATACCTTTTAAATACTAGAACCATTTCGTCTAAGTTCTAATCGAATGACTACTTCTTCGCCTCGAAAATTAATAGGTCTAGAATCCTGGTCTACTAGCGTGAGAGTAATGTTGTAGATGCTTTTTTGGCTCACAGGTAAATAGATTAGATTCCTTGGCTCGATATTTATACTGTAGCCGGGATCGACGGTTGGTGCAAATTCGTAAAGAGTATGTGAGGGATTATTTGTGTAATACGAACCGGAAATGATGTTACACTCGACTCTAATAGTAACAACTTGTATAATATCCACAGGTTGGTCTGATTCGTGGAATTTACCAGACTTTAACAGTTGAGGCGAAAATCCCAACAACTTTGCAATGCTGTCTTTTGGTTTAAAGTTTATGTCGTAGGCACTGGTTAACTCGCACTTTAACGTATTGTTATTGGACTTCAGCGATAAGATGCTATTCCTTTCGTCTGTGGAAGCACTAGGATCTAGGAGATTTCGTTGTAGAAACTGCTCGATATCTCCCAACTCATAGGATCCTGTTGGTATTTCCAATACTCTCCCCTCCTCTTGATTATTGACAATGTAATAAAACTTGTTTCGCCCCTCTTCTATATTAGGGATTGTGTTCCAAGTGTCTAGCGAAATTAATGCTAAAGAGTAATCAAATCTCGAATCGAGCTCTACGGGAGGTACAAAGTATGCTTCAAGACGGTGAGAGCGACCTTTTAACGTGAATGTCTGTGACATGACTGATGTTGATAAGCATCAACACCTACATTTATAAAGTTTCATTGTAGAGAAATGCTAGAGCAAGATGTCCACAATTTACCATTCCATAATCCTGATACCGTTCGAAATTAAAATATATCTTCACATTTTTCATATACTTGACAAATTCCTTGGGCGGTTTCAAGTTGCCAAAACTATCGAAATAAACAACTAAATTACCTTGTTTCTTGTAAGCTACCCAATGTGTCCCGAATCCTGTGTTCCGATCCAAATTAATAACACCACACTCTGATTTGAGAGGTGCGTTCGATAGAGTGTCTCGCATAAATACTCCTCTAAAATTCGGTATTTTTAATCGAGTGACATACGAATTAATATCGTGATCGGATAACGGCTTTTCAGGTAGCTTTATTGGTAGTTTTTTGACATTTTACGTAAAAACAAACCATAGCCAGTTTTGTGTTTCTTTAAATACAGGCCGCTGCCCTTTTTTCCCAATGCAATCGCTTCCATTGTTCCGTTGTGTCGTTTTGTTTCTTTTAACTTATCCTTGGCACTTTTAGCGTCATTAACGGCCTTCGCTATCCCCGCGGCGCCCCCGCTTAGTGCTCCCAGGGCACTAAGTCCTGCAAATATGGGAATAAGTGGTAGGAACCCACCCTGTTTCGGTAATGGTATTATTCGTGGTACGTTGATCCTCTTACGCCCTCCCACCTTCTTAACCGTTACTCGTGCGGCTTTAAGTATTTTACTGAGAGTTTTTTTCTTACTAACATCACCAGCACCCGTATGTTTAAATTGTTTCTTAAGCAGAGTGATCACTGATGATAGGGGTTTCATCTTCTTCTTGCCAGCACCCAACTTGCGTTTTACCTTCATAGCGTTAGTTACTAACCACGCTGAAGCTTTTTCTCCAAAACTGGAATCGCTTGCCTTGACTCGTTCCCAAGCTCGGTCCTCCAACACTCGATCGGCTTGATGTCTTTGTTCCAACTCTTTGGACTTTGCGTATTCGATATCGTGATCGCGACAAGCACTATCCAATTTGTTCTTCGGTTGATCGCCTCGAGCCAGCCGCTCTTGAAGTTTGGTTCCCGGACCACAATAGGAATAACCAGGCAAATGAAGCTCGAATGGGAGCTTGTTGATAACTGTATTTAATACACCTGCACCCTGCAGAGTCTTCATTAGTAATGAAGTCCTGGCAGGGTGCAGACTACTATTTATAGAGATGCGTCAAGAGAAGCAGAAACTCAAAATCCAAGTTTATAATTGCGATATGAAGAAAGACAAATCCCAAAGTAGCAAACATGGTCAACTTTTACCTTCTACAATTCGGTCGTTAATATGTGGTCCTAGTAATTGTGGCAAAACCAATGTAATGATTAGTCTTTTGATTGATGAAAATGGTTTAAAATTCGAGAATGTGTACGTGTATTCAAAATCTCTGCAGCAAGACAAGTACGACTTTCTTCAACGGGCCTTAAAACATTCCCGTTTAGGCTATTTCGGTTACAGTGATAACGATGAAGTTCTAGATCCTTCCAGTGCCCGACCTAACTGTGTATTCATATTTGATGACGTAGCATGTGAGAAGCAGGATAAAATACGTAATTATTTTTGTATGGGTCGTCATCATGCAATTGATTCATTCTATTTATCGCAAACTTACTCGAAAATACCTAAACAGCTGGTTCGGGATAATGCTAATGTATTAATTTTATTTAAGCAGGACGACTTAAACTTGAAGCATATCTACAACGATCACGTTAATACAGACATGGCATTCGATGCATTTAAGCACATTTGTTCCGAATGTTGGAAAGATAGGTATGGGTTCATAGTAATGGTAAAAGACAATGATATTGCTAAAGGCCGATATCGTAACAAGTTTGATACTTATATCATACCCTAAGCCCTCAAGGCTCAGTGTGACAGTTGTCGTTCTAGAAGCCGGATGTACCAAGTATCTAGAAACAGGTCTGCGGTTGAGCTGTTGAGCGGTTGAGCGGTTGAGTGGTTGAGCGGTTGAGCGGTTGAGTGGTTGATCGGTTGAGCGGTTGAGTGGTTGAGCGGTTGAGTGGTTGAGCGGTTGAGCGGTTGAGCGGTTGAGTGGTTGAGCAGTTGAGCGGTTGAGCGGTTGAGCGGTTGAGTGGTTGAGCGGTTGAGCGGTTGAGCGGTTGAGTGGTTGAGCGGTTGAGCGGTTGAGTGGTTGAGCGGTTGAGCGGTTGAGCGGTTAAGCGGTTGAGCGGTTGAGTGGTTGAGCGGTTGAGCGGTTGAGTGGTTGAGCGGTTGAGCGGTTGAGCGGTTGAGTGGTTATGTCTACTCCTTTTAACCAGCTTGATAAGAACGTTAAGCGTCGAATTATCCAAGCTTCTCGAACAATCCGAAAAAAGTTCTTGGCATTAAAGTTAGAGCGGGGTGAAGACGATGAAGCTCTTAATAAATTCTTAACACCTATTACAGACCCTCTGAATAAGCTCGTGGATGCTTCCCTCGGTAAAAAGGCTAAGAAACGTAAGATGCAAATAGAAAAGAGTGAATATGTAACTCCGTTGATAAAATTTGAGCAGCCTACAGCGATCTCTTCCTCTCAAGCCCCGGAAGTAAAGATACCGACGTCCTCGTCCTCCGCAGCTACTGAGTCCAGATATGGAGATAATTCCGATGATGTGTTTGAAGAATCACAACAAGACCTAGCAGAGAAAACGGTTCAAGATCTAAAAGCCGAGTTTGAGGCTTCTCTTCGACGGCCGGAGGTGTATAGCAGCTTTGTCGAACAATATCCTAAAATTGCACAAGGGTATTTGAAAACATTTTGGTTTAACTCGACCGAAATAGATTCTAAGGGCATGAAATATGATATGACGACTGATTCTTGGCATTTGGGTACACAGCCCGTCAAGTTTTTGAAGAACGGTGATATTCAAGTAGGTCCCATTAAGTACAAAGGAACTGTGGGTTTATACGATTTATTGTTTTTAAAGGACCCGAAATATAATACCATGGCTGATGATAAAGACTATGGCGATATTTTAAAACGAACAGACTTATACCTCAATGAGACTGGTCAAATTAAAGGTAATAAGTCGCGTAAATATACTACAATTGTGAGGCCACTACTCGTAGCCATTTATTCAAAGAGTGTTCCTACTACTTCAAAGACGAGATCTCAATCAGTAAAATCATCGAAATCAGGATCTGCCTTAATGGAATACAACGAAAAACCCAAAGAATTTGTGTACTATGATGACGTCAACGAGTTAGTTGAACGTTTAAAAAAACTGGAAGCTTCCAATGAGGTTGGTAACAATAATAACATGAACGAGATTTGGAGCATTTTGCAGGAATTGGAGCAACTTGGAGTAATCGAATTCTATAAATAAGTTTGTTTACAGCTACTATGTCTTAGTACCGCAGTAATCATGAATAAGTTTGGACGTTCCTTACCCCGCTCGTCTAATCAGAAAAGATTGCGACTGTCGCAAACACCCAACTTGATTACTCTTATAAAAGATGGTGATTACAATATTCAAGATCATCGTCTTTGTAACGTGAAATCACCGACAGATGCCACTGATGCTGTAAATAAAAAGTTTGTTGAGAGTATAATTACACGAACTGATCAATCGATAAGTGTTCTTCAGCGATATTTTAACGATTCTCTCTCCGTTATTGAGAGTGCAGGTAAGAAGTATACTGATTCGATGGTTGAACAACTACATAAATTACTACAGGATTTAAATGAGCGTAATACAACTCTGCAAGCTGCTAATGATAAGCTGGATAAACTTGAAATTAGTTTAAAGGAATATGTCGACAGTGCAACTCAAAGTTCTTTACAACCATTTACTGACGATCTGGACCGAATTCGTGCTGAGCTTGCTGCGTTAAAGTCAAAATTAGTAACGACATTATATAGTTAGATTTTGAAGGTTTCAAGCGTCATTACCCATTGCGAACTATGGCGAAGACCATTACAAAAGCGAGAAAACAAGTTGTTAAGGAACTACACAAACCCGCTAGAATCAAATTTAAACGCCGCAGATTTATCCAGTATGGTTTAGATGATACGTTTGCTTCAGATCTTGCTCAACTCGATCAGTACGCTCGTGAAAACAAGGGATTTAAATACATCTTGGTTGTAATTGATTGTTTTTCGAAATTTCTCTGGACGAGGCCTTTAAAGTCGAAAAATGCTCAGGATGTGACTAATGTAATGGATCATATACTTAAACAGTCTCGGAGGGTTCCGAAAAAGCTGGTTACGGATAATGGGAAAGAGTATTACAACGCTAGCTTTCAAAGTCTTATGAAGAAGCATGGGATACATCATTACATTACCTTTAGTATTTTAAAGGCTTCTATTGCCGAACGAGTAATTCGGACACTCAAAGAACACCTGTTTAAGTTGTTCACATTGAATGGTAATCATAAATGGATTGACTTGTTGGAACAAGTTACAAATAATTACAACAACACCAAACATCACACAATCCGCATGAAACCGAAGGATGTTAACAAAAGTAATGAGAAGAAAATATTGGACTCGGTTTATAGTCGTTTAAAGGTTGTGGCAAAGCAAAAATTCAAAGTTGGAGACATTGTTCGCATAAGTAAGGCCAAGCACGTGTTTGAAAAGGGTTATGTACCCAATTGGACCACTGAGTTGTTTAAAGTATCGCAGGTAAAGATCACCAATCCTACAACTTATTTGCTAGAGGATACGAGCGGTCAGCCAATTAGCGGAGGGTTCTATGAAGAAGAGTTGAAAAAAACCACACAATCTGACGTATTTCTTATTGAGCAAGTTTTGCGTAAAAAAGGTAAAAAGATGTATGTGAAATGGCTTGGGTTTGATAAGTCGCATAATAGTTGGATAGATATGATCAAGGATGTGGTTTAAGCTCGCTCCCTGTATAAATAGTCAACATTTTTTAGTTTTAGCCAGTAGGAATCATGCCTTATTGCAAAGATTGTGATGCGGAAATTTTATCTTGTAGTGCTCATAACCGTACCACAAAACATAAGCAGCAATGTAGTGAGAACTTGTCCTCTCATGTAAAACTAGTTCGAACTGCTTTTAAACAACGCATACTAACTTATCATCTGACAAGTGATTTACATTTGGTTGATGTCAAGCAATATTTGGGGGATCTAAAAGATACTGTTATCACTTTACTCGCTAAACCTTTAAAGACTTATCCCCAGCTTAAAGTTAATATGGAGCTATATGGTTGTTATCTGTTGGCAGCAACACAAGAACAAGACATTAAATCTTTCAATACAAAATTTAGTGTTATTTCTCCCAGCACTAATTTGGACGGCTTTTACGCGGAATATCAGATGTCTCTAATGGAAAAAGCTTCTGAATTTACCGAGATGGGAAGCGGATGGGCGTTATCCAAACTACTGTTTCTCGAACTGAACATCAATAAATGCGGAGTGGGGGTATAGCTCTCTCTCTCTCTCGCTCTCTCTCTCTCTCTCTCTCTATGATTACAATAATACGCAGGTTGACGTCACTATTTTAGTGTGAACCATGGTTAGTAAACGTTGTACCGCTGCTGCTCCTGAGTTGCTAGAAGACGAAGACGATAGCCCCCAAAGCTCATCGCCTTATTGGACTTATCTAGACAGTATGATTCGCCGAAGTAACAGAGAAATTAGCAACGAGAAAAAACTCTTGGGCGAATTTTGCTATTCTACTGGTAATTTTACAGTAATTGTGGGCCTCAGTGTTGCCAGGGGGATGATACCAAGTGTTAAACTAGTTCCCACAACACCTGAACGAGAACCAGTCTCCCTCAGCCATTCGGATTGGATCGAGTTTTTGGAGATCATTGACAAGATGTGTGAAGATATTGATGGAAGTGTGACAACAACGCTGATGTCGTCATCGGAAAATTTTACCGTATCCAGTGCTATTCTTTTAAACGAGCGAATATTCCGACTTGGAAGCAACGATGTGACTTTAACGTTTTCTTGTAATGATATAAATTCTATTGTTAGCATTAAGAGTTTAATTAACTTTAGAATAGAATTAGTGGAACGTTTACAATTTAGCACCTATTACGATGATACTTTACAGTATGCTCAATGTTTTGCTGATATTAAGGACAACTTTGTTCAAATTATTACGAATCTCTGTAATTTAAACCTGTTTGAACAAAGTTATTACATGTTGGAATTATTGCATTATTATCCGCAAAAATTGCTCGATGACTTTGAAAAACTGTACATGTATACCGATGACTCATAATAAAAAAAATATTTTCAAGCTCTAGGTTAATTTTTTCCCCTTCTCTCTCTCCTTTCCCCCACCACCGACATTCCTGCTGTTGCTTCTGCTGTTACTAATAAATGCAGTTCGATGCTAGCAGAGATTTCATAGTTGCTTCCACATTCGTTGCATACAGTTATATCCTGCTGAGATCTCTCGTGACTTTTACGTGTGTTGAAACCTGTTTAGTAGCAGCATTCTACAATGAGTATTTCCAAGCAAACATTAGCGGAACTTAACGCTCGTATTAACAGTGATGTTGGGAACTTTCCCGAATGCAGAAAACTTTCCACTCTAGCTATAGGAGTAGCGTATCCTATTCAAACACTGAAATTTGTTACAACGCGTTTTGGGAGAGCTCTTGTTGCGACATTGGTTGACTTAGCCCAGGAAGATGTGATCTTTCAAACATTCTTACCGCAACGGATAGCTGAAACTATGTCGCAGGATCTGGTTGACAACATGAATCGATCAAGTGCCCAGTATACTCTAGTCTCGTGGGGACAAAGCTTGACTGCTGCGGGTTATAGCCCTCGCACCCTAATCCAGTTTGAATGCTTGGAATAGTTCATAGCTGTAATCTGTTTAATAGTATTAACTAATTTTGTATATAAAGTTGTTAAATATCGATATAAATTGTGGTTAAATAAATAATTTTCTATAATTACTAGTTTTATTACATATTCATACCTCGAAAAGCGTCCCCAAGCGCGTCTACACAAAGAAGTGAGCAGTGCGTTACTACTAGTACACAAAAAAGTGAGCGATGCGTCACCACTGCACAGCAACACCACTAGTACACAAAAAAAGTGAGCGATTAATTTTTATATCGCACAAACGTGCCATGCGCACGACGCTTTATATGTATGTAGTAGCATAATACTATTATTTTCTCCGGAACCAAAGGGCCGATCAACGCCATTCTTTTTTTAAACGTCTTCTGACAACGCCCCCGAACACGTTACGTATTTTTTAATTTGTATATCGCAAAAAACACATAAAACATACCTACTACGTCACGTCCAAACTCCCGGAAGATATCATTTTCCCGGTTTATTTATTCAACTAGGTGCCGTGGCGTACTTGGTTCTATAGCTGGGAAAGGTATATAATACGAAATTATACACATGGTGTGTGCGGGTTCGATCCGCGCCTTGGACAGAAAACTTTTTTCAGTGCATATGCGACTTACGAAATAAATACATTTAATTAGGATTAATGAAAAAGTTTGTGACGTCATCGTGAACAAAAACGGCAGAAAGAAGAAGAAGAAGGAGAAGAATAGATAGTGTCCCCAAAATAGATAGTGCCCAAGTAGTTAAGACCAAAATAACTAACGCCCAAAAGTGTGACAGATGACGTATGACATATGACAGATGACAGTTGACAGATGAAAGTTGACATATGACAGTTGACAGTTGGGTTTGATTAGGTGCGTTCGGTATCGGGTTGGGTTTGAGTGAGTGCGTTCGATATCGGGGTTGGGCTTGCTCTGGTTCGCTCGGTACCGGTTGGGTTTGCTCTCGTTTACTCGGTATCGACGGCTTGGGTTTGCGTATGCGATTTACACACAGTGTGGATGCAGAACATACCATCTATCTCTACTAACAATTAACAGTGGGGGCTGGTGAAAGTTTAAAATTGTATATCTCTGTTGCTCCATGACAAGTTAAGGATTTTTGATAATGAGCCTACTAGGAATGTTTTGGTAACGAAACAAAATATTTTGAAATTTTTGAAAAAAAGTAGAATTTTTGCTTGGACTCTCCTGGAAAAGAAATGAACACGCTTAGGTATTTTATTTATTGTTTTTTCTAACCAAAGTTTACATCATTTTGTTAAAAAATTTAAAATTTTAAGAGAACAAATGTGTTAGTAGAAACTTAGTCATTTAAATTTTTTTAAAATGCTATTTTAGCTTTCACAAAATTCAAATGACTATAACTTTTTACTAACACATTTTTCCTTTTCTTCTTTCTTTTTCAAATCAAAAAATTTTCGACAAAATGATGTAAAATTTCTTTAGAAAAAATATAAAATAAAATAACTAAGCATGTTAATTTTTTTCCCGGGGGGTAAAAGCTAAAATTCAACTTTTTTTCGCAAATTACAATTTTTTTTTCTTTATCAAAACATTCCTAGTAGGCTCACTATTAAAAGCATGAACTTGGCATGGGTCCTGTAAGTAGTAACAGAGATATACAGGGTGAATTTTTTATTTAAGGAGATAGACATATATGTAGTTCCAAAAGCGAAATGTTACAGAGTAGTCCAAGTAAGAAAAATTCGGAAACAAATTTTCCCCAGTGTTGCCAGTTTGTAGTTTATTAAAAAAACATATTTTTTTAAATGGCAACAATGCAGTTGTTTGATAAATTTTGATACATGTCGTGATTCTAAAACAAACACAAAGTAAAAATTTGTGTTTAGAAGCGCAGTTTACAAGCTATGGACGTTTAAATTTTAATTTATTTTTTTATTCACTTTTTCATTCGGATTCACTAAGAAAGTTTAAGATTTAGTACTGGTTTAAATTAATATCTTATAGTTGATCAGTTATGTTTGACAAGTTTTTGTCATGTCATTGTTAATAAGTCGTCAGTAAAAACTTATAAATTATTGTGACATTTCAGCGATTTACTTGGTTTCCAAATGATTTTCATCTTGGAACGTGTTGGTAAAATGAATTTAGTTATATTATTGTTGAAGGTACGTACTAAAATTGTCCTTTTCTTGATAAATTTGTGACAAAGCTCAGAAACACGTTTATAGTATAAAACTTAGTTGTCTTATTCTTACACTTGTCAGTTTAAAACTTTTGGTTGTCAAATTAATGTTCATATGCGTCAAATTAATGTCAATTAATGTAATGTCAATTAATAATGTAATGTCAATTAATGTAATGTCAATTAATGTCAATTAATGTAATGTTCAAATTAATGTAATGTTCGTATGCGTCAAATTAATGTTCATATGCGTCAAATTAATGTTCATATGCGAGAGCACGATAGCATTGCTGCTCGATAAATGTCAATAAAACTTGGGTTTTCTTTGAAGTTCTAAAGTAAAAGTTATATGGTGCGATAGATAATTTTTTGAGCTGCCGTGTGAGCTAATTAGTTCTTGAAAGTGACGGCCATTTACAATGTCAAAGTGTGGTTTTTGTGATTCGTCCTCCCGCAAGGCGATGATAACGTGCGACGGGCTGTGCAAAAACCGATACCACGCTGACTGTATGTCCGTTCCACCTGAAGCAGTCAGTGTTATTAATGCGGTACCGGGGGTTTCCTGGAAGTGCCGTACCTGCTATAATATCAAAGCTGATGATTTTAACACCAAAATGCAGGCCACGTTAGAAACTAAACACACTGAATTACTCAGTTCTCTATCTGCAAATTTTCAAACTCTTACTAAGGATTTTCTGGATTCAGCAGTAAATAAGATAAGCGCAAGGATGGAGAATGGTTCGAAGGATGGTTCATCAACGAGCTTTGCTGATGCTCTCAGAAGTAAAGGCAGCTCAAGGATAATTATCCAGCCAAAAAATCAAAACCAGGATAGTTCTCGTACCAAATTTGATATACTACAGAATGTTAATCCAGCTGCAGAAAACATTCCTTTTAATACTGTTACACCTGTATCGAATGGCGGTTTCGTGCTAAGCACAAATCAAATCAGTGCAGACAAGTTTAAAGACTTAGCGGCGCAAAAACTTTCCGATAATTATGAAGTAAGGGAGTTCAAAAGGGTACAACCGGCTGTTCTGATTTTTTGACTTTCCCAGGAATACAATGAGGAGGCTCTCATGCAGTGCATTCAACTACATAATCCACATATATTTTTTTCAGATTCTCAGTGCAAAATTTTAAAGTTGTGGCCTACAAAAAAAAAATAATCAAATTTATCAGGCTGACCTACAGTTGGACGAGTTAACTTTTCAGAGAATTACAGATATTGGTAAGCTGATTGTTGGGTTGGATAACTGTACTGTCTATGAGGCACTCTCTGTTCCACGCTGTTTTAAATGCAACGGTTATAACCACACTGTCAAATTTTGTAAAAAAGCATTGTCTTGTCCTTTATGTTCCGGTAGTCATGATATCAAGACCTGCAGGGTTTCCAAAGATCAGTATAAATGTATTAATTGTGTTAATGTTAAGGAGAAACAAAAACTAGACATTCCGGTTAATCATGCTGCATGGGATTATAATAGTTGTTTTGCTCATAAACAGTTAATTGAAAAGGTTAGGGGTGATATCCTTCGACTAGTCAAATAGCAACCAATGAGTCTTTTAGGTGAAACGCACCTATCTCTATCTAATTCTGCAAATATTAATTCTCCGCATTCTTCTACAATAAAAAGTAATTTATCTTTTAGCCAGCGAAATAACTTTAAAATATCAGTTTATTATCAAAATGTGCGAGGCCTAAGGAGCAAAACGAATGAATTTCTGAATTCTGTTTTGGCTACAAACTTCGACATATTGGCGATCTCGGAAACCTGGTTGGACTCTGATGTTTTTAATACTGAATTATTTGATTCGCGTTATACAGTTTATCGTGCAGATCGAGATTACCTACGGTTGGGTTGCATCAGGGGGGGTGGAGTGCTTTTGGTAGTAAAAAATATTTATGAGGTTTCAGTTTTAAAAATTAATAATATAATAATAATATAATATGTCCATTGATTTACTTAGTGTTAAAGTAACTTTAAATTTATATTCTTTTTATTTATTCTTGGTCTATATACCACCTAATACGAATGTCGATAACTATAATCAATTATTCGAGATAATAAGTGAATTGGGATACTTATACAAATCTAAAGTTGGGTGATTTTAACTTACCGGACTTGTCAAACGCATTATCTGGTGAATGTACTGATGAGAAAACCCTGTGTTTGTTAAATTATATGCAATTCTTTAACTTCACTCAGTATAATTTTGTTAAGAATATAAATGGTCGTTTTTTAGACTTGGTCCTGTGTAATTCCGAAATACTTTCGTGTGAAGTTGAAAAGGCTGAGGATGTATTATTGCCTGAAGATAATCATCATCCTCCACTGATAACGTTTTTTAGTTTTGCGAATGAGAAAAAATTTAATAAGCAAAAAACTAGCTGCGTCTATTATAACTTTAGAAAGGCTGATTTTGTAAATTTGTATGTACATTTTAGTAACATAAACTGGGACTTTTTAACTGCCGTCAGTGATGTAAACTCTGTTTGTGAATTATTTTACTTAAAAATTTATGAATCTTTGGATGTTTTTGTGCCTAAGGCGAGGAAGCGTCGCAGAAATTATCCACCTTGGTTCAATTCACAGATAATTAAAACAGTTAAGAAAAAGTTTGTAGTGTGGCGGAGGTTCAAGCGAACTGGTAAGCATGCCGATCTATTAGAATTTAGGAGAATGAGAACTCTAGTAAAACATGAAGTAAACAAAGCTTACAAAAGGTATTGTGAAGATATTGAAAATCGTATTGTATCTGATCCTACTAAATTCTGGCAATTAATAAATAGTAAGAAAAATAATAAGCAATTTCCTGAAATAATGACACTGGGTGAAAACAGTTTTAGAGATCATGCCGACATTGCAAATGCGTTTGCCAACCATTTCCAATCATCCTATGTTTTACCTGGTAATGTGGATAATCGTCAGACTGCTGCTGCAACGGATACTATTTTTGTAGCGAAGTTTGATAAAGCTCATGTTTCACGTTGCCTGAAAAGGATGAAACAGAAGGGGACTATGGGTCCAGACAGAATACCATCTTTTTTAATGCATGATTGTGCTTGCCTTTTTGCTGAACCTCTTACCATAATTTTTAACTTATCTTTAAAAACGTCGCAATTTCCAGATATCTGGAAAACATCCAAAATCATTCCGGTATTTAAAAAGGGGGACAGGGGAAAAATAGAAAACTATCGCCCCATAAGTATTGTTAACAACTTTTCTAAGTGTTTTGACATGATTCTGCATGAGAGATTACTTTTTCAGGTTAAGAATAAAGTCGCAGAAAGCCAGCACGGTTTTGTCAAGGGGAGATCGACAATATCTAACCTAACTTGTTTAACACAATTTGTAGCGGAAGCATTTGATCAGAACTGTCAGGTGGATGTTATTTTTACGGATTTTTCAAAGGCGTTTGATAGACTTGATCACAACATTCTGCTTAGTAAACTTCACACTGTTGGCTTTTCAGATAATTTGGTTAATTTCTTTAAATCTTATTTGGCGGATAGGAAGCAGACAGTAGAGTGTTGTGGTCAATCGTCTGTCCAGATGAGTGCTACTTCTGGAGTACCACAGGGGTCCATCTTAGGTCCTTTGTTGTTTAACATATTTATCAACAGCATTCTCGAAAACCTTGAAAGTCACACACTTCTTTATGCTGATGACATGAAGATATATGCCCGCATAGGGAATCTGGAGGACTGTGGGAAACTTCAGCTCTCACTTGACAAGATCCACGACTGGTGTACTATAAATAACCTACCTTTAAATATAAATAAGTGTAAGGTTATGTCGTTCTCGCTAAAGCGTATCACACTGCCGTACGATTACGCAATCAATACTCCATTAGAAAGAGTAGAATCTTATGGTGATCTTGGTGTATTGTTGGACAGTAAACTTTCTTTTGTTCCTCATATAAACACTCTTTTATCGACTTGCTTCAAATTACTAGGGTTCGTTATACGAAATTCGCGTGATTTTTCGAATATCACTGCCTTAAAACTACTGTTTTATGCATTTGTGAGATCCAGAATGGAGTATGCTTCGGTGATATGGTCGCCATATTATCAGATACATATTAATATATATATTATAAACGAATATATAGGGAAGTCATCTCTAGAGCAAAGCAATTACATTACTCTTGCAAAATTAATAAATCAACGAATAAAAGCCATACGACATGGAATATTGTCAATGAAATCACTGGGCGTAGCAGTGACCATCAAAACCCTAATAATTCCTTGGATCCTAATGATCTTAATGACTACTACTGCTCTATGGCCGAAAACATAATTAACACAATAACATCAAATGTCGACCCAATAGGCTACCTTGCTCACACTAACATTGTAAATACCTTCCATTTCAGACAAATCACCTGTGATGAGACAGTCAAAGCAATAAACGACATAAAAAATAAAGATGCAACTGGTAGTGATGGGATCTCAATTAAAATCCTTAAGGAACTCCCTAAGAAAGCCCTTCTAGCACTGACAGATGCCATCAACGGCGCTCTTTCGTCTGGTCACTTTCCCTTATGTTTGAAGTCTGCCACTGTTGTCCCGATCCACAAAGGTGGTGAAAAAATCCCTTCTAACTTTCGTCCAATTTCCTTATTATCAACACTATCCAAACTCACGGAGTCTGTAGTCAAGAAACAAGTAGTGAATTTCCTTTCTGAAAACAACATCTTAAATAAAAATCAATTTGGCTTTCAAATGGGTAAAAGTACAACCGATGCTGTATTTAACTTTATGGAATACCTTCTTAAAGCCATTAACAACCGTAAATCTACAGCAGCAGTGTTCTGCGATATGTCAAAGGCATTTGACTGTGTCAGCCACTCTGTGTTGATAAAAAGAATGAATATCTACGGTTTCCGGGGTACTGAATTGAAATTCTTTCAATCCTACCTGGATGATCGTTATCAAGAGGTATCCCTTGGTGGAAATGTCTCACAGAGAAAACTCATTTCATCCGGCGTGCCCCAGGGTTCTGTCTTGGGGCCACTTTTATTCCTCATCTATATCAATGACCTTATGACCCTTGATATATCTGGTTCATTCACGGTTTTCGCAGATGATGACACGGTCACTTGGAGCCACCATGATCCTGCAGTTCCTCACAACCAAATCTCTTCCGATCTGATCAGTATCAAGACATGGTGCGATGCCAACTCACTCTCACTTAATCTTTCTAAAACTCATCTCATAACATTTAAAAATCTTAATCTTCCGAATATCTCTCTCTCGCACCACATCCTTGATTCAGTGCCCTCATCTAAATTTCTTGGTCTCCATGTTGATCTTAAACTAAAATTTGAAAATCACGTCCTATCATTGAACAAAAAATTAGCATCTGGATGCTACAGCTTAAGGGTTGTTGCCTCCGAACTAGGCAAAGCAGTGGCAAGAACGACTTATTTTGCATTGGTGGAATCTCATTTGCGATAATGTTTACCATTCTGGGGTTCCTGTAGCCAATACCTGTTTCAATCAGTGTTCGTAATGCAAAAGAGGGCCATTCGGTTTCTTTGTGGGGTCCACCCTAGATATCATTGCAGACCTCTGTTTATTTCAAACAAATTACTCACCTTTCCCTGTCTTTTTATTTTAGAAACAGTGTGTCTCATCCATAAACATCTCTCGCGTTTTCCGACAGGGAATGGCTCTTACCAAACCCGACAAATTAATAACCTGGGATTGCCAATTCCACACTTTACGCTTGTCAGAGACTCTTTTATTTATAATGGAATTAAAATGTACAATCACATGCCTGTTGAAATTCGGTCAATTACTGACCTTCAAAAGGTCAGAAGTAGATGTAAAGTTATTTTTCTTGAGCAGGCTTTCTACTCGGTGCAATCATTCTTTGACCACAGATTTTAATGATCTGCTATGTTTGTCCCCTTACATATTATAATTCTATGTTTCTTGTTGATTGTACAATAAATGTATTGTGAGTGTTACTTTTGTGGTGACAAGTGAATGTGTGATGGTTTGGTTGCTCGAAATGCGATACATGAGCATATAATTTATGTTTTTAATAATTTAAGAAAGTATATGTTTTTCTTTTGTAACGTGCATATACAGTGTGTGATATAAAATTTTAATTAGGCTTAGTTTATTGCTTTGTCAATAAGAATTTTGTTCTTGGACAATAAAGCTTGTTAAATAAAAAAATCGGCTTGAAAGGGTTCAGCGACGATTCTTGAAGTACTTAAGTTTCAAAATTGATGCCCACTACCCGGATATTGGTGTGCATCAGGAGGACTTATTGCGCAGACATTCGTTGGACTCTTTGGAGAATAGACGCAGGGTTTTTCAACTAAAATTTCTTTACAACATCTTGCATAATGGGGTAGAATGTGGTGAGATTCTGAATTCCTTACAATTCCTGATTCCTAGAGCATCATCTCGCCATCCATACACACTTTACGTCCCAACACCGCGCACCAATATCTATAAAAGTAGTTATGGCCTTACTTCAGCTGACCCCCACTCCTCTCCCTCTGACGTCACAAGCCCCGCCCCCTTGTTCTGCGCATGCGCGGAAAAAAAACTGCGCATGCGTCAGCTGCGCGCGCATCTGTCAACTGTCATCTGTCAAATGTCAGCTGTCATCTGTCAAATGTCATCTGTCATACGTCATCATCTGTCAACTGTCACACTCTTGGGCGTTAGCTACTTTGGTCTTAACTACTTGGGAGCCGTAACGACTTGGGGCTTTAACTACCTGGGGCTTTAACTACTAGGGGCTTTAACTACTTGAGCATCAACTATCAAACTATCAAATTAAACATACGTAACGGATTGAGCATGATGTTAGAAGTGCTGTATGTATGTCAGCTGTCACTTGTCATTGAAGATATGTCAACTGTCACCTGTCACTTATGAAACGCCAGAATTAAAATTTAACGTAGGTCACGTGTTCAAAATGGCGTCAGAAGACATGCGTAAAAGTATGTCAGCTGTCACCTGTCATTTAAGATCTGTCAACTGTCATCGGTCACGTGTTAAACGTCAAAATAAAAATTTAACATATGTCACGTGTTCAAGGCGGTGTCCGAAAGTGTTTAAAAAAAGAATGGCGTCGATTTGCCTTAGGGTTCCGGAGATAGAGTTTTTTGCGATTAGCGACCTAACGGCTGAAGGTGGAGAGACGAAACTTGCATGGAAGGGTAGTGAAGGAGTAGATCTTTCGATCTATCAAATTAGGTTTCAAAAATCTCGACTTTGAGGAAAAAAATTCTATTTAAAATTTTTACATCATCCTGTATAGTAAATTTTGGATTAATTATATAAATGATGAATATTAGTGAATTTAATAACGGAAAATAGGTATTAGGTCATCGGAACTAGTAAAAATTAGATTTCAAAATTTTTGCATCACCCTGTATAGTAAATTTGGGGGTTAATTATATAAATTATGAATATTAGAGGATTTAATAATAGAAAAAATATGCATTAGTTCTTCTGAACTAGTAAAAATTAGATTTAAAAATTTTTACATCACTGTACATAAGAAATTTTTAATTTAATTATAAATTTAGGAATATTATTTAAGTTAATAACAACTAAACAACCCACGTTAAAATCACCAATGTTTAAACTGGGCTGTTTAAACACCCCTGTTTAAACAGCCCTTTTTAAACACCTCTGTTTAAACAGCCCTGTTTAAACAGCCCTGTTTAAACTACCCTGTTTAAAAACACCTCTGTTTAAACAGGGTTGTTTAAACACCGCTGTTTAAACAACTCTGTTCAAAACCACCCTGTTCTAAATAACCCCGTTCCCAACCACACCTGTTCTAATGCACCCTGTTCCGAACCACTCCAGTTTTCGGGGAAACAACTTAAACATCGAACTGCCCAACCGCTGAACCACTGAACCACTCAACTGCTTACACGTCTAACCGCTCAACCAGACAACAGCTAACAAACAGATGTTATTTCGGAAAAACAACAACTCCTAACAGCTGCGAAACAACAAAGAAAGAAGCCTTGTGTCGGGGAACAGGAATTCGTTCGTTCGTATTCGGAATTGATTCGGAACGATAAAGTGAGTAAAATATTTTTGTTTTAGTTGTTATAAATAGGCAACACTAACTCTAAAATAATCAGTCCTAGATATACCTTTCAACAAGCCGGACTTAGAGTTTAGCCCTTGTGCAAGATGGAGCTGTTCATAATATTAACCTTAGTACTGGGAAGTGTTGTACACGCAGAATCATTATCCAGCGAAGCAGTAATACCTTCTACAGATGAAGTTAAATATAACGAAGATGAGTTAATATCAGAAGAAGAACCGTTCACTCAAGCAGAGGCATGGAAATATTTAGTGCAATATGGGTACCTTAACAACACTAATACCAGCAACTCTTTGATGGCAATATCTCAAGGTTTGAAACAATTCCAAGAAAGCTATGAGTTACCCGCAGATGGAACTTTAAACGAAAAAACTATAAACCTGATGCGCAAATCCCGATGTGGCGTTGAAGATGTAGCGCAGTTTAAAACACACCCTACAAAGTGGTCGAGCACGTATTTAACATGGAATATTTATCCTCCAACATATGCTACATCTCGTTATCCATATCAGAGAGCAGCAACGGATGCCTTTGGGATCTGGGAAGCAGCATCCAACCTTCGCTTTACCCAGACAGAACAGAAGGATGCAAACATAACTATCGCCTTTAAGTACGCAAACCACTCAATGACAAATGAAAATAGCTCCTGTCCATTCAAGTTAGCCGATCGAGTATTAGGACATGCTTATTTCCCCGACGGCGGCAGTAATGTAGAAATTCATTTAAATGATCGCCTTCCATGGAGTTTTATGACAAAAAATTTTTATAACACACACTACAATTTATTGGGGGTAATGGTACATGAAATTGGCCATGCTCTAGGCTTAGAGCACTCAATGGATCCGAATGCAATTATGCTCCCATGGTACCAAGAACGCAATAACCTATCTACGGATGATATATTTGGCATACAACAACTCTATGGACCAATCACAAGCCCTATACCATCGCTACCGAATCCCATACCTGCAAAGACACCTTTGGTGTCTACAGAAAAACCATCACCACCGCCACCACCACGTACGAAACCAACGGAAAAACCTGTTCCACCACGTACGAAACCAACAGAAAAACCATTGCCGCCACGTACGAAACCAACGGAAAAACCGGTACCACCACCAAGTATGAAACCAACAGAAAAAAAGCCTGTGCCGCCACTGGAACCAACGGTAAAATCCCCGAGTTTGCAAACAACAAAGCAGAAAATCGATATACTGCCAGAGTTATGTGATTTAAATTTTAAAACACTTAACACATTTTTAGTGGTAAAAAATAAGTTGTACATATTTTATGAAAAATATGTGTGGATGCTGAATTTAAAGAACAAAGAAATTAATAACAAGCCTTTCCTGATAACTGATTACTTGCCATTCTTGTCAAAAGATTTAGAAAACATTACAGCTATTTATGAAAGACCCAATGGTGAAATTGTTACCATTGTGGGTGATACAATTTACTTTTTTGAATATGGAACCTTTAAATTAATACGCTCGGAAAATATTGATATGCTTGCTAGAAGAGGTGATAAAACTATCATTTCTGCAGCAGTTAACACTAATAAGGGACGAACCTAACTTTTTACTGGCGTTCCTGCCCGAGTAGATGGCGTATTTCGATACACAAATGGTCGTTTATACTTCCTTCAAAAGGGCATGTATTTCGAATATAATGAATTTACCAACAGCCTCGTTAGTTCAGGAAAGATGAATCTTAATTTCTTTGGTATTAAATGTCCTAATATAGGGCTTTTAGAACAACTCAAAGATTTACTAAGTAATATTATAACAAATAATGTAAAAGTATAGATCGAAATAAATAGCTATTTATACCTCATGACTTTTTTCTACCAGTACAAACAACAACTCCAAACCGTCAAGCGAGTAGCATGGCTGAACTAGTAAAAAGTATTCGCGTCAACAACGAAGAAGGAGTTAGTCGAAACCAGTATTATGGATTCTGTTTACCTTCAACTTTAACGAGTTGAAACTTGTCATTTGTTAAATGTGAAAATTAATATTTCGTTTGGAAAAAACCCGAAGTCAATCGATCAACTCGTTCGTGAGTTATCGCTTATTAAGTACATTGCCTTAATGCCTGAAAAGAATTGGATAAAATAGGTCACGTGCTAAAGATGACGTCTTAAGATATAAGTAAAAGTATATCAGCTGTCACTTGTCACGTGTACACCGTGTATAGTTGTAGAAATTTAAACCCCCTCCCCCGAAGATATGGCGTCTAAAAAGGGCTCTAATATGATAAACGGCGTGTTGGGTATCAAATAAAAGAGAAAAATTTAAATAAATTAATGGTACTAGTATAGTTTCTTAATTCAGAGATGGAAAGGCATTAGCAATTATAGAAATTTGATGTTTTATTTTAAATAATTTTATAAAGAAATACAATACAGTTCTAAACATATTTGCGAGCCTTTTTCTGATAATATAAGTGTATATTTATTGGTAACAGGGAGATTTGCGGTTTTGACACATCCGGTCTGGATATCTTAGAATATTAATTAGTAACTACATACAAAAGATTCGTCAGTACGAGTTTAGGTAGTAACAAATCTTTACGCGTGATCGGTTGGTTCAATCAGGACAAAATACGGGTTCGAGTTTTTTGTTAGCAGGCCTAACTGGTAGTCATTTAGATTTTTTACTGTGAATTAGTTTGTGTGTTGTGCCCGAATTATTATAAAACGTAAGTACTCTAGTGTGTTATTTTTAACAGTGTCAATATTATTACTATTGTTATTAAATTCATAGTTAGTGTGTTCCTGAGTTTGTATGGGACTGGGGAGCTGAAATTTAGGGGTAGTATTTTAAATTTGCGTTTAAATAACAATAATAATAATAATAATAATAATAATAATAAAGAAGTTTATTTATGCCAATAAAAACAATTTAAAATATAAATATAAAATTGATAAATATAAAAAGAAAACCAAAAAATGACAGTAGTATACTAGTTGGGCATAAATAGGTAGAATTTTGATTTATAAAAAATCATTCTTCCAATCCTACCCCTACTAAATAATTTTTTATATTATTTTTAAAAGTTATGTAGCTTAAGCCCTTTAGACTAGAAGGAATATTATTAAAAATTACAGAAGATGTATATTTAAACGAAGACTTATATTTTTCAGTATGATGTTTAGGTATTTCTATTGCTTTCTGATTTCTAGTATTAACATTATTAACAATATGGGGATATTTAGCTATTTGCACTAATATCCGTACCTAGATCTCGAGATAAAAATCCTCAAACTTCTCTCACTCATTAATACCGGAATTATGAAAAAAATTGCCTGCAGATGTTTTCCCGTTCTGTCTAAACGTCCAATCCTTTAAGCCCCCTGTCAATAGATTACATTTCAGATCTCTTCAGACACCCACGGGTCGTTAGCACCTAGACTCGATGGTGAGATGACTTAGATAAAAAAAATCTTTAAAGCCGAAATTTAGAGGGCTGTTATTTTCAATTTGCGTTTAAGTAACAACATAGAAATATTTCGCTATTTGCACTAATATCAGTACCGGAATTATGAAAAAATTGCCTGCAGATGTTTTCCCGGTCTGCCCCAACGCCCACTCCTTGAAATCCGGTGTCAATAGATTACATTTCCCTTCTCTTCAGACACCCACGGGTCGTTAGTACTTAGGCTTGGTGACTTAGACTGGGATGTCTTTGATAAAAAAAAATCTGAAAAAGCCGGAATTTATGGGTAGTATTTTATAATACAATAGCTTACATTTCCCTTCTCTTCAGACGCCCACGGTTCGTTAGTACTTAGGCTTGAAGTCTACGTGGAGTGTCTTAGATAAAAACTGAAAAGTCGAAATTTCGGTGGTTTTATTTGAAATTTGCGTTTAAGTAGCAACATCGAAATCTTTAGTTATTTACACTAGAAAAACTTGTCTGCAGATGTTTTCCCTGTCTGCTCCCAACGTTCACTCCTTTAAATCCCATGTCAATAGCTTACATTTCCCTTCTCTTCAGACGCCCACGGGTCGTTAGTACTTAGGCTTGATGGCTTAGGCTGGGGTGTCTTAGATTAAAAAAAAAAATCTTGAAAGCCGAAATTTAGAGGGTTGTATTTTAAATTTGCGGGTAAGTAACAACATATAAATATTTCACTATTTGCACTAATATCAGTACCTGAATTATGAAACAAATTGCCTGCAGATGCTTTCCCTTCTCTTCAGACGCTCACGGTTCGATAGTACTTAGGCTTGAAGTCTACGCAGGATGCCTTAGATAAAAAAAATCTCGAAAAGCCCAAATTTAGGAGCTGTATTTTAAATTTGTGTTTCAGTAACAATATATAAATCTATAGTTATTTGCATTCATATTCGTACCTGAATTATGAAACAAATTGTCTGCAGATGTTTTCTCGTTCTGCTCCCTACGTTCAATCATTTAAATCTTGTGTTAAGAAATTACATTTCCCTTCTCTTCAGACGCCCACGGTTCGTTAGTACTTTGGCTTGAAGTCCACGTGAGATGACTTACATAAAAATCAGGAAAGCCGAAATTTAGGGATAGTATTTTCAATTTGCGTTTAAGTAACAACATAGAAATATTTCACTATTTGCATTAATATTAGTACCCGAATTATGAAACAAATTGCCTGCAGAGGTTTTCCCGTTCTGTCTCCACGTTCAATCCTTTAAATCTCACGTCAATAGCTTACATTTCCCTTCTCTTTAGACGCCCACGGCTCGTTAGTACTTAGGCTTGAAGTCTATGAGGGATGTCTTAGATAAAAAATTCTCTATTTGGTATTCAGAAGCTGTAGTTTGGTCTAAAATTATGCTAAAAACTGTAAATTTCGGGGAAAGAAAAATGAATCAAAAGCGTGTCGTAATGCATTTTGTTTTACTAATATCATTTTAATTACTCTCATATGAGCTAACACCACTAACTCATTTTTGCTAAAAATCGTGTTTCTAAACTCCACCGTGTATATAAGATTGCTAAATGACCCCCGAAGATACGCCGACTAAAAAAAAAGGGTCCCGAAGATGATAAACTGCATGATGGGTATCAAATAAAAGGGAAAAATTTAAAGAAATTAATGGTACTAGTATAGTTTCTTAATTCGGAGAGGGAAAGGCATTAGCAATTAAAGAAAATTTAATGTTTTATTTTGAAATAATTTTATAAAGAAATCCAATTACGTTATAAACATATTTATGCATATTTCTGGTAATATAAGTGTACATGTGCTGATAAGAGACCGGAAACACTTGCGGTTTGTCACATCCGCCCGATATCTTTGAATAAGAATTAGTACTTACAAAATAATAGGCCCTTATTAGACTTTAAAATGTTTTTTTTAAATAGCGAGCGCGTTCAAGAATATGTATGGGACTTTAGAGCCGAGATTTGAGAAAGATCTTTAGACGTATTAGGTCGATAACAGAGGTAAATTTAACCTCCAAAACATTTTTGATAGTGACGGCCGTAAGAGCCTTAATAAATTTTGGCTTTTACTATTGTTTTTGGGGTTTAAAAATTAATAGTTAGGGTGTGTTCACCGAAAAGTAGCAGGATCGTGCGTGATATCGACGATCGTAGGGATCCGACTAAATTTTTATTTGATAGGAATTATGGGGTGGGATATCTACAACAAATGCCCACAAAACCATAGTGCTGTCTAGATTTAGATTCATATAACTATCAAACTATGGGGATTAGTTTGAAAACTATAAAAGTAATTTCGGTATGTCGTGTTAGTGAGCTGGCTCCTTCTGGGTATAAAGGGATGGTCGACATTTTTCAGCATGGAAACACGTCAGGTACCCTTCCGAGGGGAGACGTACTGACTCCGGTGTTCGGTAATTCCTCTGTACAAAGGGGGTTGGCACCTTAAAGGAGTTTGGTATATACAGTGTTTTCCATATGTCTTATGGGCATGACCAGGGTAATTGTCGCCTATTGGCTATTAAAGAACCATCCATCGGCCATGTTTCAACTTAAAATAACCTTTTGCGTTTGCTCTGTTACCTGTTCTCTTGTTTTGACTCTAAAAAGGAGCTACTTTTGATTACAGTGCTGGAGGCATGACTGTTTAAAATATGTCTTTCATATTAGTGTCCTAGCAGTAAGAATTGGGCGGAGAATATTTGAAGGGGTATTGGGTAAAGGTCAAAAAGGCCTTTCGACTGACAAAAATTTTTCGAAAATCTCGACTAACGGTGCTAGTTGCTGTACTGTTTAAAATATGTCTTTCATATTATGCAATAATATCCTCAAATGGTGCGAGAAATTTTTCTGTGAACCGTTTAGTGATTTATTGTCATATCTGTATACTAATAATATATTATGGCCCTTTAGACATCCTCACTGAGGACCAAGATAGTGGAGCTTGATTTGTAAGACCTCCCTACAAAAGGGACAATTCGAGCTGTGAAACCTATCTTCCAGCGTAGTAGTTGTCACTGATATGTTCACCATCACCCGCCACCCGGGTGGATCTTATCTTGTGATCTATGACGTCATATCTCGACCACCTTTGCGCATGTGCAAATTTCAAGTACGTCATCGAAGTCTACGTCACTGGATCTTACGTCAGCAAACCCAACCTGCGCGCGCAGCTGTCAAATGTCACCTGTCAACTGTCACCTGTCACTTGTCAAATGTCAAAATTAAAATTTGACATACGTCACGTATGAAGGATGACGTCATAAGACATGTGTAAAAGCATGTCAGCTGTCACCTGTCATTTAAGATCTGTCAACTGTCACCTGTCACTTACGAAACGCCAAAATTAAAATTGAACATACGTCACGTATTCAGAATGACGTCATAAGACATGCGTAAAAGTATGGCAGCTGTCACCTGTCATTTAAGATATGTCAACTGTCACCTGTCACTTATGAAACGCCAAAATTAAAATTTAACGTAGGTCACGTGTTCAAAATGGCGTCAGAAGACATGCGTAAAAGTATGGCAGCTGTCACCTGTCATTTAAGATATGTCAACTGTCACAGTCACGTGTTAAACGTCAAAAAAAAAATTCAACATATGTCACGTGTTCAGGGCGGTGTCCGAAAGCGTTTAAAAAAAGAATGGCGTCGATCGGCCCTTTGGTTCCGGAGATACAGTTTTTTGCTATTAGCGCTCTAATGGCTCAGGTTGGAGAGTTGAAATTTGGATGTAGGATAGTAGATGATGAGATCATTCGATTAGTGAAATTATTAAATATTAAATTATTAAATATATAATTGAGGAATGTTATTTAAGTTAATAACAACAGCAAAAATCTGTATTAGTACATGAGAATTTACTAGGATTTCCGGCTGATAAGGCTTAGGTCGTGCAGGATGTGGTTGACATTTCCGGTTGATAAGGTTTAGGTCGTACAGGATGTGGTTTCCATTTCCGGTCGATAAGGTGAACACTTGTTTTAATTTATGCATGATACCCGCATCGTAGGTAGCAGATGTAGATAAATAAAACCTTGAATAGGAAAAAATCAGTTTTTTATTTAATAATGTTGTCGAATTGTCTTACAAATATTAAATATTACATTACTTAACAATAATGAACAAGCTATAGTTATAAATATAAGTAAATTCAAAACTGTGTTTGATGATGATGATGATGGCATGCTAGTTAATGTATCCCCACGAATTATTATCTTCCAATCGGTTTCGCCAACGGTGTTATCTCGAAAGATGAACTTTACTTTGTAGCGAAGAAGGTTGCTTGATGCTGCTGCTGCTGTCGTAGGAATCTTCATAGAGAAAACAGGTGTTTGCTGATGGTCTATTCTTTCGTAAACCATATGCAGCCACGTATTATTGGAGGGAAAATCCTCGGTTTCAATCATGATGGCGGCATCCTTGACATTATGTGGCATGTATACGTAGAATACGTTTTGCACTAACGCAACGAGCAGAATGTACGTCGAACTTAACGCTGCCATGACTGAAGTCAAAGTGATTTAAAACTTGGAATGATAGAGATTTATAAGGTCGTATATGTGTATCAGTCCGCTGTACGATAGTACCAAAAGCGGTATTAAGAACGGAGAACGAACATGGAGAGTTGGGAGCGGTTCCGGCTGTTGTATCTTCGTCTTCCTCTTCAAGCTTTGGGGCGATGATGATGATGGTGGAACTACCTTTTTCAGTTGGCGACACTTCCACAATACTTTAGCTAACGGACAATGTTGGGAGTACTTGTAGTGATCGGCTAGCGGATCATCTCCCTCTTTCCAATCAGTAAACTCACAGCGGCAAAAGACACATTGAACGATATCCAATCGCTGGGTGTAATAAAAACCAGCCTGTGCTAGGTCTTTAGGACTAACTTTATTGGTCCAATTTGCAAACGTGATCAGTCGTTCTTCAAAAGTACGAATAAAGCCGAGACCGTCGTCTAAGCAATCAGTACAATCGACACTACGACCAGTCATTTTACAGCGGCTTTCTACTTAGACTAATCGAGCTGTACTAAGAAATAAAACAGACAAAATAGGTTATATACTTTTATTCCATATCATTTAAAAAACAATGTCGGAAATTATACAATAACTTAATAATAATTATTACAGGCACAATGCCAAACATTAAAGTCCTTATGGTGAAAACATTCCACAACTTTCTTATATTTACTTAATTTAGGTTCAGTCTTTAAAGGAATACTAAATATAAGGGAAGGATCAAAAATCTGCTTTAAACAAGTTGCCTTTAAATCGCCCTTGACCAGAAATTTAGGAGAGTCATACTGAAACCATATGTCACGTAAAACACTTTCCAATTGGTTCAAGTCTAAACAGCCAGACCCCCACAGTAGTCCATGGTAGTTTTCCTCCAAATATTCTACTATCTTGAGATCTTCCGGCTTTAAAAATTTCCTGCCATACGGAGGTTTGAAGAGAAAGCTGCAAAATCGTACGCCATCATACACAGCCAACTCCTTCGGTATAAACCCACTAGCTAAGGGGTAACCTTGAAGATCGATGCAAACTTCCTGACGTTCTTTTGACATCTTGCACAGACACACTTATGAGACTCAAAGACGTGTGTTTTAAGGTTATGTAACAAGTCACGACAGGTCTAGACAGGCTACAACTGACTGCAATGAACGGATGAACAACTATGAAAACTCTGGGAAATCGAGTGGTTTTATGAGTCAGCGCAGCAGCAGGATAAGGGTGAGGGGGAAAGTGGGGGGAAAAAAAAGGACCCTTGAGCTGTAAAATATTTATTATTATGAGTCATCAGAATACATATACAGTTTATCAAAGTCATCTAACAATTTTTGCAGGTTGTAATGCAATAATTCCAACATGTAAGAACTTTGTTCAGATGGGTTTAAATTACACAGATTGGTTACAATTTCAGCAAAGTTATCCTTAATAGTAACAAAACATTTTGCATAGTGCAAAGTATCGTCATAATAGCTTCTAAATTGTAAACGTTCGACTAACTTTAATCTATAGTTAATTAAATGCCTAATGCTAACAATAGAATTTATATCATTGTAAGAAAATGTTAAAGTTACATCATCATTACTCTTGAGTCTAAATAATCGATCGTTCAAAAGAATAGCACTGGATACGGTAAAATTTTCCGATGAAGACATCAGCGTTGTTGACACACTTCCATCAGTATCGGCAATCATCTTGTCGAGAATCTCCAAAAACTCGATCCAATCAGAATGGCAGAGGGAGAGCTGATGTTGTTCGGGTGTTGTTGTTGTTGTGGTTAGTTTTACACTTGGCATCATCCCCCTGGCAATACTAAGGCCTACAATTACTGTAACATTGCCAGTAGGATAGCAAAATTCACCCAAGAGTTTCTTCTCGTTGCGAATTTCTCGGTTACTTCGGAGAATCATACTGTCCAAATACGTCCAATAGGGTGATGAGCTTCGGGAACTATAGCCGTCGTCTTCCATCACCTCAGAAGCAGCAGCAGGAGCAGCAGCAGCAGGAGCAGCAGCAGGAGCAGGAGCAGCAGCAGCGGTACAACGTTTACTGGCCATGGTTCGCACTAAAATAATGACGTCAGCCAACGTATTAGGATTAGTATGAGTTTAGAGGAAACTATACCCCCACTCCACATTTATTGATGTTAAGTTCGAGAAACAGTAGTTTGGATAATGCCCATCCGCTTCCCATCTCGGTGAATTCGGAAGCTTTTTTCACTAGAGAGATATGATATTCGCTGTAAAAGTCCTCCAAATTAGTGTTGGGGGAAATAACACTAAATTTTGTATTAAACGATTTTATGTCTTGTTCTTGTGTGGATGCCAACAGATAACGACCATATAGCTCCATATTAACTTTAAGCTGGGGATAAGTCTTTAAAGGATCGGTGAGTAAAGTAATAACCGTATCTTTTAGATCTTCTAAATATTGCTTAACATCAGTCGAATGTAAGTCACTTGTCAGATGGTAAGTTAGTATCCGTTGTTTAAAAGCAGTTCGAACTAATTTTACCCGAGAGTACACGTTCTCACTACATTGCTGCTTATGTTTTAGAGTGCGGTTATGAGCACTATGAGATAAAATTTCACTATCACACTCTTTGCAATACGGCATAGTTTTAACTGATCGAGAGCAGGAAAATTCTGTCTATTTATACAAAGAACGAGCGTTTAAACCACATCCTTCACTATATCTATCCAACTGTTATGAGACTTATCAAACCCAAGCCATTTTACATACATCTTTTTGCCCTTTTTACGCAAAATTTGTTCAATAAGAAGTACGTCAGATTGTTTGGTTTTTTGCAATTCCTCTTCATAGAATCCCCCACTAATGGGTTGACCGCTCGAATCCTCTAGCAAATACGTCGTTGGATTTGTAATCTTAACCTGAGATACTTTAAACAACTCAGTGGTCCAATTAGGTACATAACCCTTTTCAAACACGTGCTTGGCCTTACTGATGCGAACAATGTCGCCAACTTTGAATTTTTGCTTTCCCACAACCTTTAAACGACTATAAACCGAGTCCAAGATTTTCTTCTCATTACTCTTGCTAACCTCCTTCGGCTTCATGCGGATTGTGTGATGTTTGGTGTTATTGTAAGTATTTGTAACTTGTTCCAACAAGTCGATCCATTTATGATTACCATTCAAGGTAAACAACTTAAACAGGTGTTCTTTGAGCGTTCGAATTACTCGTTCAGCAATAGAAGCCTTTAAAATACTAAAGGTACTGTAATGATGTATCCCATGCTTCTTCATAAGACTTTGAAAGCTAGCGTTGTAATATTCTTTCCCATTATCAGTCACCAGCTTTTTCGGAATCCTCCGAGACTGTTTGAGTATATGATCCATGGCATTAGTCACATCCTGAGCATTTTTAGACTTTAGAGGTCTGGTCCAGAGAAATTTGGAAAAGCAATCAATTACAACCAAGATGTATTTAAATCCCTTGTTTTCACGAGCGTACTGATCGAGCTGCGCAAGATCGGAGGCAAACGTATCGTCTAAACCATACTGGATAAATCTGCGACGTTTAAATTTGATTCTAGTGGGTTTATGTAGTTCCTTAACAACTTGTTCTCTAGCCTTCGTAATGCCCTTGGCCATTATTTCTCAAAGAATGAGGTTCTGCAGCAAGATATCGAATTATATACGTCTACATTTTAAACAGTTGGTGGACGGGAAGATCCTTTCTTTAGCAAATCAACTGTTTGTAATAATTTGGAGAGTTCTTCACGAATCTTTCCCATATCCGTCCTGACTGGTCTGAGAGCATTTTGAATAGCCTGATTGGTGTAAACTTTTAGGAGTTTTTCGAGGTCCTTGAATTGGGTAGAGAGACGATCCAGGTTTGTATTCAAAACTAAAGTCTCACTCTTGAATTTGTTGTCAAGCAGCTTAAGTTGGTCGGATACCGAGTCTACAGAACCCTTATTAGTTTTTGTAAAGGTCTTCATTTGTTTTACAATACTACCGTTAGAGTTGTTTACTTTTTGTTCCAACACCGTTATTTGTCTCAGCATCTCCACGTGGGATACTTGTATTTTATCATTCAGCGATCTATCAATGGTAGTAGAAAGTGAAGTTTTGATTGGGTTTGATTGGGTACTCTCTACAAACTTTTTATTTACAGCATCAGCGATATCTGCTGGTGATTTAACGTTACAAAGCCGATGATCTCGAATATTGTAATCACCATCTTTTGTAAGAGTGATCAACTTGGGTGCTTGCAACACTCTCACTCTTTTCTGATTAGACGACGTGGGCAAGGAACGTCCAAACTTATTCATGATTACTGCGGTACTAAGACATAACAGCTTTAACAAACTTATTTATAGAATTCAATTACTCCAAGGTGTTCCAATTCGTTCAAAATGTTCCAAATCTCGTTCATGTTATTATTGTTGCCAACCTGATTGGAAGCGTCTAGCTTTTTTAACCTGTCAACCAGCTCATTTACGTCATCATAGTAGACATATTCTTTGGGTTTTTCGTTGTATTCCATTAAGGCAGATCCGGATTTCACAGATCCAGATTTCTCCGACTTCGATCTTGTCAATATTTTAACCCCGGGCGAAGGAATTTTACTGGTAGAACCTTTCGAAATTAGTGGTTTCACAATGGCATTGTATTTGTGGGATCTATTACCTTTCAACTGACCATTGTCTTTCAAGTATAAATCTGTTCGCTTTAAAATATCTTTGTATTGTTCTTCATCGGCAGCGGTATTAAATTGAGGAACCTTGAGAAACAATAAATCGTATAGTCCCAGAGTTCCTTTATACGTAAGGGGGCCAACTTGAATATCACCATTCTTTAAGAAATTAACCGGTTCTGAACCTAAGCTCCAAGAATCAGTCACCAAATCATATTTCAGGCTGTTAGCATCTATTTCGCTAGAGTCCGTCCAATATAGTTTCAGATAGTCTTGAGCAATCTTCGCATACCGCTCGATAAAAGTCTCAAACACTTCAGATTTTTGAAGAGAATCTTCAAAATTCTTTCTTATGTGCTGCGATGATTGTGTCGCAGGATCCTGAGCTGGTTCTTCAAACACATCATCAGCAGCAGCAGCATCATCCCCGTAGTGAGTTTCCTCGGTTAAAAATTGTACAGGAGGTTTCACTTCTCGAGTTCCTATGGGTGGTTTAACTTTGGGTTTTACACCAACACTCTGTTCCCCTTTAATCTTACGTTTCTTAGATTTTGCAGTGGCGGCGGAAGCACTCACAAGCTTAATCAGAGGATCGGTAATCGGCATTAATAATTTATTAAGAGCTTCATCTTCTTCGCCTCGCTCCAACTTTAATGCTAAATACTTCTTTCTTATTGTTCGTGCAGCTTGGATAATCCTACGTTTAACGTCTTTATCGAGCTGGCTCATGGGGGTAGACATACTAAAAAAACAGACCCTGTTCTGGAAAAACAGCTAAAAAACAGACCCTGTTTCGGGAAAAACAGCTAAAAACAGGCCCTGTTTCGGGAAAAAACAGCTAAAAAACAGACCCTGTTCTGGAAAAAAAACAGCTAAAAACAGATCCTGTTCTAGAAAAACAGCTAAAAAACAGACCCTGTTCTAGAAAAACAGCTAAAAACAGACCCTGTTCGGGAAAAACAGCTAGGAAACAGCTAAAACAACTACTAAACAGACCCTGTTTCTCGAGACTTAACACATCTAGCTTCTAGAACGTCAAGTGTCACACTGAGTCCCGAGGGTTTAGGGTATGATATATGTATCAAACTTACTACGATATCGGCCTTTAGCAATATCATTGTCTTTCACCATTACTAGGAAACCATACCGATCCTTCCAACATTCGGAGCAAATATGTTTAAATGCATCGAATGTCATGTCTGTATTAACGTGATCGTCGTAGATATGTTTCAAGTTTAAGTCGTCCTGCTTAAATAAAATTAATACATTGGCATTGTCACGAACCAGCTGTTTGGGTATTTTCGAGTAAGTTTGCGATAAATAGAATGAATCAATCGCATGATGTCGGCCCATACAAAAATAATTACGTATTTTATCCTGCTTCTCACATGCTACGTCATCAAATATGAATACAGAGTGAGGTTGGGCACTGGCAGGATCTAAAACTTCATCATTATCGCTGTAGCCGAAATAGCCTAAACGGGAATGTTTCATAGCCTGTTGAAGAAAGTCGTACTTGTCTTGCTGCAGAGATTTGGAATACACGTACACATTCTCGAATTTTAAACCATTTTCATCAATCAAAAGACTAATCATTACATTGGTTTTGCCACAATTACTCGGACCACAGATTAACGCTCGAATTGTAGAAGGCAAAAGTTGACCATGTTTGCTACTGAGGCACTTTTCTTTTTTCATATCGCAATTATAAACTTGGATTTTGAGTTTCTGCTTCTCTTGACGCATCTCTATAAATACTACTCTACACCCTCCCAGGGCTTCATTACGAATGAAGACTCTGCAGGGTGCAGGTGTGTTAAATACAGCTATCAACAAGCTCCCGTTCGAGCTTCATTTGCCTGGTTATTCCTATTGCGGACCGGGAACCAAACTTCAAGAGCGACTGGCTCGAGGCGATCAACCAAAGAACAAATTGGATAGTGCTTGTCGCGATCACGATATCGAATACGCCAAGTCGACAGAGTTGGAACAAAGACATCGAGCCGATCGAGTGTTGGAGAACCGAGCTTGGGAACGAGTAAAGGCATACGATTCCAGTTTGGGTGAAAAAGCTTCAGGTTGGTTAGTAACGAACGCTATGAAGGTAAAACGCAAGTTGGGTGCTGGCAAGAAGGTGAAACGCAAGTTGGGTGCTCGCAAGAAGAAGATGAAACCCCTATCATCAGTGGTCACTCTGCTTAAGAAACAACTTCGACATACGGGTACTGGTGATGTTAGGAAGAAAAGGACTCTCAGTAAAATACTTAAAGTTGCGCGAGTAACGGTCAAGAAGGTGGGAGGACGTAAGAGGATCAACATACCACGAATAATACCCTTACCGAAACAGGGTGGGTTTCTACCACTTATTCCCATATTTGCAGGACTTAGTGCCCTGGGAGCACTCAGCGGAGGCGCCGCGGGGATAGCTAAGGCCGTTAATGACGCTCAAAGTGCCAAGGAGAAGTTGAAAGAATCCAAACGACACAACGAAACAATGGAGGCGATTGCATTGGGAAAAAAGGGTAGCGGCATGTATTTAAAGAAACACAAAACTGGTTATGGATTGTTTTTACGAAAAATGCCAAAAAACTACCAATAAAGCTACCTGACAAACCGTTGTCCGATCATGATATTAAGTCGTACGTCACTCGATTAAAAATACCGCATTTCCGAGGAGTCTTTATGCGAAACACTTTACCGAACGCACTCCTCAAAACAGAGTGTGGTGTTATTAATTTGGATCGGAACACAGGATTCGGAACACATTGGGTAGCTTACAAGAAACACGGTAATCGAGTTGTTTATTTCGATAGTTTTGGCAACTTGAAACCACCCAAGGAATTTGTCAGGTACATGAAAAATGTGAAAATCTATTTTAATTCCGATCAGTATCAGGATTATGGAATGAGCAATTGTGGACATCTTGCTCTAGCATTTCTCTACAATGAAACTTTATAAATGCAGGTGTTGATGCTTATTGCTCGCAGTCATGTCACAGACATTCACGTTAAAAGGTCGCTCTCACCGACTTGAAGCATACTTTGTACCTCCCATAGAGCTCGATTCCAGGTTTGATTACTCGTTAGCATTAATTTCGCTAAACACTTGGAACACGATTCCCAATATAGAAGAGGGACGAAACAAGTTTTATTATATTATCAATAATCAGGAGGAACGAGTATTGGAAATACCAACAGGGTCCTACGAGTTGGAAGATATCGAGCAGTTTCTACAACGTAAGCTCCTAGATCCCAGTGCTCCCGCAGACGAACGGAATCGTATCTTATCGCTTAAACCCAATAACAATACGTTAAAGTGCGAGTTAACCAGTGTCTACGACATAAACTTTAAGCCAAAAGACAGTATTGCAAAGGTGTCGGGATTTTCGTCTCAACTGTTAAAGTCTGGTAAATCCCACGAATCAGATCAACCTGTGGAAAGTATACAAGTTGTTACTATTCGAGTAGAGTGTAACATCATTTCCGGCTCGTATTACACAAATAATCCCTCACATACTCTGTACGAATTTTCACCAACTGTTGACCCCGGCTACAGTATAAATATCGAGCCAAGGAATCTAATCTATTTACCTGTGAACCAGAAAAGCATCTATAACATCACTCTCACGCTAGTAGACCAGGATTCTAGACCTCTTAATTTTCGAGGTGAAGAAGTAGTAATTCGATTAGAACTTAGACGAAATGGTTCTAGTATTTAAAAGGTATTTAAACACTAATACCTCAGCCGGCAGATCATTCAGTGGTCAGAAGTCGAAGGGGTCACTCACGTTTTCAAATATCTTATATTTGCAGTCTATAAGCAGTCCTTACGGCTACCATGTCAGAAAAACTTCAAATCTTCAATCAGATCAAGAGTGATGAGTCGGTCATTCGCGAAGAATGGCACACTTATCACCCCTTTACCAACTCCTTTAATAACAATGACGAAATCGAGATTGTTATCAATCAGCAAGATGTCTTTTTGGATATGAGTGAAGCTCAACTCTACATAGAGGGTACGTTTAAGGTGGAAGCAGATGCCACTGGTAAGACTGGTACTTGCGATCTAACCAATAATGCTGGAGCCTTTCTCTTTGACAACATTTCCTATGAAGTTAATGGTAAGGAGATTGAAAAGATTCGAGATCCTGGTATTGTTAGCACCGTTAAAAATCTGCTATGTTTAAATGAGCAGGAAAGCCGTGCTCTAGACATAGCTGGATGGAATTGGCCAAGTGGAACTGTCAAGACCTTGGATGAAACATCTAAAGACTTTAATTTTCGTATCCCCCTTTCCCTATTGTTTGGCGTGTTTGCTGATTACCACAATGTATTAATGGGTAAACAGAAAATTAAACTGGTTCGTGCTCGTCATGATGAGAACTGCTACAAGTCCACTGGTACTAAGAAGGCGACAATAACCTTAAAAACGGTTGAGTTGAAAGTGAAGCATATTTACCCGAGTGATGCAGTGAAATTAAGGCTTTTGGCCGAAATTGCCAAGAACAAACCGATATATATTCCGTTTAGAAACTGGGAACTACATGAACTGCCTGCTTTGAGAACAACAAAGCGTGATATTTGGACAGTTAAGACCATGTCTGAGAGAGCCCGATACGTCATTGTATTTTTTATGAAGAAGCGAAAAGATAACTTTGAAGCTGATTGTACCTACTTTGATAATTTAGACATCACCGACGTCAAATTGCATTTGAATTCTGAAGTTTACCCCTATGAGTCGTTAAACCTAAACTTTGTCAATAGACAGTTTGCAGAAGCCTATCAGATGTATACGGACTTTCAAAAAACCTATTTGGGGAAACAACGATCGGAGCCGCTCTTGGATTTTCTCGCTTTCGCTGGCAGAGCCCTATTTGTTATTGACTGCTCCAAACAAAATGAAGCCCTCAAGAGTAACACTATTGACGTTAAGTTGGAGTATCAAAGTTCCGAAAACTTCTCGAAGGAGTCCCGTGCCTTTTGTATAATTATTCATGATCGAGTTCTCGAGTATCAGGCTTTAACAGGTCAAGTACGTGATCTGTTGTAATCAGTTACTATTCAACCCTCTCAGCACGATTAAGTTTGTTGTGGTTGACGTTCAGGGATTCAGCGTTCCAGAATTTCAAGCTAAAGAATTGGCTATTTACGATGGAAAGCAAATACGGAACTATCTTTTCAAACCCGTTAAGCCGTTTTATGAACTGTCTTATGATTGCCAGAAGCAAGTGATGTTTCTATATGGGAACCGACATGGTTTATACTACAATTCCGGCGAAACCGATTACAATGAACTTCACCGCATTATCTACAACGATCTACGGGATGTTGATGTTATCTATGTGAAGGGACATGTAAAGAAGACCTTCTTACTGGAAACTTTTTCCACGATGAAATATCTTAAGCATATACCCGATATTGTTAATTTAGAATTTACTAGGGACAGTTGCTGTACCGAAATTAGCTCTAAGTAAAACCACTTGTTCTTATCATGGTTTAGAATATTGTATTTGTAGTGCTGAGAATTCAAAAATCCTGTATGAATATATTAATGATTTTTTACCTAAATAAAGAAGTTAAACTGTATTCCCTGTTTAATTTTATCCTATATTATTAGGCCCCCTTGAGAAATTTGATCATTTAGTCTCGAGCTTATGACAAAGACAGTCGACTTGTCAGTTAGATTAGACGAGCATTTGAAAAAAATACGCAAGCTGAAAAGAGACATTAAGTTTTACCAAGAATATAAATCTGTGGTTAGATTGTTTTCGAAACTTACCATTTAAACTTACCAATGGCGGCCTCCTCCTCCTCCTCTTCCGGCTGGGATAAGGTGTTTGAATCGTCCTCTAGATGTTCTGATGTTCCAGCGAAAGTTCTTAAGACTAAGCCGAACCGAGTTTACGAGATTGATGACTTTATAACTGTCATTTTTACTACGTCCGAAGAGGAACGCAAACAAGTAATTTTGGATACTATTGGTTATGGCAAAATTTCTTTCTCTAGTGAGGAATTTGAAGAATTTTTAAGCACTTTTGATTGTTTCAATACCCATTGGGTAGATATATTTATGATAATTGGACAGTACACGCTAGTGTTTCATCGCAATGGTGAGAAGAGAAGTCTCAAGTTTGAAGATGCCACAACAGACAAGTATCTATTTCGATGGACCGAGAAGCTAATACACCTATTTGCAAAACATGTTTATGAATTGTATAAGCTTAATATTGAATATTATACTGTTACTAAATAAATAGTCTAACGTTAATTTGTTTTTCTTTGTTCTAACTAAGGAAATAAAACACCAATATAAACACAAAAATTTATTAAAGTGTAAAAAAAGTGAAAAAAAACACAAAATGTGACCGAACAGTGGTCTGTAAATAGAGTAAAATAATAAACAATAGAAAAATAAAAAAAGGTAAACTTTGGTAAAATAAGTTAAAAAGCACAAAATCTGACCGAACAATGGTCTGTAAATAGTAAATATAAATATAACTAAAAAAAATAATATAAACAAACCAATATAAAAATCAAAAAAAAATAGGGTAAACTTTGGGGTAAAATATACATATAAACAAATAATAGAAAACTAAAAAACTAGGGTAAACTTCGGTAAACTTAGGTAAAATATACATATAAAGTAAATAAATAGGGTAGACTAGGGTGAAATAAATTAATACAATAAATAGGGTAGAAATAAATGAATACAATAAATAATAAAATAAATAACATATATGCTTAATCTAATATCACAGCCTCTAAAGTCATACATTTAGCTACCAAAGGGGATTAAAGGAAAGTTAGCTGCCCGTGATCAGTCTTCGCTCATGGAATTTCCGATGATTCCTTATACTTTTTAATATCTCTATGACCCCAAGCAAGCGTGTTCTCCAAGTCGCCGGGAATAAGGTAACGCTTATCGTCCGCGTGTGATAGCGCTACCTTATTTTTCAGTTCGACATACATATCGTGTAAATGCGAACGGAAAGTGTTCATCTGACGATGAATCTGAGTTCCTTCTACGTCAACCGCCTCCCTATAATCGTCCAGAGTTAGTTCGGATTGGGTGACGTAGTCAGGAACTCCCTTCGCTTTTTTGGTTAACTTTCCCTCCACATTTACACAATATGCCTTCGCCCCGGTACCGTAGAAATCCCAAATGATTTTTCCTGCATACTCATCTTTCATTTTGCCCAAAATTGACTGGTTTACAGGAACATCATGTGGATTTTCCTGTGAGAAATTAGACGTATCGAATCTATCTAAATTTTGTGCCATATCGCTATAGAAATTTTCGGTTGTAACTTTTAACACAAGGGAATCGGTGTCAGTGTAGAGTAATACCGCGTTGTTGCCGTATTTTGGCTTAATATACCCGTACAGAAAGTCATACATAATAGTCTTGGATATTTCCAAGATACTAAAACCCACGTAAATCGGTTTATTATATGTGACTTTTTGTTTTTTCATCTGGATAGCTACCAGGTTCTCGTTAAAAATAGTGCGATCTTTAAAATGAGGTTTTGAAATTAACGCTTCGGCTCCCAACCTTCTACCAATATTTTCCCAATGAGAAACAAGTTTAACATCTACCCGTTTCTCCACATTTTCCATTGTTTTCCCAAACACGGCGTTGTTCATAAGTTTAAAAAAGTCTTTTTCAAACTTATTTTGCGCTTGATTGCGCATCGCTGTGTTTAGGTCAATGCATTTCTTTAGCCACGGTGATTGGTCAAAAGATATAACGCGATGAATTTTGGTGAGCTTAAGCCCATAATCTAAAGCCTGACGCAAATTTTGGTAATGAATTATATATTTACTTTTAGGTTTAAAATTTGGAATTGTAACAAACACTACCCTCCGTAGTACCTGGCCGCTCCGTAATACCCCTCTCGGCGGCGCCACCCTCACGCACCCCGAAGCCAGCTAGCCGTCCCGCGCGCCCTTCCACCTGTGACGTCACCAGCCGGCCGCCGAAGTCAACAAAACCCGGCCCGCTGGACATCGAAAGGCAGTTCTCTTCGAGCTCGCTCTCTCGCCTCTACCTCAGCATCCTGGTTGGATCTTTGGCTTTGCAGGGACTACAGCTCCGGAGATCAACGCGACGCTGCTACTCGGGCGCTCTAGGTGTGAGCCCTGATAGTACCCAACGTGACGCTACTACTCGGGCGCTCTAGGTGTGAGCCCTGATAGTACCGCTCCTACGCTATCTATTACTATTGTTACTATCCTTATAAATACCTGTACATATTAAGTGTTAATAAACTATTAAAACCCTGTTACTCGTGTCTCAATACACCGCAAGGTGTTAAAGTGGCGCTCCAACGTAGGGGCACGAGAACAAATAAGTGATAGTGTTCCATCTTGCATTAAGTTAACAGTTAAAATTCCGGTTACACGACGTCAAACAGCTATGGCAATCACAGCCGAAGACTTGCAGCAACTGGTACAACAATTACAACCGCCGCCACCGCCTGCAAAACATTTTACCCATTGCACAGCTAGGTTCAAGGGAACACGTACGCGAGAAGCAGTTGAAGACTTCCTTGACAGCATCGAATTTTACAAACAAAGCGAAGGAATCTCGGACGAAAATGCGCTTCGAGGCCTAGCGCTTCTGCTAGAAGGGTTCGCCCATACCTGGTGGACAGGAATCAGGACTTCAACAACAACCTGGGAATCCGCTAAGTCACTGCTCCGCAACGAATTTGCTCCACGGCCACCTGCCTATAAAATTTATCAGGACATTTTCGCAACCCAGCAGGACGAAGATACCCCAACCGGCCAGTTTATCGCCGAGAAACGAGCTCTGCTAGCTCAACTAGAAACACCGCTTGCAGAGACTGTGCAGCTCGACATGCTCTACGGCTTACTCTCCTTCACGGTCCGCGACCGAGTTCCACGTGAAGCAGTTCACAGTTTCGCCGATTTGTTGACTCACGCCAGGTTAATCAGTATAACCAGCAACCATACAGGAACGCACGAGACCGCTCCGACTAAGCCACGACGAACGAAAATCCGTTGTCTCTTTTGCAGGAACATAGGTCATGACGTCTCCGTGTGCAGAAAGAAAGCAGCCAGCCTGCGCAACCCAGCGAATAAGGAAAACGCACCTCCCGCAAGCGCAGCCCTCAAAGATGACACGCTCAAATGCTATGGCTGTCAACGCCCCGGCTTTATTAGGAGAAACTGTCCCAACTGCAATCCCACGCCAGGCAATCAACCAGCTTTGGCCTTTTCATTTGTATCTCTCGCTAACCAGACGCGTCCAGCAGTTAGGATCCTTATCAATGGTAGCACAGGATCGGCGTTCCTAGACACAGGGGCCCGCACCTCGCTCGCAGGATCTTCTCTATACCATCTGCTACAACAACAAGGCTACAAGTTCAAGACCCGAACCATGAACGTCACCTTAGCCGATGGCAATACTCGTTCAAAACCAGTGCAAATGGCTACCGTACCCGTCACCCTACAAGGCCGCATGGTGCCAACCACCTTTTGTGCGTTTCCCGATGCCCCGTTCGCACAAACTCTACTAGGGATCGACTTCATCGCCACAGCAGGACTTGTTCTCAACTTCAGCAGGCAACAATGGCATTTTGACGACGACGCCTGTAATCAGCACCCGTTTTCCCCAAAGGAAGGGGATGGTTCGACACTAACGCTCTTAAGCCAGGAAGCTGAGGAAGACCTCTCGATGGATCATATCGCCAGCGACTTCTACCTTCCACCCATGCTGTCTCCATTGCAGGCCACACCGACTCACCCTGACGCGCCAACTCCAGACACCGCCGGACCACCATGCCTGATCCACCTACCCGAACCAGAAGGGATGTTCATCAGCGATTACCACTCTGGTCTAGCCGACAATTATGGACCATGTGTAGAGACCCCAGTCGCTGAACCTCCACCCACTACGACCGTCGAGGCGCTCCAGCTAAACCCCTTTTCACGCTATGGGTACATGCTACAGGACGCCATGGACACAATCGACGCCATGTGGATAGACTCCGGAGAAGAGAGGGAATCAACACTAACCGTCGCCACCTTGGATCTCCGCGATGATGAAGCCAGTGAGTTCACCCCCCAGCAGCGCCAGACGCTGAATCATCTTCTCACCGAGAACGACTCTGTGTTCGCTCACCATGGACCAGCCACCCCGTTTGCCGAACACCGAATCGACACCGGAGACCATGCTCCCATCAGTGTTCCCCCGTACCAAGTGACACCTAGGAAACGTGAACTCTTACGACAAGCAGTTCAAGAATTAATGACCAACCAAATTGTTGAAGAATGCGAAAGCGCTTGGGCTGCCCCAACCGTCTTAGTACCCAAGCCTGGAGGAGAGATACGACTTTGCATAGATTTCCGCCGTTTAAACGCAGCCACGAATCCCGACCAGTATCCATTGCCTCGCCTGGACGACCTGCTCCAGTCAACCGGTCAAGTAGGCTGCCTCTCCACAATGGATCTTCGCGCTGGATATCACCAAATCCGAATAAGAGAAAAGGACAAGGACAAGACGTGCTTTGTGACCCCGTTTGGCACCTATCGGTTCAACCGCATGCCGTTTGGCCTTCGCAACGCCCCCGCCACGTTCCAAAGACTGATGGACCAATTTCGGCGTCGCCTTCCCGACCTACGCCTCTTGGCTTACCTGGACGACTTGATTCTTCTCTCCAGCAACGTCGACGAACATATACACGCCCTACGCCTGATATTTAACATGCTTAAAGAATTTCAGCTCCGCCTCCACCGTCCAAAGTGCCGCTTTGGATGCCCCGAGACTCGTTATTTAGGCCATGTTATCAGCACCCAAGGAATCCACACGGATCCTGCCAAGATCAGCGCCATCATGGACTTCCCGATACCCCGCAATGCCAAGCAAGTGGTAACTTTTCTGCAAACTTGCAGTTGGTATCGGAAATTTATTAAACAGTTTGCCAAAATAGCCCAGCCACTCAGTAAATTAACTCGCCAGAAGACACCATGGACATGGGGCCCCGATCAGGACCAGGCATTCAGCCAGCTAAAGGACGCTCTGACCTCTGCCCCTATTCTAAGACCGGCCGACCACGGACAACCATTCACCCTCCGTACAGATGCCAGCGCTTACGCAATAGGAGCCGCTTTACTCCAGGGGGAGGGAACGGATGAACGACCTGTTGAATACGCCAGCCGCCTTTTGACAGCCCCCGAACGGAATTATTCCACGACGGAACGAGAAGCCTTAGCCATTGTATGGGCCGTTAGTCGCTTCAGAGGATACTTAGAGGAAACCTCGGTCATAATCATTACCGACCACCAGCCACTGAAATGGCTGATGTCCCTCCGCTCACCTAGTGGACGACTTGCTCGATGGGCCTTGCAGCTTCAGCCCTACCACCTACAGATACAATACGTACCGGGAAAAGCTAACGTCGTAGCCGACACTTTGTCCAGACCACCTTGGTCAAAGGACCTGGACCCCTCGCCCGAACTTTGTCTTATCAGCCTAGACCTACCCACCATGAATGCATTCGATGAAGGAACACAGGAGTCCACCGCTCCCTGGACCTCCCGAGGCTACCTCTGCTCACAAGGAGTCTTGTACCGTTACTCTCCTGATGACGACACCGAGGAAGCCCAGCTCATAGTTCCCAGAGACCAAAGGACCCAGATCCTTCTTGAACATCACGATGCCGCCACAGCCGGCCATTACGGTGTTGAACGAACCCTTCAGAAGCTATTGCATAAATATTACTGGCCCGGAATTAGGCATACTGTCGCTAAGTATGTAAAGTCTTGTCCCGAGTGCCAGAAATATAAACCGACCAACCTAGCGCCAGCCGGACTCCTGCACACCCCCGTGATGCACCAACGATTCGAGGTCATCGCCATGGACTTGTTTGGACCACTACCGGAAAGCGTCGAGAAGAAAAGATGGATACTGACCATAGAAGACACCGCCACCCGCTGGATAGAACTATTCGCTTTATCGAAAGCCACCGCTGAAGAGTGTGCCTGGACCATGGTCAATGAGATTTGCCTGCGATATGGGGTACCCCGCCGAGTAATTAGTGATAATGGACCACAGTTCATCAGCTCTGTCATGCAATGCCTCACCTACTGTTTAGGGATTGACCAGTGCCTAACCCCTGTCTATCACCCGGCCGCCAACCCTGTAGAGCGAAGACACCGAGACCTCAAAACACAATTAGCCATTCAAGTAGGCACGGATCAAACCACATGGTCTGAAAAGCTACCAGCTATCCGGTTCGCCATGAATACTTCTCGCTGCCAATCAACCGGGTATTCACCGGCCTACCTGACGTTCGGCCGAGAACTACGAACCCCTACCAGTGTAACCCATGATCTACGTGCCATCACGACACAAGAAACTTTTGTCCAAGAGGTCACCCCTCGCCTACTACGCATGGCCGACGCCCTGGATCAAGCACGAGAAACCCACGAACGAGAACAGGATCGACGGAAAAACCAAGCTGATGCGCATCGACGACCCTCACCCGATCTAAGCCCCGGAGATTACGTGTACGTCGCGGCCCACACGCTAAGCAATGCAGCCAAGCAACGATCGTCAAAACTGGTTCCACGACGAGATGGACCCTACCTCATCCTTCGACAAAAAGGACCCACTAGCTACCAGATCGCTCATCCCGACCGACCGACAGTACCTCTCGGAGTATACCATGCATCAGCCCTTACTCCCTACCGACCTCCCGAAGATGATATGGACACGCCGCTGCCGATCCCCGTCCCGACGATACCCCTCAGAAGACGAGGACGCCCCCGGAAGATGACCGCACCCACAACCACAGAGTCTAGGTCGAGGACGATTCCTAGACTCTGAGGGGGAGAATTGTAACAAACACTACCCTCCGTAGTACCTGGCCGCTCCGTAATACCCCTCTCGGCGGCGCCACCCTCACGCACCCCGAAGCCAGCTAGCCGTCCCGCGCGCCCTTCCACCTGTGACGTCACCAGCCGGCCGCCGAAGTCAACAAAACCCGGCCCGCTGGACATCGAAAGGCAGTTCTCTTCGAGCTCGCTCTCTCGCCTCTACCTCAGCATCCTGGTTGGATCTTTGGCTTTGCAGGGACTATAGCTCCGGAGATCAACGCGACGCTGCTACTCGGGCGCTCTAGGTGTGAGCCCTGATAGTACCCAACGTGACGCTACTACTCGGGCGCTCTAGGTGTGAGCCCTGATAGTACCGCTCCTACGCTATCTATTACTATTGTTACTATCCTTATAAATACCTGTACATATTAAGTGTTAATAAACTATTAAAACCCTGTTACTCGTGTCTCAATACACCGCAAGGTGTTAAAGAATTAATTTTTCAATGTCTTGGAATTTTGATTCTGGTGGAGCTATTGATTGTGGACAAAAGGGTAGTTCGTTGTGTAAATAATGCAACTGTTCGGGATATTCTAAATCTACCTCTAATACGTAGCCAGTTTTAGAATCATTCGCGACATTCATGTAATCTAAACTTTGAATTTCGGTCTCATCCAACCACTTAAAATTCCCCGTTGGTAAATATTGTGACATAGCCGCACCATAGAGGTTGGTAGCGTCCAAATACATGATGTAGGAAGTAGGTTTGGAAGCGTCATAATGAGGTATAAATTTATTGTTAGCAAAAGCTTTTCTAACACTACACTGACTGATCCCGCCGCGAATACCGTGTTTAAAGAAGTGTACCATGTCTAGATCCGTCAGTAATTCCAAGGAAATTGATGTGGACTTGAGTGCGGCGTCCATCGCAAGAGAGGGCGCCGTGAAGTACTGCGCAGGATCTAGACCGTAAGTGTTAAGGCACACGTCTCTAAAACTTTCAAAAACATCTGTTAACAATAAAACGTCGGATTTTAAATAAATATCTGAATATTCGCCTAAAGTTTTACATTCAAATAAATTCCATACAGCCCCAGCACGCTTGTAATCCTCGTTACTGATGTCTTCTTTTTTCAGTTGGTTATAAAAGTCTTTCTGTGATGGCAGTTTACTATCATTCAATTTCGCGAAACTATCCACGTAATTATATGGGAAGACACCCTTCTGTCGAATAAGCTGAAACTTATTTTCTTCCGCGAAATATTTTCTAACTTCTCGACATTGTTCTGGTTTTAAATTTTGACTGAGTTTATCGAGACTGCTGGCCATGAAACGAAAACTGTCGAGGAAGCGTAATTTTAAAAATACCTGATGTTGTTTACCATCTCTGTTCTCGATGTTATCCACCAAAACATGTTTAGTAAAGGAGATATACTTTTCCTTGTTTTGGGGGATAACATCCAACTTTTCTTCGTTGGAAGCCAATTCCTTAACAAACAGCTGGGAGTCAAAGTTGGACATATTATGGAAAAATATGGGTATGAATTGTGGGATTTTGTAATTTAGGTTGCATACAGAGTGCGCGGGGCCTCGATAGGAGCCGTCTGTATGATTATGTTCGTGCACACGATCGTTTAACGCTACATCAAATGGCTTTTCGCAAATATGACACACCCTAGCTTCTTGATGCTCCCTCTCTTGTTCCGCAGAAATAGGTGTCATGGGTACTACTTCCTTCATAAAGCGATTATAGATTGATTTACAATCAATCTCTAAGCGTTTTACGAATTCTTTGTTAGCATCCGGACCTCTATAACTTTGGTAAATCGAATGAGCATCGTCAAAGTCACATTTGATGTAGTAACCGAACGAGTACGGAACATGTTTGTGCGTTCTCACCGTGTATGACGTATCGGGATCCTGCGCATTTTCCTCTGTATCCAGGGGCTCAAGGATCGTTTCGAAATCGGCATAAACAACAAAAGGTACTTTTAATTTTTTTTCAAAGTTTGTAAATTTCAAAATATTCTCGGGAATCTCTTCACCATATTTATTTTTTTTTAAATTTGTCGTAGGGACTTTAGCTAAAACGTGCCCGCAATCATGCTTCTGATGAGTCTTTAATTTTTGTTCTGAATAAAAATACGATAAACAACCGTCACATAAATACTTTCTACCACAGCGTGAGGATAATTGACTTGAGATCAGGCGCGATAAACTTCTTACTAAGCAGTAATGACTATTTCCATAGTCATCACTGATTACTAACAAATTTACGTGTCGCTCTCTATTACGAGATTTTGTAAAGTATAAGGGACCCACGACTTCAATAATATTTTTACCATTGTCAAAAACCCTTTCAAGTCCATAGACATTAATAGAAATATTATTGAGTCGTTCAAACTTTGAGATGTCGGTAAGTTTAATCGGAAATTCTATACCTGTAAAGTCCAGTTCGTTCTCAAAAGGCAGATAGTTCGCGACTCTGTTTGCATTTTGAGTCCAATGAAGTGGATGTAGGGCAGCTAGGACTGACCACATGAAACATTTTTGATCCGTGTTCTGGATGTTCAGAACAGCTTTCTTTGCTTCAATCTCCTTTGGTAGCGGGATGTAGGAAGATGGATTTAGAGGCTGGATCTTATTGATGCCTAATTCTAAGTGGAGGAGTTGTTGGAGCGCCCACCCTGTAACAATAGAAATAGGTATTAGTAAGAAATATTGAAGTTTTAAAAAAAATTTGCAATAGTTTTACACTTACCACTATCCTTTTCCATAAATTCTCCATACTTTCGGTCCAGGATAGCGATAAACTGGTCAAACAGCTCCTCCAAGTCCGTAGCCCTGCTCACCAGCTGGTATTTGGTGTTGAAGGACTTCACCTCCTCTGACTCGTTCGACTGCAGGAGGAAGCGGCCGAAAAGCTCCAGACCGACCTTCAGCTGTTCATACTTTGCGCAGATGTCTCCCACCAACTTGACGAATTTTTGTTTTAGCTGTTGTAGATACTGCTTTACGTTGGTGGGATCCTGGCTTGAAGTCAGTCGGTACGTCGCAATTCGGCTCCTGAACGATGTTCTTATCAGCTCTACTCCTTCCTCCTCCTGCATCACGCAGCATTTCTCCCGATGTCCCAGGGTCCTGAGATGACCGCCCCATCGGTTCGCTGGGACATCTATCCGGCATGTTGTGCAATGCTGCGTGGACGATGTTGTGGGTTCTGAAAATCGGAAATAAATACTTAGCACCTAAGTTATATAAAGACAAATTTATTATTTCGATCATCAAAAATTTCAATTTTAACTACTCACCATCTGTCGAAACGAGTCTTGCTCTTTTCGCCATGGATGTCTGCGTGGTCTTCGCTGGTCTTTTGGGGGCCGGGTGCTTCTCGTTCTGGTGGCGAAGAAGAGCCCCCTCCGACTTGAAAATCCCACTGCAGACGTCGCAGATCTTGACTGCTAAGCGGCAATCTCCATGACGTTTGAGGTGATCCTTGTTGGTGAATGCACGGCTACAGAATTCGCACACAAACATTTTCTGGAAAATAAAATATTTTGACTGAGGAAAATGTTTCCGAACCCTTGTTGGTATACTCCTACTATTATGTGACTCCGAGATGGGAGTGGAAACCGAACATACATCATCTTTCCCTACTCGCCGTTTGATTCATTTTTTTCTGGCACTAAATTTCCAGTTCTTTAGCATAACTTCAAGCAAAACTGCAGTTTATACATACCCGATAGAGAAATTATTTTTTAAAACACTATTACATGCATAAAGACTACTTCGTCAGGTTCTAGTTTCAAAGATTTATTGTTTGGGCGTTACGTCGCTCTACTTCTAAGGTAAATTAATATTTTAAAAATAATAAGTCCCTGCGTTTAAACAAAAAACAAATAGTGAAAAAAGAAATGTTTTGAACACTGTCAGCGACTTTAAAATTTTTTCAAACAATATTACATGTATGAAGACTACGAGTGCTTTGTTAGGTTCTAGTTTAAAAGATTTATTGTTTGGAAGCTATGTCACTCTACTGCTAAGGTAAAATATTTTAAAAAATATTTTAAAAATACTCAAAGTCACTACGTTTAAACAGCAAACAACTAATGAAAAAAGAAATGTTTTGAACACTGTCAGCGACTTTTAATTCTAAAAAGTATGTTTGATCTTAATCTATATAGTTTAAAAAATAAAAAAAGGGTTTCAGACAAAAATACTTTTCTATTACTCGATCCCGATTCTAATATTACTGTAAATAATTGAAGATTTCCATGCTGTTACTTAAACGTGAAATTAAAATCATAATTTTGTACACTAAAGTTGTAAGATCGACACATAGACAGACTATTTTTGATTTTCCCTGACAAGACGGCACTAGGTTGTAAGACAGACACATCGATAGACTATTTTTATTTTCCCTGACAAAACGGCACTAATATTCTTGTAAATATTCGACATTTCATTTTTGTTCATACATGCAGACTACAAAACTTTAAGCTAATATCAATCGGTACTTACCCAAAAATTTCACAGTACACTTCCTTCACACACAAAAAACAAAGAACAAAGAACACTCTGACTGGCTGGCAACGAACTTAATACACACACACACGGAGCTTCAGACGTCGACTGTGCTTTGCAAATTGTCACATTCCCCCTTTTATGCTTTTCCTTATCAGCCGAAAACTGACGGGTCCTAACAAGTTAACGACGCAGTTTGCTGCTTAAAATAAAGTTAATAATTTCTAATTGTGTGTTTTATTTATCAGTATCAGGTTCCTAATTTGCAATTCTTTCCGCTATTACCACGTTCGAACCAGCCTTATCACCGGAAATGTTAACCGCAACTTCCCGAGTTACATACGGCACTAATACATATTTTTTGCTGTTATTATTCACTTAAATAATATGAATACATTCTATTTCTTCACACATTTTAAAATCTTAATTTTTACCGATCGGTTCTACGTACATATTTGCTTCTATCTAAACACACATACCGACTGTTATTTTACAAGTAAATAGCTTTTTCAACTAATTAATATTCTCCTGATAAGGACGGAAGTTGCGAAGGCTGACGGCTTCCGACGTTCTTATCGCTGTATACTCATTTCTATTGCCACTAAAACACATGTAAATACGTTTTGATTTCCTTGCAAACAATTTCAAACTAAATCATTCATTTTCTTTAATTGTTAATGCCCTTACCTCTCGGAATTAAGAAACCCTAATAGCGCTATTACTTTATTTAAATTTTTCTCTTTTCTTTGATACCCATCATGAATTTTATCATATTCGAGCCCCCTTTTCATCAACCGGGAGTTCTACCGTCGACTGTTTAAACAGAACTGTTTAAACAGGGGTGTTTAAACAACCCTGTTTAAACAGAGGTGTTTTTAACAGGATAGTTTAAACAGGGCTGTTTGAACAGGGCTGTTTAAACAAGGGTGTTTAAACAACTCAGTTTAAACATTGGCGATTTTAACGTGGGTTGTTTAGTTGTTATTAACTTAAATAAAATTCCTAAATTATATCTTTCATCGAAAATTAACTATACAGGGTGATGTAAAAATTTTGAGATCTAATTTTTACTAGTTCCAATGACCTGATACATATTTTTCTATTACTAAATCCCCTAATATTCATAACTTATATAATTAATCCAAAATTTGCTATACAGGGTGATGTAAAAATTTGAAATCTAATTTTTTCCTCAAAGTCGAGATTTTTGAAAAATAATTTCACTAATCGAATGATCTCATCATCTACTATCCTACATCCAAATTTCAACTCTCCAACCTGAGCCATTAGAGCGCTAATAGCAAAAAACTGTATCTCCGGAACCAAAGGGCCGATCGACGCCATTCTTTTTTTAAACGCTTTCGGACACCGCCCTGAACACGTGACATATGTTGAATTTTTTTTTGACGTTTAACACGTGACTGGTGACAGTTGACATATCTTAAATGACAGGTGACAGCTGCCATACTTTTACGCATGTCTTCTGACGCCATTTTGAACACGTGACCTACGTTAAATTTTAATTTTGGCGTTTCATAAGTGACAGGTGACAGTTGACATATCTTAAATGACAGGTGACAGCTGCCATACTTTTACGCATGTCTTATGACGTCATTCTGAATACGTGACGTATGTTCAATTTTAATTTTGGCGTTTCGTAAGTGACAGGTGACAGTTGACAGATCTTAAATGACAGGTGACAGCTGACATGCTTTTACACATGTCTTATGACGTCATCCTTCATACGTGACGTATGTCAAATTTTAATTTTGACATTTGACATGTGACAGGTGACAGTTGACAGGTGACATTTGACAGCTGCGCGCGCAGGTTGGGTTTGCTGACGTAAGATCCAGTGACGTAGACTTCGATGACGTACTTGAAATTTGCACATGCGCAAAGGTGGTCGAGATATGACGTCATAGATCACAAGATAAGATCCACCCGGGTGGCGGGTGATGGTGAACATATCAGTGACAACTACTCAGCGTCTTTTGGAGGCCCTTGTTATTCTTTTTATGCGGCCTAATCACATAATGTCGTCTTACGTACAAAGTAGTTGTAAATTTTTTCGAAATATGTAGATTTATCTTCCAATAAGGAGAGCGTTTGCTTGGGTTTGCACTTTTCTTTGCGGTATTTTGAAAAACTCGTTTTACAAATACCCACAAAATGGTAGTTCTAAAAATAATCTCAACCACACAGTTTTTCGAAAATCTAAGCCTTAGCATAAGAAAAATCCACGTTATTATTGTTTCAAGAGTTTTGAATGAGACATTTTTTTTTTTGGTTTTCAAAGTTTTAGTCTAGAACCTTTTGTATTAACAGCATTTATATTTAGATATAAGGCCCTTAGCCGGTTACATAATTTTAGGGCATAATTTATTTTTTTACTATATCTCAGATATTACAGGGTGTTTAAATAAATATCAACGATATTTTTCATACTTTTATTCTAGTTTTGTATTAAAACATATACTATACAGGGTACACCAAAAACCTTACAATTGTTCTATTTATTATTAACACTAATAAAATTCTATAACACCGAGTCTTTCAAGCTCCTTCAGAATCGCCATTACTTTTGGGGTGTTAACCCCCGAAGTATTGCTTTGTTCTAAATACTTCAGACGGTCTACCAACTCATTAACATCATCGTATTCCTCTACTGCATCCATTTCTACATCGTTTTCATTTTCTTCTTTGTATTCTTCCCTACTTCGATAGTCGCATTCTTCAGCGGTGAGTGTCTTTTGACTTTTAAGTTTACATAATTTTTTCATTAGGGCTTTTTGGTTCTCCATTTCGGGATGTTTGTTTTCTGCCTTGCCCACCCTTCTTGAGATATAACTTCGTTTCGGAGGAAACAGTTTGGAAATGATATGGGTATATTTCCACCCTTTGGAGGTTAAAATGTTCTCGTCTCCATTGAAGCCCTTTCGGTGCGCATGTGTAATCAATAAAAGCTTCTTATAATTATTCAAGTCATGTGAATTAAATTTTACTGGTTGATTTGTAGCTAATAAATTACACAGTCCATCCGTCAGCAAAAATTTTTCTTTCCCTATTATGAGAACGTTATCTTTTATTACAACAGGGATATTTCCAAGAAAGAACTTAGACCCCTCTGTCCTTACACCATATTTAACAGTTGGTGTTTCAAGAAGCTGATACTTTAGTCGGTTGGCATACATCTTCTTACTATGACATTCAGTTCTCAACTAAAACCTTTAATCTGGACATGTCCTTTTATCCATCAAAACCTCGTTATAACACATACAGGACAACGTCATGACGTTATCCGGACAGCAACCGGACGTTAATAGGACAACAACAGGGCAGTAATCGGAAAACAATAGGGGGTTCACCGGGCGTTAACGAGGCGTCACACACAATGCAAAGACAAACGCTATGAGAAAAGCTCGAATCCTTTGGAAACAGAAACTTTTCTATTTATAGCCTGAGGCTGAGAATCGTTTAAGTTTCGAATAATTTTGTACCACCTGTGATAGAATATTTATTGAGGTTATGTTTGGTTGTTTAAGGTAATACAACATATAAACGACTTGGTTTAATTCTTTTATTTAATACATCTAGCTACATTTCTATGGATAATTTTTCTAATAGTTTTAAGTTTATCTGGAGCGTTGGAGAAGTATTGGTGTGTTGTGTTTGTTCTCTGGAACTGATTAAAAATATCTAGCATTAGTGCTGCCTCCATATCTGTGCTTATACTAGTATCTTCTTTGTACACAAACTTCGTAAGGTCCACGGATGGCATCATATGTTTTATAACTTTAACGGTGGGATCGTAAATTTCTCCTTCAAACACGTTCCAAAAATGAATGCTGCCTCCTATTTCATCGTAGAAAATCTTTCCACATTTTGGTTCTACATGTACATTATATTTTTTAGCAAGTTCCCAAACCATTAAAGTTGCAGGTAAACAGGATCCATAATACTGGTTCCGACTGAATACTTCTTCAATGTTGGCAAGAATAATTTTTAATATTTCCGCAATGTTAATCGTGTGACGGTTGGTGGTATACTAAACATTTCTTACCAAGTTCTTCTACTTAAGTTACAAATTTCGTCTGCACCACTCCCTTCTTCGTGCCTCAGCAGGCGTTTCTGTATATGTTCGACATCCTCATAGATTAAGATGCACATTAAGATCTAGACACCAAATAGGTGATTGGAATGTCTGAATTTGTGTAACTAACGCATCGGTGACAGTTTTGGTAAACCACTCCACTAAATCTCCTCGTTTAGGCAACTCCATTTCCTCCGTTTTAAAGTTCTTTTTTTCTTTTCCTGAGTTAAAACTAATATAAAACTCTATCTTGACCACATCAGGTGTACCACTTCGGGCAAATTTTATGTGTTTTAAGTTGGCCTGAAAACAACCTAAAAGCCTTGCACGAATATCTTCCTCGGTCTGTAATTTCAAATATTTTTGTTCTGGCCGAACTGGATTATCAACTATGGCCTTTAGTAATTCATATCTTGCTTGTTCATATTGCCCGATATCTTCCTGATAACATTCATAACAATAAGCTTTAAAGTCGTAATATGTGATGTTCTTGCGATCTTTTCTTCGTTTCCCACCAACTTTATATCCGTCCTTGTCTAAACATATTTCACATTTTTCCTCTAGCTCTGGTTGACACTCGCTATAATCGCAAGCTCCTCCCCAAAAGCACTCTTTAGGCATTGTGCTCGCTTCAACTGATCAACTAAGACTGAACGTTTAAATGTAATAAAGACCGATTAATACTCAAAATAAGTGGTGGGGGTAATATCCAGGTAGTTGTTTCCTTATTACAGGTATCGTCAGCAGTCTGAAAAGTCTTCCTGGTAAGTAACTCTTCAGATTCAAATTCTGACGAAGTATTAGTACCTAGCATTAATTTAAACGAAACCTTCTTTCTCGTTGGCGTCGCTTTCGAACCTGATCTCAGCTGGCACAAACACATTACTTCAGTAGCCCCATCGACAGCTAAAAAGCTTGGTTTTCTCTTTCGAACCAGAAAATACTTCTCCCCCCTTCCAACTTACACACTATCTATGTTTCCCAAATAAGACCTAACCTAGAGTACAGCTCCCACATCTGGGGAGCGGCATCACCTTCAGAGCTTTTGAAATTTATTTTCGTCTCGTAAGTATCAAAAATATTTTTATCTAACCTCCTAAATGTACAGAAAAAAGTGGTAATAGATAAGTTTGTGATAACTGTTTCTTCGTTACAGACACTAAGAATATTCAATTGAAACTATTAATTTTAGAAAAAAGTAGTGACGGTACAATTATCTTTCTTTTTTCCTAAAAAGGTGTGGAGTAAAATTTTTTAATTGTTATAGACATGCATTACCGTAATTATGTAATAAACTATTTGAAAGGTGTGAACACCGACATTTCCATGTTATTCTGCGGCTGCATAGTAATTCCTTAAACTTTCATTTCAGGTAACATTCTTCATGGACGCTGGGTCCTGGTTTCGTATCTATTAATACTGCTCGTAAGTACTTAGTACTTTTCCTGCAACTTTTCCTTAAACTCTTTTTGCAGAACTTCAGTTGGTATTCGGAACGCACCTCCTGTTTTTCGAACGCACTTCCTTTCTACCAGACCGAGGTTATAAATAGAGGTGACAAACAGTCGTCTAGTCATTTCTCATCAGTCTCTTGAAGTGTACGGACGTGTCTAGTGAAAATGGAAAAGTTTCTTATTATCAAGGATACCGTTCGAAAAGTTGGAAGATACAATGTTACTGGTCGTGCATTGGAGTTTAGGCTGAAACCTGTGCCAGAAGGAGTTGAACCGATTGGCTGGGTGAGAGATGCTATACACCAGGTCATTCAAAAGGCCACAGAAGGATTACAAGCGTCAGATCATGTTGGTTTTAGTTTTTGTTCAAAATACTTTAGTCGTGGTGAAGGGTGGATTCTATTTAAACCAGCCGAAGAAGTAAATTACGAAGACGTTTGGAATGTTATTAGCAACGTTTATCAGTCTAATTCCGCGGGTTTAAACACAGAGTCATTTTGTCTTAAAGTAACAAGTGTGCGACTACCAACCGGCAAAGGAAGAGGAAAGAAATACAACAATTTTGAAGAGGAATGCGGCATGAGAAGAGGAATCATAACTATTCAAAACACGGACAATTTATGCCTACCACGTGCTCTAGTAGTGGCCATTGCTAGTGCTAATAAAGACCCTGCATTAAACAAGATTAGGAAAGATGTGGGAAAAATTCAAACAGAGAGAGCTAAAACTTTGATGGAGCAAGCTGAATTTACCATTCCTGATGGGGGCGCTGGAGTTATAGAGCTGGAAAAATTTCAACAATATCTCAAGGACTATAAAATTGTTGTCTACAGTTATGGTTCGAAGGGAACAGATGTCTCTTTGAGGGAACATCAGAAAGCAATAAGAGACTTAATCTCCTACATCATGAGGATCACTTCAACGTCATAACCTCACTTACAGTTCAAATGTTGTAAGACAAAGTCTGTTTCAGTGATTATCTGTGTAAAATGTTCATCAGTTTTTCATCCTAGTTGTTTGGAAACAAGCTATAAAAAAACCGTTAAAGTCGTTTCAAAAAATGAAATTATTTGTTGTGCCGCCGATAACATAACCTCAAATGAGTACTACGTAAAAGGGTTGGAAAATGAAAATAAACTGTTAAAAGAATTAGACGAGTCAAAAGAGGAGATCATTCAACAAAAAAATGAGATTATTGGGCATCTGGAAGACAAAATCAAACTTTTAGAAGAAAAACTTGCTTTGGCCGAATCTAAATCAGAGGAATACGCGCTGGGCTTGCCCAAGTCGAATCGGCAAAAAAGTTATGCTTTAAAAAGATCCAAGGAAGGCGTAGTTATTGTCAAACCGAGTGGCGAAAACGATTCCAGTGATGAAAATAAGAATGTGAAAGAGGATATCGAAAAAAATGTAAAACCTAGCGATATCGGTGTGGGAATAACTAGCATGAAGAACACAAGGGATGGAGCCGTAATTATAAAGGTTCGTAATGAAAAAGAAGCAAGGAAACTACAAGAAAGCATTGATGAAAAAATGGGTGACTCTGTGGCAACAAAAATTCCAACAAAAAAAAACCCTTGTATAAAAATTATTGGAATTGATAGACACTATGAAGAGCAGGATCTTATAGAAATATTAAGGAAACAAAATGATTCTGTAATATCAGCTGACAGTCAGCTTACTGTCAAGGTAACAAAAAAAATGGTAAAAACATATTTATCAATTCTCGAATGTGACCCAGCTACATTCAGAAATATCATGATAAAATCAGAAGAAAGGTTATTTGTTGGATGTAGATCATGCAGAGTCTTTGAATATATAAGCATTCTTCGTTGTTATGACTGCTGCCAGTATGGACACATATCTGCCGAATGCAAAAACCAGAAAGTATGTGGAAAATGCAGCAATACGTCTCATGAATCCAAGGATTGTAACAAGAAAGCCAAATGTACAAATTGTTGCATCTCAAATAACAACTACAACACAAAGTATGATACGGACCATTCTGCATTTGATATTAAGTGTCCTGTTTACATAAATATGTTAAATAATGCCAAACCAAGAATATGCTATCAAGAATAGCAACAAAAAAAAGATAAATGTAACAAATCAGGTCCCGAAAACTTATATATCATGCATCAAAATATACAAAGCCTAAGAAACAAAACTTTAGAAATTGAAACTTTAGTGGATGGTCTTGCAAATAAGCCCTCTGTGATATGTTTCAGTGAACACTGGTTGGATGTTCCGGAAGTGGAGTTTATTAAATTAAGAGGTTACAACTTGATCTCATCTTACAGTAGAGCATATTTAAAGCATGGTGGAGTCTGTATTTACACCAGAAAAAATTTTGATTTTGTAGAAGAAAAAAGTATCATGGAAATAAGCGTGGAAGGTGTCATTGAATTTGCTGGTGCTGTGGAAAGCAAGCAGAAACTTATTGTTGTCTGTTTATATAGACGGAAATTGGGGTCTTTTGAAGTTTTTGCTGAGAAGTTAGAAGAATTATTAGACTATATACATTGCCATTATTTTAAATTTAAAATTGTAGTTGCAGGTGACTTTAATTTGAACCTTTTTGATGTAAAGGAACAAACCAAAATATTTCTCGATTTAATGAATACTTATAATCAATCACAAACTATTTTTGAAGCAACCCGAGTCACTGAGAATTCATCTGCATTAATTGATAATATATTTTGTAATATTGATTTTAGGAGTTACGTCTTGAACACTGCACTCTCTGATCATCATGCCCAAGTTCTGTGTATAGATGGTGTTAGCTGTGAAGGTAAGAAGTGTAAAACTGTGTGTAAGAGGATTTTCTCCGAAAGTAGAATGGCTCATTTTGAGCAAGAGCTTGGAAATGTAGATTGGACGGCAGTATATGAATGTGATAGAGTGGACGATGCATATCGTATTTTTTTAAATATTTTTAGCAGTTACTTTAACCAAATATTCGTTTTCAAAAAATTAATACTTCAAAAAATCCAAAATCTTGGATAACGTCTGGAATAAGGAAATCCTGTAGACAGAAACGTATTCTTTACTATAAAAAAATTAAGGGTGAAGTTTCCAAGGATTTTTATAGCAGATATTGCAAAATTCTAAAAAATGTCATTAAAAACGCAAAAAATGTCAAATCAAATATACTTAAAAAACACAGAAAATAAAACCAAAGCAACATGGAATTTGGTAAAAAATATCACAGGACGAAGCAACAAAAACAAAAGTGTATTTGATAACTTCTCTGAAAAATTTCATGACCGGGTAAATATACTAAGCAACTTAAATAACTATTTTATAAATGCTTGTCCCTCACTCCATCCTGGCACAAATCAATGTTTTATTAAAAATCGAATAGAAAAGTCAATTTTCCTTATTCCCACAAATCCTTCAGAAATCATTAATATTATAAAGAATTTAAAAAATACCAAGTCCGTGGGCGAGGATGAGATTCCTGTGTCTGTGCTGAAACATGTATCTGAAATAATATCCGGTCCTATTTCACATATTGTTAATTTGTCTTTTGTAACAGGGGTTTTCCCAAATCTACTGAAAACTGCACATGTCAAGGCTTTTTACAAGAAGGGGAAGAAAGACGATGAAAAGAATTACCGGCCCATATCTCTACTACCAAACATTAGTAAAGTTTTTGAAAACGTGATGCTCAACAGATTTATTGCATTTTTTGAGGAGTGTTCGGTAATAACTGATAAGCAGAATGGTTTTAGAAAGGGCAAATCTACAGTGCGAGCAATCTATCAGGCAATAACAAAAGTATTAAATTCTCTAAATAACAAGAAACAAACAATGGCAATGTGTATGGACCTTTCTAAAGCCTTCGACAGTGTGAATCATGATTTGTTGTGTGAGAAGCTTGAGGTGTATGGAGTCAGAGGAGTTGCTTTGAGCTTAATACGGTCATATTTAAAAGATCGCAGACAGTGTGTGGTCGAGTGTAGTGAGAGTGGTGAACTGCTCAAATCTGAAAAAGTACTGGTCACTAGAGGAGTGCCGCAGGGCTCGATCCTGGGACCACTGCTATATATTATATATACGAATGAGCTTCCAGATATTTCGAATGAATACACTGTCTTGTATGCAGACGACACAACAGTGATATTTAGTGAAGAAAATGAGGAGACTCTTCTCACTAAAGTGTACAATGCCATGAGCACTCTGGATGGGTACTTTTCAGCCAATGACCTCCTGTTGAATGTATCAAAAACTCAAACGCTTCTTTTCGGAAATAAAACGGAAAATACCTTATCATTTCAGTATAACAATGAGGAAATAAACTCAGTAGGAAACATACTATTTTTGGGTTTGCATATTGACGGGCGGTTGGACTGGAAGGTGCACATCGGGAGTGTTGCAGTGGGTGTCTCTCGGTACTGCTATGCTCTGCGAATAATATCTGAAAATGTTGGTGTGGATGCTGCATTAACGGCTTACCATGCCTACATTCAGTCAAGGTTGCGATATGGCGTAATTTTTTGGGGAGCTTCCACTGGTATACACAGGATTATGGTGCTGCAAAAGAGATGTATCAGAGGTATTTTTGGAATGAAACAACAAGAAAGCTGTAAGAATGTTTTTATTGATAAATCGATTTTGACAATAATAAGCTTGTATATTTTGGACTCCGTCATGTTTGTGCACAGTAACAGGGAGTTGTTTCTTGACTGTGATTTAAAACATGATTATGACACTCGTCACAAATGGAATCTAGTACCCGAAAGATTTAATTTCACTTATTTACAGAAAAATGTGCAATTTAGTATAACTAAAATTTATAACAGTTTTCCAGAGCCGGTTCGAAAGTTACCAGAGAACCAGCTAAAAAACGTCTTACAAAAATACCTAATTAGTAAGGCATTTTATTCACTCTCTGAGTTTTTTAGTGATCCTGATAGGCAGGATATTCAGTGTCCAAATCTTACCTAAATTTTAGAAATATTTGGTTATGTCTTTTTAAATTATTTTGTGTCGTAGAATAATGTAGTATGATAAATGTAACTGTAGATTTTGTTAATTTGTATTGTATAAATCTGTTTACATATTTATTATTGTCACTACTGACAATGTTCCACACCCACATGGGTTTGTTTCTTGTATTTGTAGAAACTATAGGAATAAATAAATCTAAATCTAATCTAATCTAAATCTAAATCTACAGCAGCATTTTGTTCTAGCTATTTTTGTGAGCAATGTTTTATTCCTTACGATCATAAGCAGAAACATATATGTCAGAAAAACTGCCGATCTTGCCTACAAGCTGCAAACTGTGCTGCTGGTCAAATTAAAGTCAGATGCGATTCTTGTCATCGATATTTTCAAGGAAAAGTCTGTTACGACAACCATTTAAAAGAAGGGTCCTGGGAGAAGAGCACTGTTTGTGCAGAAATTAGGAGTTGTGATGAATGTTTTAAAATAATAAAAGGTAACCGAAAACATTTCTGTGGAGAAATATATTTTAAAACCTGTCGTACTCACGTCCGGAGAATCATCTTTGTCATATTCAACGAGACACTGGAAGACCTAAAACTAAAGATATAATATTTGTATTTTATGACCTGGAAACACAACACGAAGAAGAGGTAAACGACAGTGTGCTACTCCATAAAGCTAATCTTTGCGTATTCAAGCAATGCTGCGACGAGTGCATGAACGCAGAGACTGTTATTTGCAAAAAATGTGGTGTTAGATTACAAAAACTTAAGGGTACAAATCCAGTTGGGGCATTTACCCAGCACCTGTTACAGCTAAGGAAGAAATTTAAAGAAGTTGTTGTGCTAGCTCACAATGGTCAAGCATTTGATCATCAATTTATATTGAACTATATTTTAACGGAAACTGACTTAACTCCGGAACTTATTATGAGAGGTTCTAAAATAATTATGATGCATGTAGGTAATATTAAATTCATAGATTCTTTAAATTATTTCCCTATGAGTCTGGCAAAACTTCCTAAAGCGTTTGGTCTCGATGAAGGTAAATTTAAAAAGGGATATTTTCCGCACTTGTTTAACACTAGTTCAAATGAAAACTATGTTGGACCCCTACACTCCATCGACTACTACTCTCCGGACACAATGAAAACGACCGACGGAGCTAAATTTCTTAAGTGGTACGAGGAGCACAAATATGACGTCTTTGGCATGCAGAAAGATCTTGTCGATTATTGTGTTTCCGATGTAGAGATTTTAACAGCAGCGTGTTTGAAATTTCGAGAACAACTTCTCAGCACAACCAACGTCTGTCCATTTACAGAGGCCGTCACAATTGCTTCATGCTGCAATAAGGTCTTTAGAAGGAATTTTCTTGAACCGAACACAATTGGAATTATACCTAAAAACGGCTATCGTTGGAAGGATTGTCAGAGTGGTATTGCGATTGAATGGTTATTGTGGGAAGAAAACAGAGAGATAGAAATATTTTGCATGCCGCTAAGGGTAGAGAAGCTGTTCTACGTGGTGTAAAAGTTGACGGATATTGTGCTGAGATCAACGAAGTTTTTGAATTCCAGGGGTGCTATTACCACGGATGCCCCAACTGTTACAAGTTTGGTAGAGACGACCCTCTTTACGAAGGTCCCTCAACCACTTTAAATTTGCGTTATGAAGCCACACAAGCGAAAATTACAAGATTAAGGGGTTTTGGTTTTCAAGTCAATGAAATGTGGGAGTGTAAATTTAGAAAACTGATAGAAGAAAATCCTGAGATTAGAAATTATACCCAAGCACACCCCCTTAAAATTATGAGTCCTCTAAACCCCAGAGATGCTTTTTATGGCGGTCGTGCGGGCAATACCAGCGAATATTATGAAGTAAAGGATGGAGAGAAGATTAAGTATGCAGATGTCTGCTCCTTATATCCATATGTGTGTAAATATGGTAAATTTCCCATAGGACACCCTGAGCTATTTGTTGGAGAAGAGTGTCAGAAGCTTCATTTAAAGACGACAGATGGCTTGATAAAATGCACAATTCTACCACCTACAGATTTGTATCACCCTGTTCTCCCCACTAAAATGAACAATAAGTTACTGTTTGTTCTGTGTAGGAAATGCGGAGAGGAAATGAACAGTGATTACTGTACCCATAATGACGAAGAGCGGGCGTTAACCGGCACGTGGGTATTAGATGAAGTGCTTAAGGCTGTAGAGAAAGGATATACAATAATAAAATTACATGAAATTTGGAAATATAAGGTACAGCGGTTAAATATGGCCGCTGGAGTTCAAGGACTGTTTACAGCTATGATGAACAAGTTTATAAAGATAAAGCAGGAGGCATCGGGGTGGTCCAGTGCTACTGTTACTGAGCTAGAGAAAAATCGCTATATTGAAGATTTTTTCGAGAGGGAAGATATTCAGCTTGAGTATGGTAAAATATTGGATAACCCCGGGCTAAGATCCCTGGCGAAGTTAATACTTAACTCCTTTTGGGGAAAATTCGGTCAACGGGAGAATCAGCCTAAAACCAAGATATTAAATCAACCATTGGAATCATTTGCCATGTTTACGAAACCTGGAATCTATATCAATGGAGTTCTACCAGTTAATGAGAAAACTTTGATTGTCAGTTATGAACACACAGAAGAAGCATTTGACTCTCTGTCTACTGTAAATGTAGCCATCGCTTCTTATGTTACCGCCCAAGCTAGACTTAAATTATATTCGTACCTCGAACAGCTAGAGGAGAGAGTGCTCTACTATGACACCGATTCTGTGATTTATGTCTCCAAACCCTGTCAAGACGATTTGACTACGGGTAAATTTCTCGGTGATCTAACTAACGAATTAGAGTGCTATGGTTCTGGTAGCTACATAACAAAATTTGTTTCAGGAGGCCCTAAGAATTACGCCTTTAAGGTTTACGCAACAACGAGTAGCACAAAAGAGGTAGTTTGTAAGGTGAAAGGTATATCCATAAACTATGCTGCATCAAAATTGATAAACTTTGATGCAATAAAGAGTATGGTTCTTTGCAAAACGGACCCTGTACCCATCATATCTAAAAATATTCGAAGGACAAAAGATCCTAGTGTCACAACAAATATCGAAACCAAGATATATCGACCTAATTCGGTAAAAGAAAATTTCTTCCTGATGGTAGCTCGGAACCTTATGGATACAAGAAGCAACGAACGGAAATGTAATAGAAACATAACACAATAGCCATTCTAAATGAAAGATGCCAGCAAAATAGGGGCGAAAGATGTCAAAATTAATAAATTACTTTAAATAGAGGATTATCCAAGCTGCTGGAACAGTAAGCTGAGAACATCACTGTATCATGGAGGAAGACGAAAAGATATTTTGTACTATTGTAAACTGTATATTGTAATATGTTTGATTTGAAAATAAAAGAGTCATATACATGTAAATGTATGTTTTAATGAAGTTCTATGGGTTTTTGCTTTGCGGTGATCGTTTTTTATCCCTAAAAAAAATGGAGCTGGAGCGCGATTGAGGGATCAGTTCACGCCTGGCAGCTCTGTTAAGGTGTTATTTTATAATTGATATACCTACATTAGCTTAAGGGCATTTTCCAAAAACATGCTTTTTAATTTCTAGCAGTTGCCCTACTTTTGTATTTATCACTCAGTCATAAAATAAGACCGACCGGAAGCCCTCACCAACTATAATCTAACATACTGCTTTATATCTTAATACGCAAAGATCATTGACAATGGCCGCTACAGTGAAGGCGGTTTTGTGGGGCTTTAGCAGTAGTCTGAGGGGATGTTTAAAATAGTTTAACTAATAGAAAGATTGACTAATTCTTTTCAGCCAATAAGGTATTGGACTTACTCAGCGATAGCTCACGAACGAGTTGATCGATTGACTTCGGGGATTTTTCCAAACGACTTGTTACGTCACGTTGAACACGTGATGTATGTCAAATATTCGTTTTAACATTTAACAACTGACAAGTGACAGGTGACATATCTTAAATGGGTGGTGACAGCTATCCTACTTTTGCGCATGCCTTATAATGTTATTTTGAATACGTGACGTGACGTGAAAAATTTACTATACAGGATGATGTAAAAATTTTGAAATCTAATTTTTACTAGTTCCGATGACCTAATACCTATTTTCCGTTATTAAATCCACTAATATTCATCATTGATATAATTAATCCAAAATTTACTATACAGGGTGATGTAAAAATTTTGAAATCTAATTTTTTCCTCAAAGTCGAGATTTTTGAAAAATAATTTAATAAATCGAAAGATCTACTCATCCACTATCCTACATGTGAATTTCGTCTCTTCATCATCACCCGTTAGGGCGCTAATCGCTAAACCAAATATCTCCGGAACCAAAGGGCCGATCGACGCCATTCTTTTTTTTTAACGCTTTCGGACACCGCCCTGAACACGTGACATATGTTAAATTTTTATTTTGACGTTTAACACGTGACCGATGACAGTTGACAGATCTTAAATGACAGGTGACAGCCGCCATACTTTTACGCATGTCTTCTGACGCCATTTTGAACACGTGACCTACGTTAAATTTTAATTCAGGCGTTTCCTAAGTGACAGGTGACAGTTGACAGATCTTAAATGACAAGTGACAGCTGACATACTTTTATACAGCACTTCGAACGTCATGCTCAATCCGTTACGTATGTTTAATTTTTATTTTTGGCATTTGACAAGTGACAAGTGACGGTTGACATAAGGGTACACCAAAAACCTTACAATTGTTCTATTTATTATTAACACTAATAAAATTCTATAACACCGAGTCTTTCAAGCTCCTTCAGAATCGCCATTACTTTTGGGGTGTTAACCCCCGAAGTATTGCTTTGTTCTAAATACTTCAGACGGTCTACCAACTCATTAACATCATCGTATTCCTCTACTGCATCCATTTCTACATCGTTTTCATTTTCTTCTTTGTATTCTTCCCTACTTCGATAGTCGCATTCTTCAGCGGTGAGTGTCTTTTGACTTTTAAGTTTACATAATTTTTTCATTAGGGCTTTTTGGTTCTCCATTTCGGGATGTTTGTTTTCTGCCTTGCCCACCCTTCTTGAGACATAACTTCGTTTCGGAGGAAACAGTTTGGAAATGATATGGGTATATTTCCACCCTTTGGAGGTTAAAATGTTCTCGTCTCCATTGAAGCCCTTTCGGTGCGCATGTGTAATCAATAAAAGCTTCTTATAATTATTCAAGTCATTTGAATTAAATTTTACTGGTTGATTTGTAGCTAATAAATTACACAGTCAATCCGTCAGCAAAAATTTTTCTTTCCCTATTATGAGAACGTTATCTTTTATTACAACAGGGATATTTCCAAGAAAGAACTTAGACCCCTCTGTCCTTACACCATATTTAACAGTTGGTGTTTCAAGAAGCTGATACTTTAGCCGATTGGCATACATCTTCTTACTATGACATTCAGTTCTCAACTAAAACCTTTAATCTGGACATGTTCTTTTATCCATCAAAACCTCGTTATAACACATACAGGACAACGTCATGACGTTATCCGGACAGCAACCGGACGTTAATAGGACAACAACAGGGTAGTAATCGGAAAACAATAGGGGGTTCACCGGGCGTTAACGAGGCGTCACACACAATGCAAAGACAAACGCTATGAGAAAAGCTCGAATCCTTTGGAAACAGAAACTTTTCTATTTATAGCCTGAGGCTGAGAATCGTTTAAGTTTCTAATAATTTTGTACCACCTGTGATAGAATATTTATTGAGGTTATGTTTGGTTGTTTAAGGTAATACAACATATAAACGACTTGGTTTAATTCTTTTATTTAATACATCTAGCTACAGTTCTATGGATAATTTTTCTAAGAGTTTTAAGTTTATCTGGAGCGTTGGAAAAGTATTGGTGTGTTGTGTTTGTTCTCTGGAACTGATTAAAAATATCTAGCATTAGTGCTGCCTCCATATCTGTGCTTATACTAGTATCTTCTTTGTACACAAACTTCGTAAGGTCCACGGATGGCATCATATGTTTTATAACTTTAACGGTGGGATCGTAAATTTCCCCTTCAAACACGTTCCGAAAATGAATGCTGCCTCCTATTTCATCGTGGAAAATCTTTCCACATTTTGGTTCTACATGTACATTATATTTTTTAGCAAGTTCCCAAACCATTAAAGTTGCAGGTAAACAGGATCCATAATACTGGTTCCGACTGAATACTTCTTCAATGTTGGAAAGAATAATTTTTAATATTTCCGCCATGTTAATCGTGTGACGGTTGGTGGTATACTAAACATTTCTTACCAAGTTCTTCTACTTAAGTTACAAATTTCGTCTGCACCACTCCCTTCTTCGTGCCTCAGCAGGCGTTTCTGTATATGTTCGACATCCTCGTAGATTAAGATGCACATTAAGATCTAGACACCAAATAGGTGATTGGAATGTCTGAATTTGTGTAACTAACGCATCGGTGACAGTTTTGGTAAACCACTCCACTAAATCTCCTCGTTTAGGCAAATCCATTTCCTCCGTTTTAAAGTTCTTTTTTTCTTTTCCTGAGTTAAAACTAATATAAAACTCTATCTTGACCACATCAGGTGTACCACTTCGGGCAAATTTTATGTGTTTTAAGTTGGCCTGAAAACAACCTAAAAGCCTTGCACGAATATCTTCCTCGGTCTGTGATTTCAAATATTTTTGTTCTGGCCGAACTGGATTATCAACTATGGCCTTTAGTAATTCATATCTTGGTAAATGTATGTTTTAATGAAGTTCTATGGGTTTTTGCTTTGCGGTGATCGTTTTTTATCCCTAAAAAAATCGAGCTGGAGCGCGATTGAGGGATCAGTTCACGCCTGGCAGCTCTGTTAAGGTGTTATTTTATAATTGATATACCTACATTAGCTTAAGGGCATTTTCCAAAAACATGCTTTTTACTTTCTAGCAGTTGCCCTACTTTTATATTTATCACTCAGTCATAAAATAAGACCGACCGGAAGCCCTCACCAACTATAATCTAACATACTGCTTTATATCTTAATACGCAAAGATCCTTGACAATGGCCGCTACATTGAAGGCGGTTTTGTGGGGCTTTAGCAGTAGTCTGAGGGGATGTTTAAAATAGTTTAACTAATAGAAAGATTGACTAATTCTTTTCAGCCAATAAGGTATTGGACTTACTCAGCGATAGCTCACGAACGAGTTGATCGATTGACTTCGGGGTTTTTTCCAAACGACTTGTTACATCACGTTGAACACGTGATGTATGTCAAATATTCGTTTTAACATTTAACAACTGACAAGTGACAGGTGACATATCTTAAATGGGTGGTGACAGCTATCCTACTTTTGCGCATGCCTTATAATGTTATTTTGAACACGTGACGTGACGTGAAAAATTTACTATACAGGATGATGTAAAAATTTTGAAATCTAATTTTTACTAGTTCCGATGACCTAATACCTATTTTCCGTTATTAAATCCACTAATATTCATCATTTATATAATTAATCCAAAATTTACTATACAGGGTGATGTAAAAATTTTGAAATCTAATTTTTTCCTCAAAGTCGAGATTTTTTAAAATAATTTGATAAATCGAAAGATCTACTCATCCACTATCCTACATGTGAATTTCGTCTCTTCACCATCACCCGTTAGGGCGCTAATCGCTAAACCAAATATCTCCGGAACCAAAGGGCCGATCGACGCCATTCTTTTTTTTTAAACGCTTTCGGACACCGCCCTGAACACGTGACATATGTTAAATTTTTATTTTGACGTTTAACACGTGACCGATGACAGTTGACAGATCTTAAATGACAGGTGACAGCCGCCATACTTTTACGCATGTCTTCTGACGCCATTTTGAAGACGTGACCTACGTTAAATTTTAATTCTGGCGTTTCCTAAGTGACAGGTGACAGTTGACAGATCTTAAATGACAAGTGACAGCTGACATACTTTTATACAGCACTTCGAACGTCATGCTCAATCCGTTACGTATGTTTAATTTTTATTTTTGGCATTTGACAAGTGACAAGTGACGGTTGACATAACCTAAATGACAGGTGACAGCTGACATACTTTTCCCCCACAACAACATAATTCTCAACACGTGACCTATGTTAAATTTCTACTTGAAAACTGTGGGGCTCTTATAGCTGCAAGCTTATATGTTGTTTTCAAGGAGTAGTACTAATGTCCGACACTGTTCAGGCCGCAAATATATAGTGGCCAAGTAGTTGATGCCTAAGTAGTTAATGTCCAAGTAGTTCAAGCCTCAAGTAGTTAAAGCCCCGAGTAGTTAAAGCCCCAAGTAGTTAAAGCCCGTAGTAGTTAAGACCAAAAGTAGCTAACGCCCAAGAGTGTGACAGTTGACAGCTGACAGATGACGTATGACAGATGACATTTGACATATGACAGTTGACAGATGCGCGCGCAGCTGACGCCTGCGCAGTTTTATTTTCGCGCATGCGCAGAACAAGGGGGCGGGGCTTGTGACGTCAGAGGGAGAGGAGTGGGGGTCAGCTCAAGTAGCGCCATAACTACTTGTAAATTCTCACCCATAAATAGAATGTGCAGTACGTACAATATGCACCAAGATAGGTTTGATATTTTTTATTGTGGCATAAATAGCGTACGTCTGACCCGACACTCTGTTGTGGTCCACCTTTTGTACTTTTGTGATTAATTTTCTTTTTTTTAGACATGCTTAAGAGTTGTTAATTGTTAATAGTCTACCCAAGGTACTTTGTACCTTGTATTTAGTCTTGTAAAGTTCTAATCCACTTTTCTATTCTGCAATACTTTACATGTCTATGTATAACTATATTAGTATCTGTACTTTAAATTATAATTATCTGTTGTACCCATTTGTTAATTGGTTTCAAACTGTTAAATGGGTGTAAATAAATAAATAAATAAATAAATAAATAAATTAGACCAGACTAGCGTTGGAGAATCTGGCTGTTATGTCTACAGATCTAACGATATGTATTGAATCCATATTGCGAGTACTTATTAATGTAATAATTATGAAAACTAAATAAATTTTTATTTTTTAGGTATTTTCAGTGCAGTTGTACAAAAATTTGTTTATGTACAGTTATTTTGTTTTTAACCTAAGAAAAACGAAAAAAAATTATTGTTAAAAACGCATTGTAAATTTGGCCATTTTACCCTTATACAAATAGCTCGTAAACTGTTACTGTAATCAAAAAATTTTACTCTTTGTTTTTCATAGAATCACGAGATGTATCAAAATTTGTAAAAAAATGCATTGTTGCCATTAAAGAAAATATGTTTTTCTGAAATAACTTACAAACTGGCCACAGTGGGGAAAATTTATTTCGGTATTTTTGTTAGTTGGACTATTCTCTAAAGTTTTGCTTGGAAATATAGGCCTGTCTCTTTGAATAATAAAGTTAGCCTGAAGGTTTTAAAAAAATATCCCTGTATAACATTAAAATTTCATCAGCCGCCACTGATTTATTAGTATGGAAGTAATGTCAAACAAGTTAAAAAAATTATTCTGTCTCTTGACATCAAAAAGTCCTCCGGTCTGGATGGCATACCACCAGCAATTGTCCTAAGAAAATGCGCTCCAGAACTTGCACCCATCTTAACTCGTCTTTTCCAGATCTCTTATGACAAGGGTATCTTCCCAGATAGCTGGAAGACTGCTCCAGTGCAGCCTGTCCCGAAGAAAGGTTCCAAGTCCCTTCCATTCAAGTATAGACCTATCTCTCTTGTCTGTGTTGTCAGCAAAGTTATGGAGAAAGCTATCAACTTGGAAATTCTAAAATATCTAGAAAAACACAAAATCATCCATAACTGACAGTCATTTCGTCACCAAAGAACTACAGCTGACCTCCTTAACTTTGTCACACATAACTGGTACAAGTCTCTCGGATTTCATGGAGAATCTCATATTGTTACTCTGGACATTTCCAAGGCCTTTGACCAAGTATGACATGCCACACTCCTGAACAAACTACCTTCTTACGGTCTTCCTACCAAACTATATACCTGGATCGGTAGCTTCCTCTCTAATCGACGCATATCTGTCGTGGTTGACGGTCACTCATCTGACTTCCATACTATCAATGCTGACGTCCCCCAAAGTTCAGTCCTGGCATCAGATTTCTTCTTCACATTCATGACCTGCTCTCTTCAACTACCAATCCCATCCACAGTTACGCCGACGATAGTACTCACTCCAACATTCATTTTTCCAGATAAGTCTCGATTCAAGAGCTGGATTATAGACGCAGATCTATGCAATTATCTCTTTCCCAACATCTTCAATTAATCTTAGACTGGAATGCCAAGAACCTTGTTCAAGGCCTCCAAAACCCAGTCTTGATCCCTGTCACGCAAAAAATCTGGCAATGCTTACCCCATCCACATGAATGGCCAAGCCCTACAAAACATTCGATCTTGTTGGCGTCGCTTTCGAACATGATCTCAGCTGGCACAAATACCTTACTTCAGTAGCCACATCGGCAGCTAAAAAGCTTGGTTTTCTCTTTCAAGCCAGAAAACACTTCTCCCCTTTCAACTTATACACCCTCTATGTTTCCCAAATAAGACCTAACCTAGAGTACTGCTCCCACATCTGGGGAGCGGCATCACCTTCGACACTTAACATCCTTGATTCTATCCAAAAGAGAGCCATTCGACTTATCAATGACCTAGCCCTCACGAGAAAGCTCCCTTCTCTCGCTCATCGCCGCGCTGTTGGGGATGTATCCCTTTTCTACCGCTACTTCCACGGATTTTGCTCTGAAGAACTAGCTGGAATTACTCCCCCCTTGACTTTTCCTAACTGAACAACAAGAGGCGCGTTACATATACATCCCTTTACTGTCTAGCTACAAAAGCCTAGAACAGAACTTCTCTCAAATTGACTGCAGATGTTTTCCCTTTCCGTCCCAACGTCCCAACCTCCTTTAAATTCCGTATCATTACATTACATTGCTCTTCTCTTCAGACGCCCACGGTACGTTAGTACTTAGGCTTGGAGTCTACGTAGGATGTCTTAGATAAATAAAATGTTGGTGTGACTGATGGTTTTAAAGTTAGTCTGGAGATGAGGGAATTTAAAACAAAAATCAATTGGCTTTGGGCATGTTTATATTTAATTTAGTTGTTCATTTATATATATTTGTTCATTCTGAAACATACAAGACGTGAATGAATAACTGTTAGTAATAGATAATTGTTATATGTAATTTCAACATATGGTAAATGGGGAGAGAGGCGAGGGCAGTGGCGGCTGGTGAAATTTGTATATCTCTGTTGCTACTTAGGGGGCCCATGTCAAGTTCAGGATTTTTTATTAGTGAGCCTACCAGGAATGTTTTGGTAAAAGAAAAAAATATTTTGTAATTTGCGAAAAAAAAATTGAATTTTTGACCCCTGGGAAAAAAATTGACACGTTGAGGTATTTTATGTATTAATTTTTCTAAACAAATTTTACATCATTTTGTCGACAATTTTTAAATTTCAAAAGAAAAAATTTATTTTAAGACAGTTATAGTCATTTCATGTCTTTTAAAGTTAAATTTTAGGTTTAACAAAATTCAAATAAGTAACTTTCCACTAACACATTTTTTTCTCTTTAAATTTAGCAATTTTCGACAAAATGATGTAAAATTCGTTTACAAAAAATTATAAATGTCACCTAAACGTGTTCACTTTTTTCCTAGGTGTGCTTCGCAAAAATTCAACTGTTTTTCGCAAATGACAAAGTATTATTTTTTCTTGACCAAAACATTCCTAGTAGGCTCACTAGTAAAAACCTGAACTTGGCATGGGTCCTGTAAGTAGCAACAGAGATATAGAACTTTAAAATTTCACCAGCCGCCAGCGTACGAAAAGCAGCCCAGAAAGGCACGAAAAAATTGCTAGATGGAGATGTAAAATACATATCTAATTATATCCTAGTGCAATTTAGAGTTAATTATTGCATAAGTTCATGTGAAGAATATTCGCATGTTTATTTTTATTCTTACTTGTTTCAAATAATATGTAGAGATCGTTTAAAAGAATACCTTTAGCTTAAGGAGTAATTTTCTGAGCCTTCTTTACAGTGGCGCACCCAGGATTTTATCTTTGGGGGGGGGGGGGGGGGGTTGCCGAATAGTGCAATTCGGTGGATTTTTTCAAGTAGTAGTGCACTGTTTTAATTTTTGTGTGTCTAGGATGTTGGTCTGGGGGGGGGGGGCTGTAGACCCCCCCCCTGGGTGCGCCACTGCTTCTTTAACATATTAAACAAAGTGTCCGAAAAGTGTTAAAGGTGCATCTTATTGCTTAATAAATCAATTTTTTTATGTAATGAACTTTTTCAACCCCCTTGAGGGGTGGCGCTAGGGAGTTGAGGTCAAAAATTTTAAAAGTAACCCTATGCCGTGTAGCACCTCATTTTAAAGGTCTTCAAAAAAAACATTTTTCCGCAAATCCGAGGTCCGTATCTTACTTCTTTTTAAATGGCAAGCCTTTAAAAATTAGAAATCGTGAAAAAAAAATATAAATTGAAATATGCATCTTTATTTCTCTTATAACTTTAAAAGTTGTTCAAAATGACCACCATGAAGTTCTTAACAGTAATAAATTCGATTTTGGAAGTCACTTCTCACATTTTCGAGATCCAAAATCGACTTCATTACTGCCAGGAAGTTCATGGTGGTCATTTTAAACAACTTTTAAAATAATGATGTTCACATTTTTACTTTCAGATTCGCTAAGAAGGTTTAGGATTTAGTACTGGTTTACAATCTTCTAGTTAATCACTTCTGTTTTGACAGGATTTGTCCTGCCGTTGTTAATAAGTCGTCATTAAAACTGTGTGAACTATTCTGATATTTCAGCGATTTGCTTCGTTTCCAAATAATATGCCTCTTGAATTTGAAACGCGTCGCTACAATGAATTTAGTTCTATTATTATCGAAAGTACGTAGGTACTAAAATTGTCCTTTTCTTTGTAAATTTGCGAAAAATCTCAGTTATAAATTCATAGTATAAAACTTAGTTGTCTTGTTCTTACACTTGTCAGTATAAAACTTGATTGTGAAATTAGACTGGACTAGCATTGAAGAATCTGGCCGTTAATTTCTTTTCGCGATTTTGACTTTTTATAGGCTTGCTATTTAAAACGAATTAAGATGCGGACATCGGGTTTTTATTAAAATGTATATTGTTTAAAGGCCTTTAAAATGAGGTACAACACGGCATTTAAAATGTTGACAGCAGCTCCCTAGCATCACCCCCTAAGGGCGTTCATAAAGTTAATTACATAAAAAAGGAGATTTACTAACCAATAAGATACCTAAAATTTGGCGTCTCTAACTTTACTAATACCAAAGATATTTGCCCATACTAGACTTTGCGAACACCCAGTATTTATTTTTCCTAGGTTTGTTTAAGTTCTTGTTATGTGAAAAATATGTAGTTTTTGTATTACATGTATGTTTATTTGTTTTAATTTTATTTTGCGACACTTTATTTTACTTTTATGGTTGATATAAAAAAACAATTTGTAAAGGGTAGTTAAAAATTTTTTGGTGCTATTCCGTCTAGAAAAAAAAATGTACGCATGGTCTTGGTACTCAATTCTAAGTTTATTTTTACTGAAATAACGAATTAAGAATCGTCTGTATAACTATTTAGTGTATAGAGCATTGTATTCAGTGACAGAGTTCTTAAATTCTTAGAATAACTGTATTTGTTTGAAGTTGTATTGTATTGTAGGTTTTATTTTGGCTTCAGCTGCGATGTGCGACCTGATGTTTTTGATATTATTACATTACATATTTTTACTCCCTGTATTATATCTGAGGTTAATTTGAGCATCGATTCCGATTGTAACCGTATACGTTAAGCATTTTTTGTAGATTTTGACAAGTCAGATAAGCTGTGGGCTTGATGGGGTGAATAAATTTTGTTAGTAATATAGTGGTTTTTCTTATGTCATTTAAAACTTGCACTTAATTGTTACACTTAAAGTAGTAAGACTTTTTCACGTAGGCGTAGTTAGGCAGTCAGGGGTGCTTAAGCTCTAGCCCCCTTTAAGTATACGGCCACACATTTTGTTTAGAGGTGCTAATGAGTTTTGGTGGTGCTAAGCTCCCCTTAACTACGCCTAATAGCTAGGCTGGAGGGTTGTAAATTTTGGGGGTGCTGAGCACCCCAAGCCCCCTTAACTACGCCTATGACTTTTTCACCTATTTTATTGAGACATTGCATAGGTACATGTATGTACGTATTTTAGTTCTTTTTAGCTATTCAGCATATGGCTATATAAATTGCTTAATTACAAGCACTTAATGTAAATTATGGGGGTGCTTATTACAGTTTTGGGGGTGCTAAGCACACCTCCCCCCTTAACTACGCCTATGAGACGTAGGCGGTGCATTCGCCATTACACAAAAATTTATGTGATGAGAATTTAGTTTTGAAAAATGATAGAAACAAATAAAATAAAACCTATATTTATAAATACATATATTTAGAAAATAAAATATTTACAAACAAAACAAAGATTTTGATTTCAAATTACACATCTTAAAACACATTAAATGTGTACAACAACCTAAAAACATATTGGGTACTTACTTATTATGGAATAATTAGGTACCAAGGTACCTAAAAGCAATTACTTTTATGTATGTCTGAAGGTTGAAGCACACTTCTTTAAACAAATTTGACAACTAGCAAGATTCCTCTTTACGCATTAAAAAATGTCAGCAAGTGTTGACTAAATATTAATTTGCGTCTTCTGGTTATTTAGAAAAATGTTTTTTACAAAAATTAACACCCCGTGTATCAAAAACCCACTCTTCTATGACCTATTAAAATTGACGAAGGTTTAATACCCTGAATTTTGGCCACATACCTTATTAACACCCTGTATATAAAACTGTCCATTGTTTGGGTTTAATATATAACACTATAAATAAAGCACTAGTGCTCTAGTATACATAAGCACTTGTGAATCATTGATTTTGATATGTTCATAACCAAAACATTAGTTAAATTTTTCAATCTGTTTGTTACTTCCAGTTCTGGTTTTAACAAATAAATTTCAGCTGCCAACGATGTTCCAGATGTTCTCGAACAAGAATATAACTACTTGTACTTCTCGATGTACTTAGGATTTCACGGTGGGTTTTAGCACTAGGTTTTGGAGGCCCTGCTTCCTCAACAGTATCAGTTGATTTATTTTCACACTAAAGATTTTACCACTATCTGTTGTTTAGAGACTTCGTTTACTGCAAAAAATAGAAATGTTTAGAGTATTGATAATATACAACTCTAATCACAATGTAAGAAGGTAATATAATATTCATTTATATTATAAACGTTTTATTGAGAAGCATCTTTAAAATTACATACCGTTTTGTTAAAGATGCGAAGATAAACTTCCTTTTAGCGTTAAATTCATATATAAGTAGTTGGTCCTTTTTTCTTCTCAGTGTTTACTAAATGACAACTGACTGCAAACCAGTGATTATTGTGATGGTTCCCTAACTAGCCTCCTAAAAAGTAAAGTTTATGAGTTATAAAATTCACTATTTACGTTGTAAATATGAATACCTCATCAGAGTAATAGACCTTTTCCTTTCGGATGATTCTGCAGGAAACACAAAGAACTTCCATTTATGTTCATCACTGTAGTGCTGACAATCGGCTGCAAGGCACATAACCAGAAAAAAGGAGCGGCTAGAACTGCAAACAATCCGACGTTGCCATTTTCGGTTTTCCTTGTCTTGCACCGGTAAACTTTTATTTACTTTGCTAGTAGACCAGCCACGTAGTGCAGTGGTATAGAGTTCGCTTAGACGTCTTGGTTCGAATCCGTGCTCGGCCGCTTCTTTTTTTTTAAATTTTTGTCACTTAAAATATTATAAAAAATTAAGAAATCGGCTCTAAAAGGTGTATTGGATACGGGTTAGCACTCCTTCCTCGATAAAAATTTTGTTTTGTCTTTTTTTAAAGGTCCCGAGCAAAAAATTAATCGGGTCTAGGTACCTTAACCTAAAAATTATGTTTTGTTTGTTGTCCAGAAAATCTAGCGAACGGTGGATCGGAGGGCACCCTAAGGTCGGAACAGGGTTAGCACCTGGTTAGGGGCCCTGACCAGTCTCTTTCCTCGCAAGCGAAGAGGGATCGGTGCGAAAAAATTCACTATTGTTCCTTCCTCTGCCCATCCCCTAGGCCCTAGACTCTAGTCTTGTCACTCACTGTATGAATGACAGAAGAAAAAATACCGTTATTTTAAAATCTTCGATCTATCGCACATGTGGCAACGTCGGATTGTTTGCAGTTCTAGCCGCTCCTCCAGAAAAATCATAAAATAAAACATAAATGCAATCCACAACAATAACATAACCTCACAAAACTGTAATCACTTTTAAATAAGAGTTAAAACGTTACCTTTGAAGATTATGATGGAAAATCCTTTAAATACGCACACTTTATCGAAAAATAAATCTCATAACTCTTATTCAAGAAGAATACAATAATAAACTTAAATAAATCAAAAATCGAAATGGGCTTTTGACAATTGACATAACCTATCGATTTTTTCGCAAGGAACTTTAAGCTCCGCCCATTCATGTGTCGTTAACCCCAAACATGGGTGACTATTAGAGAAGAGCGATATTTCACGATCTGATATTTTTTCACTGATATCTAAAAATCACAAGTAACAGTTGCTACCAGAGTCCGGGTAAAAGCGTGACTTGAAAAGTGATATTTATCCATTAACATGTATCGGCATTAGGTTATTAGGTCGATTTTCGTATGTCACTTTTAAAGAACATATGGGCTGCAAGGGATATCGTGCCTTACGTCCGTTTTAGTGATGTAAATATTCGGATGATTTTGATATTCGGAACATACGGAATCGGATGAAAGTAATATTCGGATTAATCATCCGATTCCGGATTAAAATTTAAAGATCCACGAAAACACTATATAATTCGATCGACAGTAAAAACCTGTTTGCTTGGGTGTCCGGCGAAGCGACCCGGCACGGCACGGCGATTTAATCCGTATCATCGTATCCGAATTCATAAAGTACTATTATTTTTTATTTACCAAATAAACATTTTTTTTAGATTTACGTACGTTTAACAAACCCACATTTGTTGTTTTGTTTTATATTTTTTTATGACTTGTTATTTCAGAATAAATATTTTGCATTATTATATTTTTATTATACACTACATTATTACATTATGTGTTTTTTTAGTTTAATCTAAAACCTATTAAAAAAGCATATTTAAGTATATTTTAAGATAAAACTGTGTTTTACGAGCTGATAATAAACTGGCAATACCCACAAACATGGTATATTATTATTATTAAAGAGTTTCAAATTATCATATGAAATAATATAGATACATAAATTTTTAAACATAATTATTGTTAATTATTATGGCACATCCACTATTGATATGCCACTGGTTTTCATGTTCTAATAAAAATATGTGAGTTGTCCTAGCGTTACACCGATCGGCAAATATACATTGTAAGAAAACGAAAGCATGACATCGGGTCGTCTAACAATTTACGTTCCGAATATCAAAATCATCCGAATCACACCCGAATAAAAGATACGAAATACGAAGGTGTTGGCCCGGTTGACGGATCGCTCGGAACTTTGCGGTATCTGACCCGTGTACTGTTTACGTTTCGGATTAAAATCATCCGAATCACGAACGGAATAAATGATACGAAACCCGGTTGGCCATCGCGATGGGCGACGGGTCGCTCGGAACTTGGCGGTATACCTACGCGGATTGACAATTAATCCGAATTCGACGGCCTGTAAAGCGGTTCTGTCTACATCAGTAATACCCGATTCCGTATGAGATATTCGGATTAATCCGAATATCTTGATATTCGGAATCAACGGATATTTTAATCCGGATTCTTACAACACTAAGTCCGTTTCACGTTTCTTTTGAAACGCATATCGCGACTCGCATGTCACGGAGTCACGGGAATTTACTTTTAGTATTTGATATTCGTTATTCGTGAAATGTGATATCAGTGGTGTCAGTGATCACTGGTTGATTATGATTACTTAGTCTGCTTGATGTTAATATTGTATATCAATTTGTGGATTAATTATAGAATAAAAGAATTGGGGTTGGAGACTGGAGCATATATTTTTTTAATTTCGTTTTTTGGCTGCTGTTACACAATGTCTAGTATTATTTAAAAAAGAAAGAGATGATATTTATGGAATTTTTTTGAAATTGATAATGAAAAAAATAGTATTGCAAAATGAAATATATGTCAAGCAAAACTGTCTTTTAAAACGAGCACCTCCAATCTTAAAAAACATTTAAATTATAGCACCCTACAATTTCGCTTGCATTGGACGATCGTAATTTGGTAAGTTTGTTATAGGTATCAGAATTAAGTACTTAAACTTATTTTAAGCGATCAAAAATATGTTTTTGCATTTTCTTTTTTTTTTCTAAAGAATACATTAGAATAGGTACCCATTTATTTTTTTAGGAAAACGCTACCAGCTTAGATATTGGGCAATAATGTTTATTTTAGTTTGAACAAACCGATGTATTTGTTTGGTTTGTTTTGTTTGTGTACCAGCGAATTTACTACCCTTGTTGTTTTTATAAATTTAATAAGTTAATTTGATTATATATTTGATATATTGTCGTTTTATTTCCGAACATGACATACACAGCACTGAGCACAGGTGCAGATAGCTAATTGGTAAAAGTAGTAAGTGATATGATATATCGCAATTCACGATATTTTGTAGAAGCAAATTGCCTACTGGAAAGTCGTGATCACGTCACGCTTTTAAATCACTGACATCAAAAAGTAACGATATCAGATATCATAGATATTAAAAAATCACGATATCGCTCATCTCTAGTGACTATTTCCCTGAAACATTCACTTTTCCTAGTTTGCAGTTGGCGATGTTGCCACTGTGAATATTTTAAACTGGAATATGATGAATTTATTGTCCAAGAAAGTGCTTTCACAAGTTTGATGTGCTAAGTGATATACGCGTATAGGTATACGGCCGTTTTCCCTTTTTGTTTTTATTTACACTTATTGTTACAGCATAATATTCGTGCTTGCCATTTCTGTCAATGTCAACACCCGATGGGAAAGAAAACTATGGCAAGATAAATATATCAACAGCCAGGGGCGGGGCGTGCCTCAAAAAAACGGGGGGGGGGGGAAGAAAGATACCGGATCTTCCAGGGCAGGAGGGGAGGGGAGGTATTTTACCATTTCTCTCACAAAAGTTAGGGGTGAAGGTAAAAACGTGGGGGGAGTAAGCCCCCTCCCGACGCGCCGCGGCTGTCAACAGCTAAAGGGATATCTTGTCGAAAAGTTATAAAAAAGGAACTCCCCTTTTAAGGAGACCTCGTCAACAACATTTTTTTTATTGTGCACTAGTTACGACACAAAACTGAAAGTTGTTCATTATAAAATTTTCCGTACCTAGGTTCTTGTTACGCCAAGGAAACTTTTTATTCTTGCTGGTAAATAGCTTATTTTTTACCATTTAGTCGCGATTAGGATACAATGGAGCAACAGCAAAGGCATACACGCAACTACCATGAAGTTTTTGGGGGGCTTCAACTCCACCCTATATTATAGTCCAGACTTAAATATATACATCTTCTCTCTATACGCTTTTGGGGGTAATAAAACGATTGGGGACGTTTAGCCCCCCAGCCCCCAACCTAGAGACAAAGGTGGTTTTGTCAAAAATGTATACCTAGTACAAAATTTTCTTTAATCCCTTTTTATAACCAAAGCTTAAGTTTATTTTAAACATGTTAAAACTCCAGGTATAGACACTTATAGACAGGTTTATCAATTTGTGCGCCCCTACGCCCTATGTTTTAGGCGCCCCCCTCCATATACCATTCATACCAAACTCAGCATTCATCTTGGTGTAGGGTCGCCTGTCCTTTTCGGGGCCCCTACGCACGTGCCTAGAGTGCCTAATGGATAAACCGGCGCTGGGTATAGAAATTCGTTTCATCACCACTAATATTTATCAGATACATTTCTTGTTACCTGTTTGTCATCTTCATCAACCAGAACTTTTTTTGTTTTCTTTTGAGTAGTAACACTAGTAACATACCTATAATTAGACAGAATTATTTCCGTGTGTCAGCATGTTTCTTGCATATTCCATACGGAAATAAAACCATACAAAGTATCAACATATTTAAACATATTAATTTTGCAAATTATTATTCTTTTCGCTGCTTAAAGACACAAGACAAGATATCGGAATAACGCGTGGAATTAAAGTAAACGCTCCCATAAATCTCGTATAATTGCGTGTTTCACTGAAACAAACCCCGTTAAGATGTGGCAACATAGCGCACACCTTCGCTTAACTTCATATATCCATCTTTTGCTACACTATAGCTGTCACAGAAAACCGAAACTTCGTTTAGAACAAAAAGTCCCTAATAAAATTTTTAGCGATAATGCGCCAAACCATGCCGTGCCTGCGATCCCAACTAACAAGGAAAGTAGATTTCTGTAATTTGTAAAAAAGGTGATTTGACGACCTCCTTCGCCATAAGGTCACGAATACATTATTTATAAAAAAACTGGTCCCAAACATAATGGCGCCAGCAAATAAGAAACATTTCCCTACCGAATAAAACCCTAATAGTGGAAGAGCTCATAACACATTTTTTGTGTCTATAGAACCTGAAAACATGTTTAAAAGTGACTATGACATCTCTACAAGGGGTTAACAGTGGGCCAGCTCGATTGCTGGGAAAAACCCCCAAAGAATAAAAAAGACGTGATAGTAACAGAGAGGGTATAGCGATGATACCCTTTCTGTCACAATTTTAAACACAGTTCCAGGTTTCAGATACAAAAAATGTGTTGCGACTTCTCCATTAGGGCCTTCTTCGATAAGGAATTGTCTCCTATTTTCTGTCATTCTGGAACAATAAATGCATTATTGTATACATTTTTGATCACTAATGTCACCAGATGTTTTAGTAACTATAATAGGTAAAATAGTGTTAAAACAGGATTTTACATAGTTTAGAAATGATTGTTAGTGTTTAAATAAAAGGTAAAAAAATTACCAATGGGTTTCTTTAGTATCTCTTTAAAAAAGCTGTGTAGCCTTCAACGCATGTAAGTTTTCAGTGATCCTACTTAATTGATTTTATCAAAGATTTTATAAATGAAAATTTTTTGTATAGTAAAAATGTTAAACTGAAACTGATGATTACAGAACAACTTGTATTAGTAATAACCAAACTGGAGCAAACAGGAAATTATGGGGAAATATTGATTAGGGATAAAGAAATATATATATATATATATATATATATATATATATATATATATATATATATATATATATATATATATATATATATATTTATATTTGTATCATGTTTTATTTTTTACAAATCCACTAACAGTATTAATTTTACAAAAGTACACCATCATTTGCAAGTTTTTACCAACGACTATTGTTTTCTTAATTAAAGCAAGAAAAAATGTCTTTCACAGTGTAATTTATTTTAAGAAACTTGTTTGTGCTACCCTAAACTGCACTTTTTATATAGAAATCTTATTCTTCAATTAATAGCAAGTGCAATCCCTGGAAGTACCTCCTGAGCTTTTCTGTTACGATGGGTAACTTAGACAAAGAGTAATATCTCTGTACAAAGGCACACAGGCACACACAAAAAGAGAAAGAAGTCTATAAAAAACATTTTATTTTGGGGCTTTTAAAAATAGGATACCAGTTCCAAAGCTGCAGTTCCGTGTAGCACAAACGAACAAATTTAATGTTAGGCGAAATATGAACTCACAATTAAAGTTACAAACTACAGTTTAAATAATGCTTTCATTTTATAACTGCGTTGGAAGCGTTCTTTATTTTAACTTTGAGGTAATTTTCTTTTATTTAAATAACTAGTCAGTAAAACAATAAAAGAAATTCTAGTAAGCCAAATTTCTCTTAACTTTAGTTCAATTATGCAAAAATTGAGAATAAATTCTCTAACCACCTGAAAATTCCTTATACAATAAGGATTTCAACAAATAATGGTAAAACAGCTATTCTCCGGGCTATATGCCCCTCCGAGCGCTGAATTACATACCAAAATTTGCCGTATTTTCTTCTAACACAGTTAGATAATAAAATACTTGTTTTGAATGCAAGAAACTACTAGGAAGAAGGAAGCTTTTTCTTTAGTTAGGATGTCGTCACCTGCAGACCGGTTTCGAACTCGTTGGTTCTCATCAGTACAGGATAGACGAACATACCAACCTTCCGAAAAAGTAATCCCTTAAAGCTACAACTGTCGTACTGCATAAGCAGTGAGACACAGGCAGCGCCATCCATTAGCAGTTTCGAGCATTCAGAGTAGAGTTTACCGTAAGGTAAAATTTTCAAACGTATGAATGAAAGTCTACTTGTCAGGGGTACATATAAATATGCAAAAATTGAGAATAAATTCTCTAACCACCTGAAAATTCCTTATACAATAAGGATTTCAACAAATAATGGTAAAACAGCTATTCTCCGGGCTATATGCCCCTCCGAGCGCTGAATTACATACCAAAATTTGCCGTATTTTCTTCTAACACAGTTAGATAATAAAATACTTGTTTTGAATGCAAGAAACTACTAGGAAGAAGGAAGCTTTTTCTTTAGTTAGGATGTCGTCACCTGCAGACCGGTTTCGAACTCGTTGGTTCTCATCAGTACAGGATAGACGAACATACCAACCTTCCGAAAAAGTAATCCCTTAAAGCTACAACTGTCGTACTGCATAAGCAGTGAGACACAGGCAGCGCCATCCATTAGCAGTTTCGAGCATTCAGAGTAGAGTTTACCGTAAGGTAAAATTTTCAAACGTATGAATGAAAGTCTACTTGTCAGGGGTAGTTCAATTACTTTTTAGGCTTATACTTTTTTCTTGCCTCATACTTTTTATAAGCCTGTAGCTTAACTGGATCAATAAAACTTGGACTAGGGTTTTTAGATAAAAATATTTTAAATTTGGTATCAACTCCTTTAGTTATTTTATTCACACTCCGACACCACCAAAATAAGGCGCACTTGATAATTGCCTGGCAAACTTTATCACCCAAATTATGTTGGGGGCAGTTTAAAATTTCAAAATTTAATTTTGTTTTTAAATGCTGATGTAATATTTTAGAAATATAATTTTCTGAACATATTCTTGGTATTATAAAAAATAAAAAGAGTAGTGAGTTTAAGTTCAAATATCTTTATTTCAGAACCAAAAGAAAATACAAAGATTTTATATATGGTTCATATAAAAAAATTACTATAAAAAGACAATATTTTCCTTTTCTTGAAACCGAATCATGGCTTATACAATGCGATTATTATAAATATATTTTTTAAGTTCTATATTAAATTTTTTTAGATTGTTTATTGATTTTAGAGTAGTTGGTAAATTATTATAAAAAATTAAACCATTATGACCCAAAGCGTTCTTTGCTTTTGAAGTTTTGGTTTTATTAAAACAAAAATTATCACTATTTCGAGTATTATGATTATGTATATTATTTCTTATCAATAATATTAGGTTACTTTCCAATTGTTTTTTTGAAATTTTATGAATGAGTTTCATTTGTTGGTAAAAAATTATTTCACTTACATTCATACATTTAATAATATTATACAGGTAAATTGTACTTGTTAAATAGGGATAGTTAAATAGTACTTTAATTGCCTTATTTTGACATATCTGTAACCTCTCTATATTGTTTTTATAGGTCTGGCCCCATACTGATGATAAATATATTAAATTTGACTGTATGTAGCTAAAATAAAGCAAATTTTTAGTATTTAAATTTAAATATTGTGAAAACCTTTTGAACATACCAGTTAGTCTATTAATTTTAAATATTATATTGTTTATGTGGTCTTTAAAATTTAATTTACTGTCTATAAGTAATCCTAAATATTTAAAATTCTCAACTTTTTTAATGATTTTATTATTAATTTTTAGAATGTTAGATTTCATGAATTTTTTACCAATTTCCATATAATGACATTTATCCTCATTTAAATAAAAGATATTATTTTCACACCATATTTCAATTTTTCTTATGTCATTTGACATGTTTAAAATTACTTCATTTTCACTACCACTGTAAAATAATGCAACATCATCAGCATAAAGTAACATTTTACCTGATAAATTAACATGAAAGATGTCATTGATATATATTAAGAAAAGCAAAGGGCCCAATACGCTGCCTTGTGGTACTCCACATTCAATCAGATTTTTTGTGCTTTGAATTCCATTTATTACAGTAAATTGATATCGATTTGTTAAATAATTTTGAAAAATATGAAATGATTTATTTCTAATACCAATTTTAAACATTTTATCTAGTAAAATCTTATGATTTACAATATCAAAAGCTTTTCTAAAATCTAGAAACAGCCCTGTTATTTTATTCTTTTTATCAATTTCAGTATATAAAAATTCAAAAAGTTCTGTTATTGCGATTTCAGTATTTCTTCTTTTTAAAAATCCATACTGAAATTCAGAGATATAATTTATTTCTTTTAAAAAAACTAATAATCTTTTGTACAGAACATTTTCAAAAATTTTACCAAATACAGACAAGACAGATATAGGTCTATAGTTGCTAACATTTTTTTTGTCTTCACATTTAAAAACAGGGGTTATTCTTGCTACCTTAAGTTCATCAGGAAAATAACCCAAATCAATGTATTTGTTTATCAGAAAAGATAAAAACGGGGCTAGAACGTTTTTTAATTTTTTTATATGTTTAGGTTTAATTCCATCAATTCCAGGTGCAGAATTTGATTTAAGATTATTAATAGTTTCAACAATTTCCCTGTCATTGGTTTTTTTAATGTACATACAGCAGTCTTCATTCTGAGGTACAGTAATTTGCACACAATTGTTTTTTTTAATACTATATTTTTTCACTATTTTATCTGCAATTTTTGTAAAATGATTATTGAACATATTTGCCTGATCCTGAACGTTTAATATTTTTTCTCCTTTACTATTCTCCAAGATAAATGATTTGTTTTCGTTTTTTTTATTACACATATTTTTTAAAATTTGCCACGTTTTTTTAATGTCTCCTTCCGTATTTTTAAATTTGTTTTCATAAAATTTTTTTTTATTGAAATGTATTGTTCTTCTAACTCTTTTTTTTTGTTCTAAAAAATTTTTTTTAATAAGATTATTATTAGGGAATTTTTTATATAACTTATATAATTTATCTCTTTCCGAAATCAAATCAGATAATTCTTTTGTAAACCAACCTTCTTTTATATTGAAACAATATTTCATTTTTTTAGTTACAGTATTTTTTGAAATTTCATAGTTTATCATTTTGGAAAGATTGCTAAAGGTTAATTGTTCAATATTAGTAGAATCCAAATGATTTAAAAGATTGTTTATAATATTATCGAAGTTAATCGATAAAGTTTCATATTTTTGATTAACCGTTTCGTTGGATTTTAAAATAGAGCTATCAATTTTCATGAAAATAATCTTATGATCTGTAAAAAAGTAATCTTTTAACTGGGTATTCACATTTTCTATGTTGTCACTTATAATATGGTCTATTAAAGTACCATAGTTTATTTGAAAATTCATTCTAGTAGGCTGATTAAGGTCATTTAAAATTTTAAAACCATTACTTTGTAACATTTGTTTATAATTTTTTGTAACAGAATCATCGTTTAAAATATTTATATTGACATCACCCACAATAAAAAGACTACTGTATGAATGTAAAATAGAATCAAAGAAATTAATGAAATTCTTAATATTACTTGATGGAGGTCTGTATACCACACCTAAATTTAACTTTCCATTCATAAGTTTTATAATTAAGATTTGATTATTTTCAAAACTTTTAATTATTTTGGTAGTATAATTTATGTTATTTTTTATGTAAATAGCAATACCCCCACCTCTATTATTTCTACAGTTATGAATCATAGAAAAATTTCTAAAAAAATAATTTTCAGTTTCATTACTATTTAACCAAGTTTCTGTTACAAACATTATATCAATATTTTCATTGATAAGCAACGATTCGATTTCATTCATCTTATTCCGTATACTACGTATGTTAATATAAATCATTTTTAAAATCATGAAAGGTACAATATAGGTATATCTAAGAACTAAAAATAAAATACTATTTAAAGTTATTCACCAGATAAATTTTCTGTAGTAAGGTCTTTTTCAGAATATATAACTTTTATCTTTGAATTGTTCAGTCTTCTCATGAAGATAGTTCCATCCTTAGTCCATACGTATCTAAAATTTAGTTCTTTTTTCTTATCTCTTGCTTTTTTTAAAAGTTGTTGATTTTCTTTTGTTAGGTCTTCGTTAAAATATATTGGTGATTTTTTGTTATTTATTCCAATCTCCTCCAAAAAAATAAATCCTTTTTCTTTTCGTTTTTGCATGATAATATTTTTAACTTTTTTATTTTTTAATTCAATTAAGACTTGGTGGTTGTTTGTTTTTGATTTAATCCTCATAATAGATTCAATATCATCTTCTTTTGGACAAAAATTAATAGATTTAAACAAGTTGTAGGTTATTTTATTAAGGTCCTCCTTTTCTGAAAAAGTTATACCTGATATGACAATGTTTTTATTTTTCTTTTCTTGTTCCATTTGATTTACTTTTACCTGGAGCTCATTTATGTTTTTTTTTAAATCCATATTTTCTTGTTTTATAACGTTTAATTTTTTAACCATTTCACGTAATTCTTTATTTTCTTCTCTTATAATTTCAAACTGATAGTTTAGATAATCCATTGATTGTTTTATTTCGACTATAAACTTATTTAATTCTTTTTCTGAAATATACTGAATTTCCAATGAATTTCTGTGTTTTGAAGATTTTGCTTCTCTTTTATCTTGACTACATATTTCAAATGTTTTTAATATTGCGTCCATTCTAAAGTCTGTCGGGTATTTTTCTTCCAAATATTCATTATCACTATTTTCATTTATAGTTTTATCACCTGTTCTTGTATTTTGACTTTTTCTTTCAAAACCTTTTAGTTCTGGCAGTTCAGGTGACAAAATTATTGAATTACCTTTTTTGACATTTAATGTCAAATTTTCTTTTTCATTCAAAGAATTTTTCTTTTTCAGATTTTTTCTCATAATAATAGCTTCGTGCTTCACCTCCAATATATTTTTTCAGCTGCAGCTTAATCTATCCGAGGAATATCTTTTTCTTTTATTTTTAAGAGTTTTTTTTTTAGTAAAAATCTTTTTTTAAATATGCTTTTTAAGAACAAGGTACTTGTACCAGTTACCTTATTACAAAAAAGTATAAATAATTACCTGGCTTCATCAAATGTGTCCGCTCGTATTGTTTAGCTTCGATAACATCGTCATCAATACGCGACCCGTCTCTTTTTAATAAATTATTTTTACATATTTCACACTGGGTAGTTTTTAAAATATATTTTGCAAAAAATCCACTCATATATACCATTGTACTTTTGCCAATTCTTGTTTGTTTATTAACATTGATATCTTTTGGAATTGTGATTGGCAGATAATTCTCTTCATTTTGAAGAGGCTTTACACCAGCCAAAGTTTCACCTGTCAAAAAAGTTCTTAAGTTGTCTAGGGCTTCTTCACAAGAATCTTTTTTACAATTTGACCCAGGTGAATGCACTGCCATAAAGTTATTTGTCAATAAAGACTTAAAAGATGCAATAAAATGAAAGCAATCAGGGTTTGTGTTTCTAACACCATGGCTACGAATGTAACTAAAAAAATTTTCCAATGGATCTTGGTTAATTGCTCCAGTAAGCATAAATTTAAAATTCCGTTTTTCAAAAAGCATTTTTGTTAAATAGAGAAATCCAGATATAGTGAACTTTAAGTTTTTCAATGTAGGATTAGAAACAAATTTTTTTTTTTTAAACAGTAAAACTTCATAGTGTCAATTACCTTTAATGCCTGTACCCAAAATTGTTTATGTGGTGAATTTTGAGTGACGCAGCATTTCAGCGGTTTGGCTTGCGCTTTGGATTTTCTGGTCACATTTAAACTGTCAAAAAGATTATCTAAAAATAAAATTAAATCGGCAGTATCACCAACCTCTGGACCCAAATTAAGATTGTCTTGCGTATCTAAAAGAAAAAAAAATAACTCATGATTAATACTGCAAATTATATGTAAATGTATTTGATCCTTAATTCCATTCAATCTACGCAGCCTTTGTAGTAAAAAAAAGATATACTCACCCCAACGGGAAAGTCTCTTCATTAGTGCACCAACTCCATGACTAAAAACTTGTGTGCAGAGTTTAACCTTCATTTTATTTATTTTATTGGGTAAAACATGTTGGTCCGGTAGCTTACTACACAGTCTTAAAGATGGTTCTGCAGAATCTAATTTATAAAATTGTTCTATGTGAACCCACTTTGCAATTTTATTTTCTCCATCCATAACAAAATGTAAATTTTTTGAAAGCAAGTTATTTCTAATGCCTTTAAATAGATGTGGCACATCAAACAATGGTATGATTTCTTCTTCATTGATAAGGAATCCAAAGTAGGGATTCTCTATATTTTTGCGTACAAACTGCTCGTTAGTTTCTTGCAACAGCATATTTATCGCAAATTGATTATTGCAACCCTGATCACATACCGTTGCAACAATTTGAAGGCCTATTTTTTGGCATTCCATTATGACCGTCTTTATCATTTCTTTTAATACAATTGCTTTTATAGGCCCACTGCTAAAGGTAAATGTGAGGGGCTGCCTCCATTGCCTATATATGCCTTTAAGAAAAAACACATTGGCGTGATCTGCTAAAACACCCTTTGTTTTAGTCCCATAGTTTTCTAAACCCATAATAGTGTCATTTTTTTTATCATACTTGATACTGGCATTGATTGAAAGTTCATCAAACATGAGTATACATATCTTCTCTTGTTCTGATTTCATTTTCATGACATGATTTTTTAGAGATTGGAATATTTCATTATTTATTCCTGGGTTCAGTGGAATCTTAGCTAGAAGAGTCCTAAGAGTAGCTGGTGTGGGAAGGGAAAATATTTTACTTAAAAAACGATATGCTTTTCCACTTGATTTAAAAATGCTTAGAGTCAAAATCTTTTCATCCAGGGTATATCTCCTACCTCTAGGTTCTAGTAGTTGATTTCTTACCTGACATACAACAAATTTGTATGTAGGATGATTGATATAATTTAACAGCGTAGTGAAATCAGAAGACTGTACAAAAACTGTTAATCGTTCTTTATAAGATTTCAATCTCTTGTGCATGTAATTAATTTTACTTCTCCAGTCAGTCAATGTGTGGTATAATTTCTTTGCTTTTGGTGTTAAATCAACACTACGGGTTGTATGTAAGTCCCTTAATAATAATCTTCTCTTGGCACCTAAATTACCAGACACAGTATTAGTATTCAATTGTTCGTCTTGCGTCTGTAGCGTATAATAATAATTAAATAGTGCATTCCGATGTATTTTGTTTTTTGCCTTCCCAATATATATATATATATATATATATATATATATATATATATATATATATATATATATATATATATATATATATATATATATATATATATATATATATATATATATATAAGCTGTGACACACTCTACATTTATAGTAACATGGAAAAGACCCCTTCCAGAACCCTAAATACATATAGTTAAGTAACAATTTTTTAAAGATAAAAACTTTTTTTACAATAGTTGCTACTGAAAATAATATTTGAAATTATAATTTTTTTTTGTTACAATATACTCGGATATGCCTGCCTATACTATACATATAATTATCTTAGAAATTAGAATAAAATGAACTATGAAAACAGACATTTTACCTTTAAACATAGTTTTCTTCGGCGTTGATGTAATTCTAATGCATGAGGTGCTGGCCATCACTGTTGGTATCTCCCGCTCTGTAAAAGAATTTCATTTAATAATTTTGACCCTCTTTTTCTGACTGTTCGTTATACTTGAATGCCATAATATGATAGTCACACATGTATTGAACAAATACCTACATAGGTATATTAAATCACTTACCCTCCAAGGTACTAATTGTAGGTGTTGGTGAAATGTTTATACCCGAGCTGCTGGACATTGCTGTTGGTAACTGTGGCTCTGTAAAAAAAAATTAAGATTTTTTTCTTTTTCTTCTGACTGTGTTTATAATATATATTGCAATGCCATAATAGTCAGAAATAAGTGTTCGAGAAATACATAATATACGAAATCACTTACCACCCATGGTACTCATGTGTGTCATTGGAGGACTCTTTATGCCCGAGGTGCTGGGCATTACTTTTGGTAAGAAAGTACTCATTTTTGTCACTGGTGGAATCTTTACACCTGACGTGCTGGGCATAACTGTTGGTAACTCTGGCTCTGTACAAAAACTTTGTTAAGGGGTTACAGGTTTAAACAAATTATTTTGTCTAAATTTTTTATTTTCTCTTGTTTTATATAGAAGAAAAGCTTCTACATAAAACTCATTAACATAAAAATATCAAACAGAATAAAAAATCACCTAATTTTGAAATTTTGTATTTCTCTTGTTTTAGCACTGATGACTACGAAAAAAAAAATACTGCTTCTATAGTAACATTCTACATCTTGGTAATTCCTTGTCTGTAATGTCTTGTAAAAAATTACTAAATCTTTCACAATATTTTTATGTAAAACTATCTACCAGATCAAAACCAGTTTATTATGAGGGCATAAACAAAAAAGGTTACACTGCATACAGATTAAATGCATAACTACCAAGTCCATATCCAGTGATCGATTTTATTAATTTACCTTGGACATATCCACCATCAATCAGTCGCGCTCTTTTTCCAGCAACACCTTCCAAATCAAAATTATGAAAGCCTTAAACAAAAAGAGAAATGAAAGTAAATACCAAATTAAACCTAAAGATACTAAAAATCAAAAAAGGCCTGCTGGTCATCAATTTCATCATTTTACTGAATCCTCATTTTTATGGTGCATAGAAACTCCTGTAGCTGATTTAGGTACTATAAATGTGGGTTTGGTTCAAAAAATGTTAATTTTAATATTAGTTGGTATTATATACACAAACAGGTATAACCTTGCAGTTCTTTAAGACTACATCTATTGCAAAATGTTTTTTTACAAAGTCATCCTTAGACAGAACACTAACATTATTTACTCGATGTAACATTTGAGGCTTTCTAAGTATGGGCAGTCCTTTATTTCAAGGTTTACATCCGGCATTCCCACATTTTCAGCACAAAAACGTAAAAGTTTAAAATCTCTTAATATAAATTGATAGAACAAAATAAATCGCTTATTGCTCTAATTCTGCAATATAATCTAAATATGACATGTTCAGAAATCTCTGATAAATTGTTAGAAGACAAGAAATTCTGTACAAACATTCACAAAAGTGACAAATATAAACATTACTGCTACAAGATGAAATTACGTTTTTAAAACCTAACATTTATTATTTTGTGCAAACATAAGTTTCTTTTATGTACCAACAAATGATATTTTAGTTTTATCTAAACCTAATAAATATCTTTGAAAACTTTTCTTTGCTTACTATTGCCACCCTATAAAAGACAGTGTAATTACTTTTTTCTAATCAAATCTTTTTGTAGATATCTATTTCTCATGTGTCCCGTATTTTACCAAAAAAAAAATATGGTAGGCTTAGGCTTTCCCAGGTTTAGCATAACATGAGACTGAATGCACGATACACTTACAATGGTATGCTACGCTATGACATTACTTCAAGGGAAAATCCTAAATTGACTAGACGCTTGCACCCCTTGTACATAAGTACAGGTCAGTTTATTGTCGGGTAGTGTCATATTTCATTTGCTCGGGTGCAAGCACCTAGTCAATTTAAGATTTTCCCTCGAAGTGACGTCATACGTAGCATACCGTTGTAAGTGTATCGTGACTGAATGTAAGATATTGTCTTTGGTAAGGTATCTCTGAGGATTCACAATTTTTAAAAATTAAATATTAATCCAGCTGTCAAATATACAAACTTAATAAGGCATGCGAACTGCATATAAAAGCAATTACTTACCTGGAACATTAACTGTAGGAACTGCGTTCCTTTTCAGTCCCCTTTTGCTATGGGATGGTAGAATGCATTTGGGATCAAAATGTTCTTCACATACATAATATTTATTATAAATTTCTTGAATACGTAATGTTTTATAATTTGGAGGCTTCAAAAGCTCAAGCCAAATATTATACACCTCTTTATCGTTCTTTGGAAAGCGATGCCGTTTACTATGTCTGTTTGTGCAATTTTCTACACAACACTTTTTTGGCTTCGCTGCAGGCACATACACAAAGTCATCCATATTTAACGTTTCAACGTTAAGGATGTAGTTGTTAAGATAGTTTCAAAAACTCACAAAATAGCAACTAAAAACACGAAGGCAAAAATTTAACGCTCCGTCTTGATTTGAACAAGTCGAAAAACAGGACGACGCCATTCACGCAATCGCAAAATTTTTTCCGAGAATCCTACAAGGGTGCCATCTTACGGAAGTAAGCGAAAATTGTATATTATAGTTTTTTATTTCAGTATTTAATATTTCTTGCGATGGTGGTGCCATCACTTGCGTGCGAACCCAAGTTTTTAGTATGAGAGCATGCGCCATTTAACTTTTTGTTCTAAACGAAGTTTCGGTTTTCTGTGATAGCTGTTTCTTTCTCACACATGTTCAGCGCCCTGAAAATCCAAGACCCCCTAAAATTTTGCGGCTTGTAAACCGTTTTCAGGCGATTTAGCGCTTTGCGTGAGCGTTTGCGTGAGGTGGCAAAAAATTCATGTTTACCTATGTTGAGTTTCCGACCCTGATAACAAAAAATAAATCTTATTCTGTTTTGACAACAAAAGCCAACTATTTATAAATCCTTAATTTTATTTTCTTCGAAATGAGAACGCAAACTAAGCAGATTGTACGTAAGGCGCTGTCGCGCTGAATCTTTTCTTTTTAATAATCATTCCTGTAAGCTTATTGAAAGAGGAAGCAATAAAACAGTGTTTAAGGAATAAGAAGTATTTTATTTGTGATTAATCTGCCCATTCAATTATCAATAGGTTATGGGCCCAGGTCAACGCTGTGGTTTTAAGTGAAAAAGTGAAGTCTTATATCGTGAGTGACAATTGTGAAAATAAAGATACTTTGAAATCAACAAAGGAAAAACAATGAACACCGGGAGACAAGTGAAACGAGCCATCAGGCAATTTAATGGAGAGCATTATTCCATTTGGAAATTTAGGATCAAAGCCCTAATCGCAGAAGAAGGAGCTCTTCAAGTACTGAACGAGGAACCCCCTGTTGAGCTAACGGACATTTGGAGAAAAATGGAAATGTTTGCAAAAGGTTGCATTATAGAATATATAAGTGATTCAATGATAGGAATGATTACAGAACAAGACACTGCTAGAGATGTTTTTAAAAAGTTTGATGAAATTTTTGAACGGAAAAGTTTGGCAACACAACTTTCAGTTCAAAAGAAACTTTTAAGCTTTAAACTTGGTGAAACTTCACTAACTGAGCACTTTATAAAATTTGAAGAAATGATAATCGAACTAGTAGCCGCTGGTGCTTCATTAACGGAAACAGGTAAAATTGCACATCTATTATTGACTTTACCAAAATCATATGATGGGATAGTAACTGCCATTCAGACATTATCTGAAGATAACCTCACTCTGGCATTTGTAAAAAATCGCCTTCTTGATCATGAAACTAAACTAAAAGAGAAGGCAAATGACACCACTTCACAAATACTCCAATCGGAAACCTATCCAGAGAAAACATCTTTAAAACAATCTGAAAAACAAAATAGAAATAATTTCACGAATAACTCAAGACATTTTCAAAGAAAAAAATATTTTAAACCAAACAAGCATTATAATAAAAATAGAAATCAACGTCATTCTCACAAAAAATGTGATTTTTGTGGTAGATCTAATCATTTCAGAAGAGATTGTTATTTTTACAAAAAGGCTCAAAATAATCAAAGAACTCTTCAAACAATCCAAACTGAACAGCATGAAAATAGTTTTGCCTTCATGGTCAGCAGTAGGGATCACCAAAATGAAAAGTCAAACACCCAACCAGAAGTTTGTTTTGTATTGGATTCGGGAGCTACTGATCACATTGTTAATAAAAAATCTTATTATTCAACAATGGAGGAGATGGAGACGCCTATCAAGATTTCAGTTGCGAAGAACAACACCTTCATAATAGCATCTGTAAGAGGAAATATTGAAGTTATTACCAACCATGGAGTCCAAGGGATTTTGGAGAACGTACTTTATGCCCCTGATGTACCTTACAATCTTCTATCTGTGCGGCGAATCCAGGAGGCCGGTATGTCAGTTCTTTTCAAAGAAAATGGAGAGGTATTAATAGAGAAAAATGGTAAGATGGTGATAAAGGGTAAGTGTCAAAACAATTTAGTAAAAATAGACTTTGAATTACTTAGAAACGTAAATAACTCTGAAAATCGCCAAGTAAATACTTCCATTCATTCTGCTACTGAAAATTTTAAACTTTGGCATGAACGATTAGGTCATATCGGAAAAACTAAATTTTTAGAAATTAAAAATAAAGAAATGGTACAGAATCATAGCCAATTAAATAATGTGAATCCAACAAATGAATTATGTGAAGCTTGTATTTATGGAAAGCAAGCGTGTTTACCTTTTTCCAAAAAGAAAGAAAAATCTCATGTTCAAAGACCATTGTACATAATACATTCTGATATTTGTGGACCAATCACTCCTTCGACAATAAATAATGAAAACTATTATATAACATTTATTGATGAATTCACGCATTATACTGTTACATATCTATTAGTGAATAAATCTGAAACATTTAAATTTTTCAAAGATTATGTCACAAAAAGTGAAGTTCTTTTTAATTTAAAAGTTGCCAATTTATATTGCGACAATGGTCGAGAATATTTATCAAACGAAATGAAAACTTTTTGTTCCGAAAGGGGAATTACATATCATTTAACTGTACCATACACTCCACAACAAAATTCGGTAGCAGAAAGAATGAACAGAACTCTTACAGAGAAAGCAAGAGCAATGATACACGGTGCAGACTTAAATAAATGTTTTTGGGGTGAGGCTATTTTAACAGCTACATATCTTTTAAATTTATCTCCAACAAATGCACTTTCCCAAAACAAGACACCTTTTGAAATGTGGCATAACAAAAAACCAAAACTAGATCACCTAAAAATTTTTGGCTGCACCGTATATATTCTTAACAAAAACCGAAAAGATAAATTTGAACAAAAGTCTGTCAAAGGAATAATGATTGGGTACAAACCAAATGGCTATAAAATATTTAACGTTGAAACAAATAAATTTGTAATAGCCCGTGACGTAATATTTGACGAAATTAATTTTAAAATTTCTAGACCTAAATTAGATATAGGCGATAATGTTGAACCTGACAATTCTAAAGGTGTTAAAACTGATAATAAATCGATACCTGAAATAGGTAAAAATAATAAACCTATTGAAATCGACAATACAAATCAGTTAAAACAAAAATCTGAGACTCCAGTATCGACTGAACTCAGAAGCAAAAATGCTAGATTTGAATCTGAGACTCCAGGTTTACCTGAACTCAGAAGTAAAAACACCGAAAATAAATCTGAGACTCCAGTTTTAACTGAACTCAGAAGTAAAAACGCCAAAAATCAATCTGAGACTCCAGGTCCATCTGAACTCAGAAACAACAATAATATTCAATCTGAGACTCCAGTTTTAACTGAACTCAGACGTAGCGAAAGAAATAAAAATCGCCCTAAAATATCATACAATGAAAATGATATAGAAATCCTAACATGCGCTAAACAGGCTCTTTTAAAAATTCCCTTATGTTATCAAGAAATAATTGAACGGGATGATAAGGCTAAATGGGATGAGGCAATTAACAATGAAATTAATTCTCTAGTACAAAATAATACATGGTCTCTAGTACCTAAACCTATAAATAAAAATATTGTAAACTGTAAATGGGTATTTAATATTAAAAATGACGAATTTGGAAACCCAACAAAATATAAAGCGCGATTAGTCGCAAAAGGTTTCACTCAGCAATATTTAATTGATTATGACGAAACTTTTGCCCCAGTAGCGCGTATACCTACCTTACGAATAATTTTAGCCTTAGCCAACCAGTTCAATTTATTAATCCATCAAATGGATGTAAAAACCGCCTTCTTAAATGGCATTTTAAAAGAGGAGATATACATGTCCGTACCGGAAGGTATAAAAATTGATAACAATAAAAATGTTGTTTGTAAACTCAATAAATCCCTGTATGGTCTAAAACAGTCGGCAAACTGCTGGTTTCAGCGTTTTGACGAAGTGTTAAAACAACATAATTTTAAAAGCACAGCCGGCGACCGATGTTTATATTTTCTAGAAAAAGGTCACATTACTGAAAATATATATTTAATTTTGTACGTCGATGATTTAATTATTGTAACTGGTAACATGGATACAATGTCAAGCTTTAAAAACTATTTAATGAAGCAGTTTCAAATGATAGATTTAAAAGATATAAAATATTTTTTAGGAATCAGAATTCAAAGAAATGAAAACAATATATCTTTAGACCAAAGTGGTTATTTACAAACAGTTCTAAATAAATTTAATATGAGTGAATGTAATCCTGTAAATATACCACTTCAGCTAAAATTAAATTATAAAGAACTAAATTCCGATGAATATTACGAAGCCCCATGTCGTAATTTAATCGGTTCTTTACTTTATGCTACTCTTTGTACTCGTCCCGATTTATGTACCGCTGTCAATTTACTAAGTCGTTACCAAAGTAAGAACAACAAAGAGTTATGGCAATGTCTTAAAAGAGTTTTACGCTATATAAAAGGCACAATTAATCTTAAATTAATTTATAAACGCAATTTAAATTATAATAATATATTAATTAGTTGCGTAGATGCCGATTGGGGCAGTAATGAATTAGATCGGAAAAGTACTACAGGATATTTATTCAAAATGTTTGATTGTTGTCTAATTTCTTGGAATACCAAAAGACAAAACTCTGTTGCCACTTCTTCAACTGAAGCCGAATATATGGCTGTTTTTGAAGGAGTAAAGGAGGCATTATGGTTAAAGTCTTTATTAACAAATATTAATTTAAAAATTATAAAACCAATAATAATATATGAAGACAACAATGGTTGTATATCGATAGCAAACAATCCTGTAGACCACAAACGATCAAAACATATTGACATTAAGTACCATTTTACCAGGGAACAAATTGCAAATAAATCAATTGAATTAAGGTATATACCTACAGGTAAACAATTGGCAGATATCTTCACCAAGCAGGTTCCCGCTCCGAAGTTCCAAGAACTTCGATTCAAGCTTGGAATGGAAGAAGAAGTCAATAAGATAAATAATAAGACTAGCTTAGGAAACTTGGTCTGATCAGGTTTTTCATAAGGGGTTTTTCCTGATTCTTTGCAACAAATGTTGGACCATGATTGTAAATCTTCCCCAATAATATAAATACTGTTTTGTCCTCTATAAGTAAGATTAAAATTAGTTATGTAAAAGTTGGTTAGGTTAATTAAGAATGAATTATTTTTTGAGGGGGAGTGTTGAGTTTCCGACCCTGATAACAAAAAATAAATCTTATTCTGTTTTGACAACAAAAGCCAACTGTTTATAAATCCTTAATTTTATTTTCTTCGAAATGAGAACGCAAACTAAGCAGATTGTACGTAAGGCGCTGTCGCGCTGAATCTTTTCTTTTTAATAATCATTCCTGTAAGCTTATTGAAAGAGGAAGCAATAAAACAGTGTTTAAGGAATAAGAAGTATTTTATTTGTGATTAATCTGCCCATTCAATTATCAATAACCTAAATAAAACACCAGCGTTAGTTGGAGACTGAAGACTCTCTTTATTTAAACATTCATACAGGACGAAGAATGATTGGGGGTAGTATAGTCGCGGACATATACATGTAGTAATATGACATCCCCCTTTTTATATAACTGAATAAAAATAACATAATTATGATAATGTTACAATTGCAATCCTATTTACAATGCCTACACTATACCTATTAACTGTGATCAGTTTATTTTTATGAACCAATTTTTACAAAATTTATTTTACATTACAATAATTTAATACAGTAAAATACAATGTTTTTGTATGTTTATTTTTAATGCAATATTTACAACTGTATCGATAAAGTAAAAATATCTCTATACCCTTTTTGTACAATAATCCGCTTAGCACTATAAGAAGATAATGTCTTATCACTGTTAGGGAAATCTTTAAAACCTAGAGATTAGTTAGAGTCAAATTATTCTAAGGATAAGTATTAATATTAGTTGCTTAATTACATATTTAAGTTTTACTTAAAATTAAACCTAAAGTTACTGCTACAATAAATTTACTTTATTTCTTACAAGTAGTTTACTTAAATGATATTATATTTTCTAATCTAATTAATTGTTTAAAAATTTAATCTATTTGGCGGTTTAGAAGTTCGTCCATATCGGGTAACATAGAAATCGTCATTATTATTATCAATATTGTTTTGTTTATTTTGAATATGTTCGAAAGAGGTGGAGCAGTTAGGTAAGTTATTATTGTTTATTGATTTCTGGGCGTTTTTTGGATCAACTTTAATTTGATGACGATTTCTAGTTATGACTTTGCCAGAGTCAAATAATTTTATTTTGTAACTTCGCGGATTTTTATTTTTTTGAATAATAAGCCCCGGTAGGTTAAAACAACCTTTATTTTGTACCAAAACATTTTGATTAATATGCAAGTCGGGTAATGCCTTGGTTTTTCTGTCAAAATATTTTTTTTGCGTTAATTGTTTGTTTTTAAGAATTTTGATATGAGATTTAGAAGAAATAATTTTAGGTTTTAAATGTTTTTTTGGCATGGGTAAAATACTTTTTAGGTTTCTGTGTAGCAAAAGTTGAGCGGGAGAATGATAATTGTTATCAAGGGGGGTATTACGTAATTCTAACAAAGCAACGTAGGGGTCGGTTTTTTCATACATGCACTTTTTTAAAACAGATTTTACAGTACCGACAGCTCGTTCTACCTGGCCATTTGATTGTATAAAGTAAGGGCTACTGGTTTTATGCTCAAAGTCCCAGTCCACTGCGAATTTCTGAAATATATGTGAGGAAAATTGGGGTCCATTGTCAGAAATTAATACATCGGGTATACCAAAAAGAGAAAAAATGCGTTTGAGGTGAACAATAACATTTTCTGAGGACGTATTACTTTCTAGACAACTGACTTCAGTAAATTTAGAGTAATAATCGATTATTATAAGGTAGTTTTTGTCGTGCAAGGTAAAAAGATCCACACCCACTTTTTCCCATGCTCGTTTCGGAATTTTGTGACACAGTAATGGCTCCTTAGGTGGACTTTTAGAAAATATCACGCAAGATCTACAATTTGAAATTAAATTGTCTATGTCTTGTGACATGCTAGGCCAGTAAACAAGGGAGCGTGCTCTATTTTTTGTTTTTTGCCTACCTAAGTGACTTGAGTGCAATTTAGATAAGAAATCCTTTTGTAAGGAGTGTTTAATGCAGAGGCGCCAACTTCGGGGGTGCTCGGGGGCTCGGGCACCCACAGGAGAGCTACACGTGGGTGCTGGGCACCCATGGGTGCCGCGGTCCTCTTTTCACTAACTTATGGCATTAAATAAATGAAAATCACAAACATCACCATAAAATTATCAAAAGGTTTGTTGATTCAAAACTACAAGTTTATGAATTTTTTGTCGGATTTTATCAAACTGCTTCCACCTCGTCCGAAACGCTCTTCAAAATAGTATGCGATGTTCTTCAAAGATTTGACTTAAATACAAAAAATTGTCGTGGACTATGTCCAAATGGAGCTGCTAATGTAAGTGGTGCTTTCACAGGACTTCAAGCACGTTTGCAGTTGTTGCAGCACGTTGACCAGAAAGCAATACACGTCCACTGCTTGACCCACTCTCTGAATCTTGTTGTTCAAGAGTCTTTGAAGCAAGCTTCAAAAGTTAGAGACTAAGTACGTGGCTATAATTAGGAGCTCATAGTTTTACTGAAAAGCTCTCCAAAACCCCAAGCATGTTTTCAAAATCTTCAGTCGATTGAGTCAGCAGGGGAAGAAAATTCATCTTGGTCAGTACACGTTACTCTTCGCCCTTCTTGTCTAACACTATGGTATTGCAGAGTATCGTCGCTAAAAACAGTCCTACATACAATGAACTATTAATGTTTTAAGCATGATTGAAAAGGAGAAAACAGATGCTGGAGTCAAAGCAAGGGGTTTTGTGAAAAACTTCTCTTCTTTTGAATTTGTTTTCATAACAAAAATGTTAATTACTGTTTTCAATAAAATCAAAATTCTTAATGTTTCTTTGCAACGAATGAGACTTCATTTACGCAAAGCTCTGAAGAATGGCGAAGACGTAACACAAGTTATTGCTTCGTTTGGGACCGAGGAAAATTTTGAACATCTCTGGATGGAAAGTATGGATTTCGCCAAATAACTGGAAGAAGCTTCAAGAGAACGAAAAAGACCGAAGCGTCTGGACAAAGGGCCTGATGTTCATCGTTTTTCTACAGCACATGAGTTTCACGGACACATGTATTACGAAATAATAGACACTACAGTCACTTGCATTAAAGATCGTTTTAATAAATCTTGTACGATACATTTGCAAAAACTGGAACAATTCCTTTGTCAAAGAGGGTCAAGCATTGACGAATTATATGGATATATTTTTGGACAGTCTAAAAATGTGAAACTTGAAAACTTAAGTGATGTCGTAGATTTCCTGAGACCCGAAGAAAACGAGTTGATATTTCAATTAATACCAGAAGTGACAAAACTTGAACGAATTATGCTAACTATTTCAGTGTCGACTTGTACTGATGAAAGATCTTTCTCAGGATTAAGAACTAAAACTTATTTAAGAAGCACAATGACTCAACGTCGCCTAAACGATTGTGCTGTGGTGAATATAAATAGGGAAGTAGTTGACCAGATCAGTTCTTATGTTATTGCTGACACATTTATTAGACGATCAACTGTTCGACAAAATACTTTCATGATGAGTCAACATTATTAATTATTTTAAAGGTTTCAACGATTTTTAATAAAGTAATTTATAGAAGCCCTATGGTATGAAATTAATTTTTTATTATATATTTATTTCCCCTTATCCCTTCTCAGCGCCTCTTGAATTTATGAGAATCTGGAACCTGGAACCCGCATGGGCACCCACACGGATCTTGAAAACCTGGCGCCCCTGGTTTAATGATTAGCTTATTGTTTTTATAGAGTAAGTTGTTACAAAAAGTAATTTCGTGTCGGTTTGAGTAATAAGGTTTGAGGTCATCATTAATGTTATGTCTATTAGTAGGCCAGCCGTTTTTTGTGTGGTTAATAAGTTTCATAAGTACGGGATCTTTTTTAGTTGCAATCTTTATATTTTCTAATTTTTTATCTGAAATCGGAAGGTTAGTTTAGATTGACAGATTTTGCGCTTCAATTTTTTCATCTAGTTCTTTGTCAATTTTTGTATTTTTTACATTAAAATCGTGGGCGCGTGATAGTGCATCGGCTATAGGCAATTGTGTTCCCGGTTTATAAATTAATTTAATATTGTATTGTTGAATTTGAAGCAGCATTCTTTGAAGACGCATTGGGCATGAGTTGAGGGGTTTTCGGATAATAGAAATTAGGGGCTTATGGTCCGTTTCTACCGTCACTTTGATGAAAGCGCAAACACGAGTAAGTTATCGCGTACATCTCTTTTTCAATTTGAGCCCAATTTTTCTGCGTGTCGGTAAGAGATTTTGAGATGTAATAAACCGGCAAATTGTCTTGTAGAAGCACCGCGCCTATAGCACTCGAAGATGAATCTACTGACTTTACTGGCTTATTGCTATCAAAGAACTGCAAAATGGGGTTTTGTGTTATGTTGTTTTTTAGTCGATTAAAATGTTGTTCCTGTTTTGCACCCCAGTGCCAGGCTATGTCCTTTTTAAGCAATACACGCAAGTGTTCCGTTTTTAAAGACATGTTAGGAATGAACTTGGAAACATAGGTGATTATACCCAAAAATCTTTCTACGTCTTTTCTAGATTCCGGGGTTTTAAAGTTTTTTATTGCTACAATTTTTTCGCTATCGGGTTCTGTGCCGTTTCTGGAAATTGTGTGACCCATGAATTTAATTTTTTCGATTCCAAATTCGCATTTATTAAAGTTTAATTTCAAATTAATTTCACGCGCTTTGTCTAGTACTTTTTTTAGTCTACTGTCGTGTTCCTTTCTCGTGCGTCCCCATATTAGAAAATCGTCGATATAAGAAGCGACTCCTTCTAAGTGATCAAAATGTTGTTTTATAATTTTTTGAAAGACCTCCGAGGCTGGAGTGATTCCATATGGCATTCTTAAAAACCTGTACCTTGTACCAAATGGAGTATTGAATGTGCATTTTATGGAACTTTCATAATCTAATTTTACTTGCCAGAAAGCCTGACTGGCGTCTAATTTAGAAAAATATCTTGCATTTACCAATTTTGAGGTTATTTCATCAATAGTCGGTAGTGGAAAAATTTCACGAATGATAGCCTGATTGAGATTTTTTGGGTCGATGCAAATTCTTAGGTCCCCGTTAGGTTTATGTACCAAAACCAAGCTATTTACCCATTCGGTTGGTTCATTCACTTTTGCGATAATTTTATTTTTTTTTTCGAGATCCTTTAGTAGGTTTTGTAAATTATTTTGGAGAGAGAAAGGTACTTTTCTAGGAGCATGAATAACTGGTTTTATGGTTGGGTCTACATTAATGTGAAATTTTTTACATTTTATTGCCCCAATTCCTGTAAAAATGTCTTGAAATTCTGAGAAAATGTGATTGTAACTGTTATTTTCTACAGAACCAATATATTTGAGCAAGTTTAGTCGTTCACAGTCACTTTTTCCCAAAATAAGTGACTATATAAAAAGTTATATAGTCACTAAAATCTTTGTACTTGCACAACAAGGAGCACTTACCTAAAATGTCAATTTTTGAACCTGTATAAGTAGTAATTTTTGAATTTGAGGACACTAAGTTATTTTTATGAATGTTTAAATTATTCAGATATTTGATAGGAATGGCATTAATTTGAGCACCAGTATCTAACTTAAAATTAATTGAAGTATTATTATGAACATTTAGAGTGACATTCCAATCGTATTTTTTGTCTTGATTTACAGTCATGATATAGTCTATGCAATTGTTATTCGAATTGTCCGACACACATGAGCTACTGGAGTCAGAATAAAAGTTTATTTCATTAATTTTAGACCTGCAACATTTTGCGAAATGATTTAATTTGCCGCAGTTTCGACAGTTATGGCCAAAAGCAGGACATTGGTTAAGTCCATGCTTTGTCCCACAATTGCGGCATACAAACTTACCCTGTGTGTCTCTGAATTGGCTTCCTCGCTTTTGAATTGAACGACTTTGATTGGAATTTGGCTGACGTCGTTGGTAATGACTGCCAACGAAGCCGGAATCCGAGGCGGCGTGCCTCGCTCTCCTGTCATCGTGACGACTTCCTGTAGCGGCCATTTTGGACGAACCATGTGCATGGAAGTTGACTTTTTGGATCGACATGGATGACATTTCACCTGTGAAGCACCGAAGTTCAGTTTTGGCTCGTTCCGCCGCCTTGCAAATTGATACAGTCTTGGAGAGATCTAAGTCTTTAATTTGAAGGAGTCTATCTTTGACAGCAATATCAGTGATGCCTAAGATTAACCGATCTTTAACCAGGCTATCGCGTAGGGTTTCAAATTCACACGTTGAACTCAAGTGTTGTAGTTCAGTGACGTAGACTTCAATAGACTCACCCTCTCGTTGATTTCTTAGGAAAAAGACATGTCGCTCATAGGTGACGTTCTTTTCTGATTTGAACTGTGCCTCGAATTTCTTAACTATTTCTTCGTAATTCATTTTTTGACAATCTTCTTCGAATATGAAATTGTTGTAGATTCTTAGGGCATGGTCTCCAATTGTGGTAAGTAGGAGAGATGCCCTGTATTCAGAAGATTTTTTTGTGGCTTCAATAGCCTTTAAGTAAAATTCAAATTTTTGTTTGAAAAATTTCCATTTTTCATCGAGTTGACCCGTTGCATCCATTGGCGATGGCGGCGAAATTCCAGAAGCCATTTTACTTGCCACGTTGGATTTCATACGTAACTTCTTAGTAGTTGTAACACTGACACAGATTTGTGACACTGAGTTGGTTTAGAGAGTTTATAAAACACGAATTTAGATTCTTAGCTACGAATTTATTTTTATTGACCGGCCTGTTCGCAGCGCCATGTCATGTCTACGTAAATAAAACACCAGCGTTAGTTGGAGACTGAAGACTCTCTTTATTTAAACATTCATACAGGACGAAGAATGAGTGGGGGTAGTATAGTCGCGGACTTATACATGTAGTAATATGACACATAACATCATTAAAAATAAATATAGAATTTGGTTTAGCATCTGATGGTTCCACAATGTTATTTGCGTCGCTAAAAGCTTAGTAGCCAAGACCTTTGATTAGTGATAAAATATTCTTTAAATATTCATATTCTGGTTGATAGAGCGACTTTGAGTAATAAACATTTTCGAAACGCAGTCCCAAGGGGTGGGTAAGCAGTGAAATTATAACATTTGTTTTTCCACAGTTCAAAGGTCCTATTTTTTTTTATCTTCCGACAGTCCACGAAGACCGAAGTCTAAGTACTATGTACCGTGGGTGTACTGGGGAATCGACTCACACATTCAGAGCTGGAAACATCCGTAGGGATTTCACCAGCCCTTTAAGAGGCTGTGTGGGGTGGTACCACCTCGGTCGAGGAAGAATTCCTCTACCACCTTCCAACAGCAATCACAAAATGTCCATGGTCGAAGCGGGATTCGAACCCGCGCCTCTCGGTTGCAAAGCTGGCGCCGTACCAACTCTGACACCGGAGACCCGTTCTATTAATAATCCACGAATAGATGATGATACCAAAGGGCAATGTCTCTTAAATAATTTCTGTTCCTGCCCAAATCCAACCTTTACATCGAGATTATCGACGGGAAGTTTTTGTTTAAGACTGACGATACGCATCTTAACAAAATTTATATTTTATACTGAACATTCACGTAAACTATCATTCAGATGTCGCTCGTCAAACGAAGTGGACGGTCTCGTTTATCAAGTAAGACTGGAAGCGGTATTGTTAATTCTGTAATTAATAGACTACCGTTCGAGTTACACATTCCAGGCTATCAGTATTGTGGGCCTGGGACGAAAGTAGTAAAACGTGTGGCAAGAGGTGATCAAGGAATTAATTCTTTGGATGTCGCATGTAAAAACACGATTTAGCTTATTTGCGTAATACTGAAAATTTAAGTGCTCTCCACCAAGCAGATCACGAGTTTGAGCAAAGCGCCTGGAAAAGAGTAAAATCTAAAGAATCTAGCGCTAGTGAAAAAGTTTCAGCTTGGTTGGTAACCAACATTATGAAAGCGAAACAACGTTTTGGTATGGGTGTATCATCATCATCAAAATCGAGAAAACCATGTATTAGAGGTAAACGTCGCTTCCACTTCCACAGCCGCCGCCACACTAAACTTTCTAAAGGCAAAGCCGTCGGTAAACACAAGCGATTACACAAAGTGGCTTTTGGATCATCTATTAGACGACCTGTTCGAGCAGAATTGTTAAAAGCTGCTGGGAAAAATCTTATCGAGAAAAATATCATGAAACCATCAAAAATAGCTGCAGTAGTTGCACGAAAATCCCTACGAATAGCTGGTGGCAAACGAAGACTTGGGGAATATTACCATTAATACCAATATTTGCAGGACTGTCAGCTTTAGGTTTATTAGCTGGTGATGCAGCTTGCATTGTACGTGCCGTAAAAGCAGTAAAAAAGTAGACTGCAGAAAAAATAGGTTCTGGAGTACATCTCAGTTCGAGGGGAAATGGATTATATTTGAAACCATATCGAACAGGTTTGGGATTATTTATAAACAACGGCAAAAATAAGAAATCCAAAAACTGATAGAATCCCTACCTCTAAGACCACTATCCAACATTGATATAGAAAAGTATGCCTTAAAAATGAAACTATCACACTTTCGAGGCGCATATATGAGAGATTCATTACCTGTACGCGGTCCCAAACATAATGAGGCCGCTGTTATAAATTTGGATAGTATGTCGGGTGTAGGGACTCATTGGGTAGCATATAGAAAAAGCATTTCTGATGTAACATACTATGATAGTTTCGGTGATTTACCCCCACCTATGGAATTGGTACCATATCTGCAGATGGGTTTCGAAGCGACGAAGAATATTTACTATACATATGACCGTCAACACGAATTTGGAACAGTCTGGTGTGGACATTTGTGTTTGAAGTTTCTTTAACAATCATAAAAATGATGTCTTTGACACCCCAAATGGGACGAGACAACGACGCTAAAATGTTCTTTGGTTGCCTGTCGCCAAGTCGGCGGATTACAAAAAATGACTGTTGAACAGTTAGAAAACTTGCCCAAGGAAGTGTTGATTGCATTAGCTCCAAATGAAATAGCACTAGTTTGGGATAATTTGCCTTATCATCTAAAAAGTGACGTCGATATTTTGAAATATCAATATTGTTTCGAACATTATAATAGCAATAATTCAGATTCGGATAAAGGTGATGGACCAGCACCTAAAAAATATTTTGTTGTTATTGCAAAATTAATTACGTGAAAATAAAGACTGAAAACAGTTTAAAAACATCTAGAGGAATAAAGCAACGCTTCAGCTTAATTCCATTTAACTGTTGCAAACAGCAATAAAATAGCTACACAAATTGTTTCGTCGTCAGTCATGTCTTACACATTCACTCTAACAGGACCTTCAAGTGTCCTAAGTGCGTATTTTTACCCACCCATTGAGTTAAATACAACATGCAAATATGGACTTGCACTGCTGGGATTTTACACATATAATTCAATATTTAATGTTGACGAAAGCAACAATTCATTCGCATACATAAAAATGGTGGCACAGAACCAAAGCATTTAAGGACTGAACCTGGAGCTTATGAAGTTAATGAAATTGGGAAGACTATCCTTGCAGCTTTAAAAAAAAATCAAGTATTAAAGACGGCCATTAAAATGTGGTCTGAAATCAGAATTCGACATTGATTTTAGAGGAGCTAACACTATTGGTAAAATGCTGGAATTTGACTCAGTAGTGTTAAAAAGCGGAGAAAAACATGAATTAAGTAGTATTGTGGATATAATGAAAGTGCGCATTATACGTGTGGATTGTAATATAATTTCCGGGGCATACCTGAATTCTTTGGAAAGTTATACATTATTTGAATTTGATATTGATGTGGAACCTGGTTACAAAATCTCCAAAGAGCCACAAAATAATATTTACATGCCGATAATGCCAGACGGTCGTCAGTTTATCGAGAACATTACTCTACGCATCCTCGATGATAGAGGCGATTTGATTAATTTTCGAGGTTTGAAAATTATTGTTATACTAGAGTTGAAAAAATCACATAATTATGGATTTTTGCTTTAACCGCCTACTGCATATGCTGTCAACCATTCAAGATTCTGTTAAACGATATAAAAGTAAACAGACAACACAGTCAAGGTTCATTCATAAGCCAGATGGACGATCAAAAACACATCCGCACAGCAATCAACAGCTCTCCGTGAAAGATTGCAAATTTCTAAAAGCGATTGGTTTGAAAGTGAGAAGAAAAATTAGAAAATGATAGCCGCCAGTAGTGACAAAATCAAAGTTTTTACCGAACCCATTTTTGATAACTCCATTATTAGCTTTCAAGAACATACTTATAAACCTTATGATTCTCGCAACTCTGATGAAATTCATATTCCTGTACACTTTCAAGATATCATTTTGGATATATCGGATAGTTACACTTACATTTAAACCAAAAGATGGTGCTAAAATACGTTATCTATCAAATAATGCCATCGCCTTTCTATTCGATGAATGTCGTTATGAAATGGGAGGGGAGCAAGTTGCTGTTGTTCGAAAACCCGGAATCACCACAACACTGAAGACTATGGTGTCATTGGGTGCTGCACAAAATAGATCTCTCATGGCATGTGGATGGAGTCTAGATGAAGCAAATCAAGGTATATTAGATTCCACAAGTAACGTGTTCTCCGGCAAGCTTCCTCTAAAATATCTCATGGGTTTTGATGAGGATTACTCAAAAGGTATTTTTAATGTCAAGCAAGAGTTCATTTTATTTATTGCCCGCACTTTCAACAATTGCTATATTGGTGAAGTAGATGTGGGTATTTCTATTGAAAAAATTGAATGGAAAATTCGTCACATTATTCCAGATGATCGACAGAAGTTAAAGATATTGTCACGCATGGAAGTAATGGAAACGTTCCAATGGCTTACCGTAAATGGGATCTTTACGAGAGTAGTTATCTTTCACCGGTATCAGATCAATCCAATCCATGGATATATATCCATTTTACATGGTTATATATGGATATACTGCATTCAATTCCAGGAAATGCCATCAAATCCATACACCAAATCCCCCCACTCTTTCACCCCACCAAATCCCCCCACTCTTCACCCTATCACTTCCCCCCACTCTTCACCCTACCACATCCTACCACTCTTATATCAAATCCATTCCTCCTACCCGCCACACCACTTTTATTGCTATAAATTCTCAATATTTGCAGTATTTAACACAATTCACAATGATGTCTGTAGCAGTCCCTATTGATTATTCATGGGACACAGAACATTGCGAAAGCTATAATCCACAAGACTACATACAAAATAATTTAATTTTACGAAAACCTCCACCTAATCTATCTAAGGGTGCTAAAAAATGTTTCGAACTGAACAGAGAAAAAAAGTTCAAGAATTGGAAGCAGAAAAGGAAAACTATGTCTTGCCCAACAGCAAATGTAATGTTTAGTCATGTAAGCGGAAAGAAAACCTTGATAGATTTTACTACAGAAGAACTAGAAATGTTACCTTTGGAATATCTAATTAATTATGCAGATCCTTTGGAGCTCTTGGATGTATGGGGAAAATTACCAATGTCTTATAAATCGAGTTTTGATCTTCAAATTAAATTACCATGTTTTTTTCATTATAATCGTCCTGACTGGAGCACACAATTCGATGGTCCTCCTGTATCCCAGAAATCATGTTTCGTGTGCTATAGAAACATAAAGTAGACTAATAGATAAACATTTACTTGTATTTTAATGTATTTTTTTATAAATGTCACACAAATAATTAGAAGTATTATTCATTAATCCATGGATTTACAGCATCCCACCACCACCAAATCCCCCCACTCTAAATCGTTAAACATCATTACACAAAGCTTCACTCATTTCATCGTATTACAGCGCGTTACTTAAAAGGGTAAGTGCGGTTAAAACGCAAGTGTTGTACTAATTCGAACAATACACAGGTCAATACAGACCCCATATGTAGAGCGGTAGACCCGCCCAAAACAACAATTTTTTTATTTGTGGCTTCACTATTGGAGTTATATTCTTAAAAGTGGGTGGGTTGGAATGTACACACCAAAGTATATCTCCTAACACTCCGTGCGCATGTCTAGCACGCTCGGTGTGCGCGTGGTACGCATTTTGGTCTACTGCGCATATAAAAAAATGACGGCTCAAAAAAAAAAAACTCCCAGACAAAAAAAAAACTCCCAGACAAAAAAAAAAAAAACTCCAAAAAAACGCAGGCGGCAAAAAACTCCCCTCTCCCCTCTCCTCTCTCCTCTCAGGAGCTTCCAAAGGAGCTTCCAAAGGAGCTACCAAATCCTACCACTCTTATATCAAATCCAGCTCCACAGGAGCTTCCAAATGAACTTTAAAAACTCCCCCCACTCCTCTCCCAACTCCTTTACATCTGCGCAATACGGATGCGCATGGGCATGTGTGGCAAATGTGATTTTTAATGAAGATCAATGGATTTCCTTCCTTAATAATCAAGGAATTATGTTAAGTTTCATTTATTCCAACAGCACCGGGTGGCAACCCATGAAGGGAAATGGTTATGAGATTCACTTTGTGTTTATTGGTGATGCAAGAATAATTAAGATTACACAAGATGGAGGTAATGAAGTATTCCTTGCTGGTGATACCATAAATGAATTAGTGAACTTGGCAAATTTAATCAAATATCGTGTTGATATCTTAAAAAACCAGGAATTTTCCAAATATTACAATATTTTAGTTAGTGGAATGTCTATGAAAAATGGCGATTTGTTAAAAAATGTATATGATGTTATTTCACCTATGGAAAATAGTTTAAATGTTTGCTGTGTTTTAGAATTATTAAACTTTTACTCAGATTGTGTTCTGGAGGATATAGAAACATTCGTATGTAATGAATTTGTAAAAAGTTGTATTGAAAATAAAAATGTATAGGTATATTTTTCTTTTTATTCCGCCCACCTCCTAAATTAATTTTTAAAGCTCTGAACTTACTTTAAGTGTCACATACTCATACAAGATGTGGTTAGCATATACATCTCAACGAGTAGCATATAACCTAACAAGCGCTATAGATAATCTATCACAACACTTTAGTAACTTAAAATTTGATGCTGTCCATGAAGCCGAGTATGGATTCGAAAGATTTTATACATATGATATGGAAAGAAAGGATGAAAAAGCTGCAGAAGCCTGTAACACATATTTTCATACTTCTGATCTCTCTCTTATGTTAACCGCGTGGCAACCCATGAATGAGAATCACTTTGTGTTTATTGGTGTTGCAAGAATAATTAAGATTACACAAGATGTTGGTAATGAAGTATTCCTAGCTGGTGATACTATAAATGAATTAGTAAACTTGACAAATTTAATCAAATATCGTTTTGATATCTTAAAAACCAGGAATTTTCCAAATATTTCAATATTTTAGTTAGTGGAATCTCTATGAAAAAATGGTGATTTGTTAAAAAATGTATATGATGTTATTTCACCTATGGAAAATAGTTTAAATGTTTGTAGTGTTTTAGAATTATTAAACGTTTATTCTGATTGCGTTGGGAAGGATGTAGAAACGTTCGCATGTAGTGAATTTGTAAAGACTTGTATTGAAAAATAAAATTTTAAAATATATTTTTCCTTTTTATTCCTCCCACCTCCTATTCCTCCCACCTCCTATCCTAAATTATTATTTAAAGCTCTGAACTTATTTTAAGTCTCACATACTCATACAAGATGTGGTTAGCATATACATCTCAACGAGTAGCATATAACCTAACAAGCGCTATAGAGAATCTATCACATGACTTTAGTAACTTAAAATTTGATGCTGCCCATGAAGCCGAGTATGGATTCGAAAGATTTTATACATATGATGAATGCATGGATATGGAAAGAAAGTATGAAAAAGCTGCAGAAGCCTGTAACATATATTTACATACTTTTGATATAAGAACTTTTCTGCAAACCATAAAGGAAATGGGATTTGAGGAGCATTTGGGTGAAGTAAAACAGTTTATTCCACAAGACATCATTGAAGAAATATTTGAAACCTAATTTATATCAAATAAAAAACTTTATTTCATTTATGTGTTTTATTCAATCATTAAATAATTATTATATAAATTGTATACATTAGTAAGTGCACATATACATGGTGATTTAGAATGATAAAAACAATGAGCTTCTCCTTCTTGTAACGATGGATTTTCATCAAGTTCCATGACTGGTTTTAATGAATATTTTCGAATGTATTCGGATTTCTCTCTCCTTTTTACTACCTCTCCTATGCCACCTCTCTCTTATGCTACCTCTCTCTCGCTTTTACTAGCTCTCTCCTCTCTCTTATGATACATACCACCTCTCTCTCTTATGTTAATTTCTCGCTCTCTCCCTATGCTACTTCTTGCATACAAGCTGCCGTTTTACCATTTGTTTCAAACATTACATAGTTCTAACGTATAAAAAAGAATGTACAAGAAGATATAAAATGTCTATTTTTTCTGAATTTGGTTTCAGATTTTTCCAATTTATCTTTATAATATTGTTTATTACCTATACCAAATTTAAATTAGATTTATCAGCCACATCGCCAGCTAAAAGCTTGGTTTTTCTCTTCCGAGCCAGAAAACGATTTCTTCCATGCCTAATTACACACTCTTTATGTTTCCCAACTAATACCTCCAAATGAGTGCCATTCGACTTATCATTAACTCAGTCCTCCCAAGAAAACTCTCTTATTTATTTTCTATCGATACTTGCACGGATTTTGCTTTGAAGACCTCACCGCTATAATTATCATCCTTAATTGTTTATAATAGAACAACAAAAGGCGTGTTACGTATGCAAGGACCTCCAGATTATGGATCAAAATTGTCTGCAGACGTTTTTCCCTGCCCCATCCCAATCTTCAATCCTTTAAATCCTGTGTCAATAGATCACATTTTCCTTCTCTCTTCAGACTCCCACGACACATTAGTACTTAGGCTTGAAGTTTTCGTGGACTGTCTCAGATAAAAAAGCCAAGTGTTTCACCTTTATTTGTGAAAAGACAATATTTTGATGTGGAATAAATAATGCATTTTTGAGCTTTTTCTAAGACCGATATCTTTCAAAAATCCTGCTCTTGATGGTAGTTTTCGACTGAACAAACTCCTGGCAACGCATAACTTGTCAACTAGAACACCTTACTTTAAACCAATACTGAATCTAAACTTTCCTAGTGAATCTGAACGTTTATGTCGACAACACCAAAAAAGTATTAATCCAGTACACTTTGACGCTAAGAAATGAAACATCCTTTGAAGCTATTTTTAATAAATTTGATCTTAGATCGGTACACTTAATTGTAGCAGCTCGAAAAGGCGGATTAAAACTTTGTTCTTTAACTTGATGCATCCCAGAATAATATAATGACAACTTGTGTTACTATCTTTATTTAACCCATCAGTGTACATCTTACCTAGTAAAAACATTATTGCATTCACAACTAAAACTATTAATAAAACTCAATTCCAAGTTGCTCCAGTTCTCTTAAAATACTCATAATTTCAGGTGTATTAATGCCATCCGTATTATTCTCTTCCAAACATCGAAATTGGTCTATCATGTCATTGACATCTGTGTACTCTAGGATAGGACTCTCCGTCTAACTTCCTGAAGCCCTCCTCCCCATTTTTCTACTTCGTAGTTCCCATCGCTAGTGTCTTCGATTAATTTTCTCCTTTGGATTTCGTTTTGAAATTTTAAAAATTTTAAATATTTCGTATTTTTCTTTTTAGGCACTATATTATTCAATTCTTTATAAGTGCTTCGGGGAGGAAATAGCTTTTTAATAATATTTACATACTTCCAACCAGACGATGAACTAATGCGTTCACACCGTTTAAAGTTTCTTTTGTGGGCATTTGTTAGAACTAAAATGTTTCTATATTGTAAGAGGTCGTTATCGGTGTACTCTACAGGGTGTTCCTCAGTCAGGAGATTTAGGAGACCATCTGTTAACTTAAACTCTTTCTCACTAATAATTAGAGTATTTCCTTTAAAAACAGCTGGCACATTTCCAAGAAACCAACTGGAGCACACCTCCCGAAAACCAAACACGTTTTTATTTGACATTTCCATCAACTTTAAAGTTATTTTGCTGATAGCCATCTTATCTCTTTGATATCTAACTTGATAATGAAGCTTTCTTAGTGATAGTAGGATATTTATTAACACGTAATGGCGTCGTAAAATAGACGTAACATAGACGTAACATAGACGTAACATAGACGTAACATAGACGTAACATAGACGTAACATAAACGTAAAATGGTATATGGCCTGTTTTTACCTGGTTTTCAGCTGGTTTTAGCTGTTTTAGCTGGTTTTTAGCTGTTTTTAGCTGTTTTTAGGAAGAGTCTTTTCTATCAGTTAAAAAAATAGAATATTTCTTAACGAGGGAAAAAACACAATTTACACTCGTGTGGCATCATCCCGAGCCGAAGGCGAGGGATGATCGAACGCCACACTCGTGTGGCATCATCCCGAGCCGAAGGCGAGGGATGATCGAACGCCACATTCGTGTGACATCATCCCGAGCCGAAGGCGAGGGGTGACCGAACGCCACACTCGTGTAAATTGTGTTTTCTCCCTCGTTAAGAAATATTCTATTTTTTTAACTGATAGAAAAGACTCTTCCTAAAAACAGCTAAAAACAGGTAAAAACCAGCTAAAACAGCTAAAACCAGCTGAAAACCAGGTAAAAACAGGCCATATACCATTTTACGTTTATGTTACGTCTATGTTACGTCTATGTTACGTCTATGTTACGTCTATGTTACGTCTATGTTACGTCTATGTTACGTCTATGTTACGTCTATTTTACGACGCCATTACGTGTTAATAAATATCCTACTATCACTAAGAAAGCTTCATTATCAAGTTAGATGTCAAAGAGATAAGATGGCTATCAGCAAAATAACTTTAAAGTTGATGGAAATGTCAAATAAAAACGTGTTTGGTTTTCGGGAGGTGTGCTCCAGTTGGTTTCTTGGAAATGTGCCAGCTGTTTTGAAAGGAAATACTCTAATTATTAGTGAGAAAGAGTTTAAGTTAACAGATGGTCTCCTAAATCTCCTGACTGAGGAACACCCTGTAGAGTACACCGATAACGACCTCTTACAATATAGAAACATTTTAGTTCTAACAAATGCCCACAAAAGAAACTTTAAACGGTGTGAACGCATTAGTTCATCGTCTGGTTGGAAGTATGTAAATATTATTAAAAAGCTATTTCCTCCCCGAAGCACTTATAAAGAATTGAATAATATAGTGCCTAAAAAGAAAAATACGAAATATTTAAAATTTCAAAACGAAATCCAAAGGAGAAAATTAATCGAAGACACTAGCGACGGGAACTACGAAGTAGAAAAATGGGGAGGAGGGCTTCAGGAAGTTAGACGGAGAGTCCTATCCTAGAGTACACAGATGTCAATGACATGATAGACCAATTTCGATGTTTGGAAGAGAATAATACGGATGGCATTAATACACCTGAAATTATGAGTATTTTAAGAGAACTGGAGCAACTTGGAATTGAGTTTTATTAATAGTTTTAGTTGTGAATGCAATAATGTTTTTACTAGGTAAGACGTACACTGATGGGTTAAATAAAGATAGTAACACAAGTTGTCATTATATTATTCTGGGATGCATCAAGTTAAAGAACAAAGTTTTAATCCGCCTTTTCGAGCTGCTACAATTAAGTGTACCGAACTAAGATCAAATTTATTAAAAATAGCTTCAAAGGATATTTCATTTCTTAGCGTCAAAGTGTACTGGATTAATACTTTTTTGGTGTTGTCGACATAAACGTTCAGATTCACTAGGAAAGTTTAGATTTAGTATTGGTTTAAAGTAAGGTGTTCTAGTTGCCAGGAGTTTGTTCAGTCGAAAACTACCATCAAGAGCAAGATTTTTGAAAGATATCGGTCTTAGAAAAAGCTCAAAAATGCATTATTTATTCCACATCAAAATATTGTCTTTTCACAAATAAAGGTGAAACACTTGGCTTTTTTATCTGAGACAGTCCACGAAAACTTCAAGCCTAAGTACTAATGTGTCGTGGGAGTCTGAAGAGAGAAGGAAAATGTGATCTATTGACACAGGATTTAAAGGATTGAAGATTGGGATGGGGCAGGGAAAAACGTCTGCAGACAATTTTGATCCATAATTTGGAGGTCCTTGCATACGTAACACGCCTTTTGTTGTTCTATTATAAACAATTAAGGATGATAATTATAGCGGTGAGGTCTTCAAAGCAAAATCCGTGCAAGTATCGATAGAAAATAAATAAGAGAGTTTTCTTGGGAGGACTGAGTTAATGATAAGTCGAATGGCACTCATTTGGAGGTATTAGTTGGGAAACATAAAGAGTGTGTAATTAGGCATGGAAGAAATCGTTTTCTGGCTCGGAAGAGAAAAACCAAGCTTTTAGCTGGCGATGTGGCTGATAAATCTAATTTAAATTTGGTATAGGTAATAAACAATATTATAAAGATAAATTGGAAAAATCTGAAACCAAATTCAGAAAAAATAGACATTTTATACCTTCTTGTACATTCTTTTTTATACGTTAGAACTATGTAATGTTTGAAACAAATGGTAAAACGGCAGCTTGTATGCAAGAAGTAGCATAGGGAGAGAGCAAGAAATTAACATAAGAGAGAGAGGTGGTATGTATCATAAGAGAGAGGAGAGAGCTAGTAAAAGCGAGAGAGAGGTAGCATAAGAGAGAGGAGTGGTAGGGAGAGGTGGCATAAGAGAGAGGTAGCATAAGAGAGAGGTAGCATAAGAGAGAGGTGGCATAGGAGAGGTAGTAAAAAGGAGAGAGAAATCCGAATACATTCGAAAATATTCATTAAAACCAGTCATGGAACTTGATGAAAATCCATCGTTACAAGAAGGAGAAGCTCATTGTTTTTATCATTCTAAATCACCATGTATATGTGCACTTACTAATGTATACAATTTATATAATAATTATTTAATGATTGAATAAAACACATAAATGAAATAAAGTTTTTTATTTGATATAAATTAGGTTTCAAATATTTCTTCAATGATGTCTTGTGGAATAAACTGTTTTACTTCACCCAAATGCTCCTCAAATCCCATTTCCTTTATGGTTTGCAGAAAAGTTCTTATATCAAAAGTATGTAAATATATGTTACAGGCTTCTGCAGCTTTTTCATACTTTCTTTCCATATCCATGCATTCATCATATGTATAAAATCTTTCGAATCCATACTCGGCTTCATGGGCAGCATCAAATTTTAAGTTACTAAAGTCATGTGATAGATTCTCTATAGCGCTTGTTAGGTTATATGCTACTCGTTGAGATGTATATGCTAACCACATCTTGTATGAGTATGTGAGACTTAAAATAAGTTCAGAGCTTTAAATAATAATTTAGGATAGGAGGTGGGAGGAATAGGAGGTGGGAGGAATAAAAAGGAAAAATATATTTTAAAATTTTATTTTTCAATACAAGTCTTTACAAATTCACTACATGCGAACGTTTCTACATCCTCCACAACGCAATCAGAATAAACGTTTAATAATTCTAAAACACTACAAACATTTAAACTATTTTCCATAGGTGAAATAACATCATATACATTTTTTAACAAATCACCATTTTTTCATAGAGATTCCACTAACTAAAATATTGAAATATTTGGAAAATTCCTGGTTTTTAAGATATCAAAACGATATTTGATTAAATTTGTCAAGTTCACTAATTCATTTATAGTATCACCAGCTAGGAATACTTCATTACCAACATCTTGTGTAATCTTAATTATTCTTGCAACACCAATAAACACAAAGTGATTCTCATAACCATTTCCCTTCATGGGTTGCCACGCGGTTAACATAAGAGAGAGATCAGAAGTATGAAAATATATGTTACAGGCTTCTGCAGCTTTTTCATACCTTCTTTCCATATCATATGTATAAAATCTTTCGAATCCATACTCGGCTTCATGGACAGCATCAAATTTTAAGTTACTAAAGTGTTGTGATAGATTATCTATAGCGCTTGTTAGGTTATATGCTACTCGTTGAGATGTATATGCTAACCACATCTTGTATGAGTATGTGACACTTAAAGTAACTTCAGAGCTTTAAAAATTAATTTAGGAGGTGGGCGGAATAAAAAGAAAAATATACCTATACATTTTTATTTTCAATACAACTTTTTACAAATTCATTACATACGAATGTTTCTACATCCTCCAGAACACAATCTGAGTAAAAGTTTAATAACTCTAAAACACAGCAAACATTTAAACTATTTTCCATAGGTGAAATAACATCATATACATTTTTTAACAAATCGCCATTTTTCATAGAGATTCCACTAACTAAAATATTGTAATATTTGGAAAATTCCTGGTTTTTTAAGATATCAACACGATATTTGATTAAATTTGCCAAGTTCACTAATTCATTTATGGTATCACCAGCAAGGAATACTTCATTACCTCCATCTTAAGTTACTCGCTAACATTCGAACAGTGCAGACGTGCTCAAAAATCGATCGGAAAATCAAAACAAAAAGTGGTGTCATCATCGCGAGTGATACCGGCGGCAAGCTTGTCGTAAGCTATCGCGAAATCTATGTCAAGTTCAAACGTTCGTCGTTTCACATTGACTGTCGACAAAGTTGCAAATTTGCAAAATAAGGACAATGCGCTCCAATTAAAAAGTTATAATAAAAACATAGGATTAGGGTTGGAATCCAACATGAAGGACGGCGGAGGACCATCTGTTTCGCCTCAAAATGAACAGTCAGCAAAAATTAAAACCTTAGAATCTCAGCTCAATGCAGCACTTAATGAGATTAAAGAGCTTAGAGAAATAATCGTTTCTTTGCAGCCCAAAAAAACTTATTCCCCAGTCAATTCAGACGAGGAAGAAGAAGTAGTAGCCCAGGAGACAGCATGGCTCCTACCCAAAAATAAGAGAAGAAAAAGAAAAGCCACTAGCTCGCCAGAAAAAGATGATAATATTTCCGAACCTAAATTAGCCACACCCAAAAATAAACAAGTTGTCCCAAAATCACAAAAACCACCACCTGTGATTTTAAGCAATGTGAAAAGCTATAAAAATATAAACCAGACACTAGAGTCAAAGAATCTTAAATTTAAAGCAAATTTAATGAATAATAACCAGCTAAAAATCAATGTAGACACCGAAATTGAATATAGAGATCTCACTGCCTTCATGAATAGCACCGACATGGAATGGCATACATTTGAAAGTAAGCAGACTAGGCCGCTAAGGGTGATGGCGAGAAACCTACACCCTTCGTGTGATCCACAAGACATCAAGGATGATTTATTGAGCAGAGGCTTTAAGATCCTTGAAGTCGTAAACAAAATAAAAAAGACAAAAGTTAAGGACGAGGTTAAAATAATCCCCCTACCCCTATTTATGCTAACCTTCCAAAACTCGGAAGATATCAAAAAAATATACGAAATTCAGTATATATGCCATATGAAAGTTAAAATTGAAGCGATAAGGAGCAATAATTTGATACCTCAGTGCAAAAAATGCCAAAGATATGAGCACACACAAAAATTCTGCAAACACGCAGTCACTTGTGTCAAATGCGCTGGGAATCACCTGACCTCCGAATGCACCAAGCCAAGGGAAACACCACCTAAATGTTCAAACTGCGGAGAGGCACATCCCGCAAACTACCGTGGATGCGTGGTAGCAAAAGAACTGCAGAAAAGACGAAATAACGCAAACAATGCAAGGAAACCACAAAATGGACAACCAAAAAATTTCACATCTAAAAATACTACCAAAGAGGTATCCTATGCACAGGCAGCACATGGCCCTAAATCTCAACCTGCACCAGTTCCGAATGAGCAACAGTCCATGATGCTAATGTTACAAAATATGATGAACCTTATGAACAAACTTTCAGAAAGGTTAGACAGACTGGAAACCAAAACTCGTGAAAAACCATAATGCATCAACAAGATCTAAGAATAGCAACTTGGAATGCTAATGGCATCCAAAACAGAATGCAAGAAATAGAAATATTTCTCAACACACAAAGTATTGATGTGTGTCTGGTCTCAGAAACACATTCAACAAATGAGACCTACCTAAAAATAAAGGGTTACCAAGTATACCAAACGATTCATCCCGACAATCAGGCACGTGGGGGAACGGCTGTTATAATAAAGAATAGCATTAATCATTATGAGCAATGCCCTATTAGGAGTGCAGAAGTTCAGTTAACAGCAATAGGAATTAAAACAAATAACACAACCAAACAGAGACTGACTGTTGCTGCAGTGTACTGTCCACCAAGGTATAACCTCAAGCAAACGGATTATAAAAACTTTCTACAGCATCTGGGAGACAGATTCATCGTGGGAGGTGACTACAATTCGAAACACATGGATTGGGGATCCAGATTAACAACTACAAAAGGTAAAGAACTTAGGGAAGCTATAAGGGAAACCGGATGCAACTTTCACACTACTGGTAAACCAACATACTGGCCTACAGATACTAATAAAATTCCAGATCTATTAGATTTTTTTATATCAAGAAAAGTGTCACCCAATTTTATTGATATTCAAGATAATTTTGACCTAGACTCCGATCACTCAGCTGTGATCTTAACTTTGAGCGAGAAAATAATTAGAAAAGAAAATAGGCCAACTTTGGTTAATAAAACTACTGATTGGAAAAGCTTTAGAAATGAACTGGAAAATAAAATTATCCTTAAAATCCAATTAAGAACCAAAGAACAATTAGAAGTAGCAGCTGAAAAGTTCAACAACATCATACAAAAAATAGCCTGGGACAACACAAAGGCGTACACTCAAAAAACAATGGGAAACAACTATCCAATGGAAATAAGAGAACTTGTCAAAGAAAAGAGAAGAGCCAGAAGGAGATGGCAACACACTAGGGATCCATCGGACAAAAATATTCTTAACAACAAAACTCAACAACTTAAACGAGAAATACAAAAACTTAGAGAAGAATCTATAAACAGCTACCTAGAAAATTTATCAGCTGATGAAGACAAGGATTTCTCCTTATGGAAGGCAACGAAAAAACTCAAAAGGCCAATCACCCAAGTGCCACCCATCAAATTAAGGGATGGTACTTGGGCAAGAGATAATAAGGAAAAGGCTGAAGCATTTGCAGAACATCTAGCCGAAATTTTTCAGCCAAACGATATCCAGTCCAATGTCAATATGGAAGAGTCTGTGAATATCCAAGAGAATGAAATAGCACTAGTCACTCCTAAAGAAGTAGCGAACGAAATCAAAAACAATTTAAGCGCCAAAAAAGCCCCTGGGTTTGACCTTATAACAGGAGAAATTTTAAAACAACTACCAAAAAAAGGTATAGTTATGCTGACTTACCTAATTAATGCAGCACTTAGATTAAAACACGTCCCTAGCGTCTGGAAAGTGGCTGAAGTCATTATGCTACCAAAACCAGGCAAACCACCGAATGAAGCCAAATCTTACAGGCCCATATCACTACTACCAATTATTTCAAAATTATTTGAAAAGCTTTTCTTAAAACGACTTAAGATTATAATAGAGAACAGTAACCTAATCCCAAATCATCAATTTGGCTTTAGATGCAAGCACTCCACGATAGACCAAGTCCATCGAATAACAGACATCATAGAAAGGGCACTAGAAGAAAAGCTAATCTGCTCAACTATCTTCCTTGACGTAGCTCAAGCTTTTGATAAAGTTTGGCACAAAGGGCTAATTAACAAATTAAACAGAATGTTACCAAAACAATATGTAGAGTTGCTAACCTCCTACATTACAGATAGAGTGTTCAGAATTAAACAGGAGGATGAATACTCCAAACTGAAGGAAGTTAAAGCAGGTGTGCCTCAAGGAAGCGTCTTGGGACCCGTCCTTTATTTACTGTACACTTGTGATCTCCCACAAACAGAAAAGGTAACTGTGGCTACATTCGCTGATGACACTGCTGTATTAGCAGTAGGAACAGACCTAGATGCAGTAACCAGACAACTCCAACATGCTAGCGACCAGATTTACAATTGGACCACAGACTGGAAGATTAAGCTTAATGAGCAAAAATCTATTTGTGTCAACTTTACCAACAAAAGAATAGGCAATCATCAACCAATTAACATAAATGGTATCATAGTTCCCTATGCAAATACTGCCAAATACCTGGGGATGACCTTAGATGCGAAACTAAGATGGAAGGAACATATCAGAACTAAACGCACTGAACTAGGGCTCAAATATAGACAGTTGTATTGGCTCTTGGGACGAAAATCTAAGCTGTCAATACACTGTAAAATCATGATATACAACCAGATTTTAAAACCAGTCTGGGTTTATGGCATCCAGTTATGGGGCTGTGCCAAGGAGAGCCACATCAAACGCATCCAAACCTTCCAAAATAAAGTATTACGGAACATAGTTAGTGCACCGTGGTACATACGAAATAGTGACCTACATCGCGATCTTGGTATCCCGTATGTCGCTAGTGAAATTAGAAGATTTGCCATCAAGCACGAGTCTCGACTCCATCAGCACGTTAACGTCGAAGCCATTAGGCTTCTTGACAACCAGGACCTAGTTAGAAGGCTGAAGAGGACCAAGCCCTTTGAACTAGTATAGACTTTTGAAAACATAGTACAGTGCGCAAGTGTGTGAGTGCTAAGTGCCATGGCCATGAGTCACAACAGATAAACCTTTAGGACTCCATTGGGTGAACTTTAGTATATAAGGATTTTAGTTTTTAAGAATTTAGAGAAAAATTAATGGTTGGTCTTGCAGACCAGTTTTAATAACAGTAAACGCCGCAGGCTTTATCAATAAAAAAAAAAAAACCTCCATCTTGTGTAATCTTAATTATTCTTGCATCACCAATAAACACAAAGTGAATCTCATAACCATTTCCCTTCATGGGTTGCCACCCGGTGCTGTTGGAATAAATGAAACTTAACATAATTCCTTGATTATTAAGGAAGGAAATCCATTGATCTTCATTAAAAATCACATTTTGATTATATTTGTAGCCACAGATTTTAACAACAGGAATATATTTTCTCTCTAAGGAAAATCCAATGCTAACCCATTTGGATTTGGATTTGTTTATGTAGTAGATGGTTTCATTGATGAGAGCTGCATTGCGCTTCTTACTAAACTCTTGTTGGCTTGTTGGTTGATACATTTTCAGATGCTTGCTTGAAATAATGGTTGTAGAACTGTGGGTGAGTGCTTAAATAAGCAAGCGTGGTAGTGGGGATAATAAGCGTGGTAGTGGGGAGTAGTAAGAGTGGTGTGGGGATTTAAACACTAATCTTATAGATTTAAACATCATTTAGCGACTAACCATGAATGAGTGAAAGACAGAACTTTTTATCGACATTCAAGGATATAACAGTTCCTTTGGATACATTCCAAAAGAATTAGCGATTTATGGTGGTATTCGTTGCTCAAATTATCTGTTTAAATCACCATTTCAAAAAAATATGTTATCTCCTCTCGATCTCAAAATGGTTAAATGGGGCGAAGAGTATCATGGACTAAAATGGGAATTTGGAAATATAGAACTTAATGAAATTGATAATATTTTAAAGCATGTGTTAGAAGTTTACCAATCGCCCAAAATTTACGTGAAAGGGAATGAAAAAATTAACTTCTTAAAAAAGTTTTTGGATGAAGATTTCATATACGCTATTCCCATTGCCCAAGAACCAAAATTAAGTAAATTTAAGAAAATTCCAGAATGTTATTTTCACAAAAATGTGAATCCATGGCATTGTGCATTAGCAAACGTAAAATTGTTATATAATTATAGGTATTGTTATGAATAAAAACCATTATTATATATGTTTTTATTATTATTGAATTTTATTTATAATACAAATATACTTTGAATAATATATATCCTATTGAACATAAAAACACTACTAACAATATACTTAATAATACTAGACACACATTTGAATTACATTCTTCTATACAAGATTTTCTATACACTGATTCCATTCCTGTGTCACTATTGAAGTTTTATTGAAATAATATAATCTTAACTTATACTGTACAATGGTAGAATCATTTATAATATTATCATCTATTTTGTGGGTAAATAAACCAGTATTTATATTCATTCTTTTCCATGTTGAAGGCCAACTATCATTATTTACATTATTAACAGATAGACAAATAAATGCTTCTCGAACATTATGATCAACTTGTATGAACAAAGTATTGTTAACGAATGCTGATAGAAATAGAACTCCTACTGGTAGCAGAGCCATTTTCAAAATAAAATATTTTTCCAGGGTTCTTATGTTTTATATTCGTCACGAACTAAATCTTTTAGAATATCAATTACATTATTAACTTGATCATCATCAGTCTTGGATTTCTCTTCCAAAATACTTATATGTTTGTGCCCCCAAGCTATGAAGCTCTAAATTGGATTAAATTTATTTATATTAAGCTCCAAATGTAATATTTTTTCCAACGCCCAACCTGAACCATTCTCCGCAAATATTGACATCTTTTCTTTTATTTCAGACAAAAATTTCTTGTAAATATCAGATAAATCTGTTATTGAAGTTATTTTTCGTATTAAACGATTTAGTTTCGATTGTCTCTTTTGTTTGTAAGAGATATTGTCCAAACAGTTCTACATTAATCTTAACACTTATATGATTAACTAACTCTTCGGAAAGTAAACTTACAAACTTTTGTTGTACTTCATCAAAAAATTCTTCAATGTCCACGTACTTTTTCGATGGAAGCAGCATGTAAGACACAATCCTGTTTTTAAACGCGGAAGTTAAAATTTTTACATTATCGTCACTTTTAAGTGCACTTTTATGTAGGTTTGACCGTAAATGCGCAGCAAGTTTATTTTTCACATACCAAGTATCACAATCTTTACATCGTGATAAAGTAAGTTTAGGTATTGGAGGTCTGTCTTCTATTTTAGCTTTTTTCATGGATACATCACATACCTGGGTATTAGCCTTTCTTTTTTGCGAGAACAAGATGGCCTCATGGCACACGATTCTTTTTTATGTCTATACACGTTCGATTGATGAATAAAACTCTTGTTGCATTCACTGCACTGATACATCTTGAGAACTGAACAAGAAAGCAGAAAAGGTTGATATTTATTCAACAGTTCTTGGGATATTTTTAACTGGTCTCACAACACTTTGCACAATACTGTTTTTTCAAACTAAACAATTAATATAATATCAACGCTAACTAACCGCTGAGGATATATATCTAACAAGGAGAAAGCACAACTGTCGAGCTCAAGGTGCGACTGCAGAATGGGAAGCGCAAAGAGAATATAAAGAGAATCCGTGTGGGCGGGGCATGCCCATGCGCATCCGTATTGCGCAGATGTAAAGGAGTGGGGAGAGGAGTGGGGGGAGTTTTTAAAGTTCATTTGGAAGCTCCTGTGGAGCTGGATTTGATATAAGAGTGGTAGGATTTGGTAGCTCCTTTGGAAGCTCCTGAGAGGAGAGAGGAGAGGGGAGTTTTTTGCCGCCTGCGTTTTATTTTTTTTTTGTCTGGGAGTTATTTTTTTTTTTTTTGTCTGGGAGTTTTTTTTTTGTCTGGGAGTTTCTTTTTTTGAGCCGTCATTTTTTTATATGCGCAGTAGACCAAAATGCGTACCACGCGCACACCGAGCGTGCTAGACATGCGCACGGAGTGTTAGGAGATATACTTTGGTGTGTACATTCCAACCCACCCACTTTTAAGAATATAACTCCAATAGTGAAGCCACAAATAAAAAATTTGTTGTTTTGGGCGGGTCTACCGCTCTACATATGGGGTCTGTATTGACCTGTGTATTGTTCGAATTACTACAACACTTGCGTTTTAACCGCACTTACCCTTTTAAGTAACGTGCTGTAATACGATGAAATGAGTGAAGCTTTGTGTAATGATGTTTAACGATTTAGAGTGGGGGGATTTGGTGGTGGTGGAATGCTGTAAATCCATGGATTAATGAATAATACTTCTAATTATTTGTGTGACATTTATAAAAAAATACATTAAAATACAAGTAAATGTTTATCTATTAGTCTACTTTATGTTTCTATAGCACACGAAACATGATTCTGGGATACAGGAGGACCATCGAATTGTGTGCTCCAGTCAGGACGATTATAATGAAAAAAACATGGCAATTTAATTTGAAGATCAAAACTCGATTTATAAGACATTGGTAATTTTCCCCATACATCCAAGAGCTCCAAAGGATCTGCATAATTAATTAGATATTCCAAAGGTAACATTTCTAGTTCTTCTGTAGTAAAATCTATCAAGGTTTTCTTTCCGCTTACATGACTAAACATTACATTTGCTGTTGGGCAAGACATAGTTTTCCTTTTCTGCTTCCAATTCTTGAACTTTCTTTCTCTGTTCAGTTCGAAACTTTTTTTAGCACTCTTAGATAGATTAGGTGGAGGTTTTCGTAAAATTAAATTATTTTGTATGTAGTCTTGTGGATTATAGCTTTCGCAATGTTCTGTGTCCCATGAATAATCAATAGGGACTGCTACAGACATCGTTGTGAATTGTGTTAAATACTGCAAATATTGAGAATTTATAGCAATAAAAGTGGTGTGGCGGGTAGGAGGAATGGATTTGATATAAGAGTGGTAGGATGTGGTAGGGTGAAGAGTGGGGGGAAGTGATAGGGTGAAGAGTGGGGGGATTTGGTGGGGTGAAAGAGTGGGGGGATTTGGTGTATGGATTTGATGGCATTTCCTGGAATTGAATGCAGTATATCCATATATAACCATGTAAAATGGATATATATCCATGGATTGGATTGATCTGATACCGGTGAAAGATAACTACTTACGAGCTATCTGCTTTGAGACAAACATCATCAGACGTATGGGGCTTAAGAACCAGCACGAGTCTCGAAAAATCGAGTTATTTGTTTATTGGTTTCCAGACAAGTAGCTTTTCCGACAACAGAGAAAAAGATAGCACACAATTTACAACGGCCGATATTCGTGACATTAGGCCCTATCTTAACTCTACCGTATTTACTTGTGAAAGATTGAATTTGTATTTTTTAAAGAAACTGTATGCCGCAGCCTATTATAATTGTGAGAATATTCAAGCTAGCTACTACCAGCGAGAACGTAGTGATCCTATGTTGAGTTTTGCTGACTATCTCAAAAATCCGTTATTCGTAATCGATTGTTAGTTATCAGCCAGAAGCCGTTAGATCATCCACGGTGGACTTGAAATTGGAGTTTGAAACACGCAAGAGTAAATTTCCTAAAGACATTAAAGTGTACGCGTTAGTTATTCACGATGCATTTTTCGCCTATAATAAACTTAATGGTTCTGTTATGTAAAATGCTATATTAGTTTTAAGGTATGTATTTCTATTGTGTATTTTACACATTGAAAATCTACTTATAATCGACATATTTGCTTTTTATTTTTACTATTTGCTTATTTCTTGTTACGCTCAAAAATATGCATTGGTCTTCTATTTTTAACTAAAAATTGTATTGAGAAGGTTATTTGGTAGGCAGATATTTGTAAAAAAAAATTGTGAAAGCTAGTGTGTCATGATGTAAAAATTCATAAAATTATTGGGATGCGGTGTTGGCATATTGGATAAAATCCAAGTTTCTTCAAGAAAGAATTTACCCCCGCCACTACTGCGAATGCATAATAAGCGATGACCGATCGTAGTTCTTAAATCTGTTCGAAATCGTGGAAGATCGTCGACGGCGAAACGACGACGATTCGTCTATAACTTCTTTCGACAATATCCCTAGAAGTGTCGAAAACATACTTTCAGTTGAAGATCCAAGATCCATGAAATTTTTATGAAGTTAGAAAAAAATCGATATTAATGTCCCGAGGTTTGCTTGATGAAATACAGACGGCCCGGAAAACTATTGCGGTGGTGCGCGGAACTCTTTTCTTTTTGTGAGCAAAGTAATGACATGGGCATCATAGTTTTACCATTTCATAGCCAACGGGTTTAAAACAAGTTGTTGTTAAGGTAAAACCAATGTTATAAAGTTTTTAGACACTTCTAGTGAAATTAAGAAAAAAAGTAATTAGAAAATGTTGTTTGGAATGGCCATCTTTATCGAAATCCACTTTTAAAAAGTGAAACATGATAGAAGGCCCAAGGTTTGCTCAGTGAAATAAGACGGCCCGGAAGTTTTTAGACACTTACATGAAATAATCAAAAAAAGTACTAAAAAAAGTTGTGCGGAACGACCATTTTTATCTAAATCCACTTTTAAATATTTAAAAAGTGAAAAATTAAAGAGTTATGAAAATTATAGATTTTTAAGTAAATTGCACATTTCAGACGACCATAGCTCCCTTATTATTACTCGGACAGAAAAACCGTGGGCATCAAATCTTAGGGAAATTTTATGTAAAACCCAAAATTTTTTTAAAAAAATCCAAAAAAGTAGAGGGGGAAGAATTTTTTTAGCTAAAAAAATCTAGATAATAGTCATATACACATGCTCACGCGTCCCAAATGGGGTGTGGTAGTCGGAGGATTTTTTTTATAGGTCCACATGCCCCGTCCACCTTTTTGCTTAATGGACCACCCACCCCTTCCCCAAAATTCTAAAACTAATTATATGAAAAATTGTCCAATAATTTAAGTCTTTTCCTACACACTTCCTCTTTACTTTACACTGTTCCATTTTCACCTGCAGTTCCTTAATCTGTCTCTCATATTGCGCCACATCACTATCATACTTTTTTAGTTCTCCCACTATTTTTTCTCTCGCACTAAAGGCCACGGAAAAGGCACACTTCTGGCTAGGTGAAAACTCTTCCAACCAGTCCAGTACCGGGCACTTCTATAGAGGCAGCAACAGCAGACTGACTTGATTGACTAGACGCCTCGAATAGCCGCTTGCACCGCTTTGTCAATGGTTTGCGGCCCATTCCACGCCCAAGTGTCGGCGATATCGGCGCCCCCGCTTGATTTAATGGCGAGTTTTCGCCGGCGTCGGCAACCACCTCAATCGGAGGCATGGACTTCGGCGGCTCGGGCGGTGTCGAGTTTGGGCCATCATTAATTATGACAACCGGTGACAGAGGCTTCCGTGGCTGTGACATCTCCAAAAAATCGGGATATTTCACTGGCACTGACGGGTGTTTGAACTGGAATTTCTTCTTTTCACCCTCCACAGCTGCATAAAATTGGTTTTTATTGCCGCTGACTGTTTTTGGTAATGTCAGCAGCTTTTCCAGCTTGGTAGTGGGTTGGCGTTTCGCGTTCTCTACCACCACATCACTAATTATGTTAATGCGGCCTCCGTCCAGTTGTTAACGTAATCAACCGCCGAATTTACTATTTTTTCCTCCGCCTTTTCGGGTCCTTTTCTTCCACAAATACCGTGTCTAGCACTTCAGCATCGTGTCACACTTCGAACACACCCGGGTTCAGCAGGTCGAGAACTTCCTGCCCTATCAGCTCTATATGGGCACTACCATCCAAACTGAACATATTTAACAACGACGACTCATTACCGGAATTCATTTTTCTAACTAACTCACTGCACTAAACTGACAAATGTATTTACTCGATGAACTGTTCTAGCGAACTATGAAATGCTCTGCCTAACAAACCAAATTTATACTTATCACCCCACCATAAACATGTCAATCCCACCCTATCTGAAGGTTGATTCTTTGGAGGCCAAACAAGTTAATTCAACTTACAAGGTTGCGTTTACGACTAAACAGCGATTCATGGACATATTTTCAAGGTAATCGTGTGTTCTTACTTCTGTTATTGTTGATGCTTTCAAGGTTATCTGATCAAGACAACCCATACTTATAGACTCTCTCTTTCCTTCGATGACTACTATCAGATACTATAATGTTGCCTGCAGGTCAAGATAATAATAATCTTTCATCGGATACTTTTGTAGGAGCACAAATAATCATTTCTGCCATTTGCTTTAATTGTAAAAGACGAATATATATTTGGACTGACCACGTCCAATGTCACAGTTATATTGAATTGTTGAGAGTCAAGATTGCTAAGTGCCATTTCTGTGGAACGCTAATGGGTCAACGAGGGCCGATTAACAGATCTGATACGCTGAGAAGACAATGGATGCTACGAGAAGTTTACAAGCAAGGCATTGATTGATTTTTATTTTTGTAACTTTACTACTATATTGTTAAATAAAACAACATATTATAGAAACAAACTTATATGCATTTCACTGTTCTGTGTTATAAAATTTGAACTATTACTATAGTGGTAAATAAAACTACTTGACATTGAAGCTAATATTTTTTATTTTTCTAAAACATGGACTTTCCAACATTTTTGTGATTATAACTATTATTTTCGGGTAAAAAACTTTATATACTAATATATTTAGGTTATCTTCAGGGCTTGTTTCGTAAAACTTGGGTGCCCCCAAGGTAGAGTTTTTGTTGTTGATGGTATAATATAACGTTTATCGGCGTGGTGGGATAAAGCAACGTTATTTATTATTTCAGTACAACGTCGTGTTCATAACTTCAAAAGGTTTTCATTTTTCGAAATATCTGACCACCACGTTCCACGATATTCCGATAATCTTCTAGGTGAAGTTGTTTTTCTATTACACGTTTTGTTATACCTTTCGCTTTTTGAATTTCGCTACTGATCGAGTTTATAATAATAAGCGTTGGCTCCGGTACCATAAAAACTTATTATTGGATTACCTGGAAATTCATCCTTCATTCTACCTACTACTGACTGACTTTTCTTTATGTTAAAAATATTTCCTTCGCTATAATTGAATGTATCGAATTTCTCCGGATTTTCTGCAATTATTCTATAAAAGTTTTTGGTGTAAACTTTTAACATTAGCGTGTCGGTATACAGTAAGGACGCATTTTCACCAAATTTTGCTTTAATGAAAGAGTAGAAAAAATCATAAATTACTGTTTTTGACATGTCCAGTATGGAAAATTAGATATAAATTGGTTTATTATAAATTACCTTTAATTGATCCATATGAATTCTTGATTAAAAACCGTTGAACTTTTAAAATTAGGACGAGAAATTAATACTCTTGCCCCAGTTTTATTCCTGTCAGGGGCCCATCGGGTAACTAGTTTTATATAATTACGATTCTCCACATTTTCCATGGTCTTGCCAAAAACAGCATTAATGATTAATTTAAAAGTGTCTTTACCAAACCTTGTTGTTGCGCTGTTGCGCAAATCTGTATTTAAGTCGATATATATCTTTAACCACGGTGATTGATTAAATTTTAAAATTCTGTGTGTTTGCATTACCATTAGGCCCTTATGGATTGCTTGTTTTAATGTCGTTATATTTCTTTTTATCGTTTAAATTTCGAATTAACTTTGATAATTTTGCTGATTCCGTGGGTGGTACAATATTTTCAACTAAAAACAGTGAGTCGAAATGATCATCATATAGCCTATCGGGATAGTGAACGTTAACTTCCAAAACGTATCCTTCTGGGCCGTTATCGTCCACATCCATAATATTTAAATTTAAAATTTCATAACCATCTAAAGACGCCAAATGGTAATGCCTGCGACATACTATGACCATACAGATTTGTAGCATCAAGATAAGCAATAAAAGATGATGGTTCGTTAGGATCGTAGTTTGGTACATGTATGTTGTTGGCCCTGAAGGCACTGTGCTTCCTTTCCGAACACTGACTTATACCGCCTCGAATATCGTTTTTGAAAAAATGAACAGTGTCTATATCAGTCAATAGCTCTAACTCTACCTTAGAAATACACAACATACAATCAAATGAAAAACTTGGAAGGGTGTAGTACTGTCGAGGATCCAATTTATACGTTTCTAAACAAGTGTCGCGAAATTGTTCAAAAATATCGGTTAATAATAAAACGTCGATTTCAAATATAAATCCGAATATTCCCTCAAATTCTTACAATTAAATGTGCTCCACAACTTTTTAGCTCTATCGTAATCTTCATTGCTAATGTGCTCCTCTGACAAACTATCATAAAACTGATTTTTTGTGGGTAGAGTTGGATGGTTCATTTTCTCCATTGAATCGACAAAACTATAGCGAAAACACCATTTCTGTGCATTAAAGTAAACGGCTCACTATCAGAAAAATGTTTTATTATTTCCCTAAAACTACCCACAACTAATCCGTTGCCCAATTTTTCGAGCGAAGTTGATAAGAAATTTAAAACTATCGATGAACCGCAATTTTAAATATTTATTCTTTATTGCCCCAATTTTATTATCGACATAATCGTGAATGTAAATACTTTTCGTAAACGAAATGTACTTTTCCTTGTTTTGAGCTAAAACATCAATCTTGTCTCCGTGACGACACAATTCTTTAATAAACATATGACAATCGTACCCACTCAAGTTATGAAGTATAATTGGAATAAAATTGGGTAACTTGTAATTTAAATTGCAAATCGAATAAGCAGCACCAGATCTTTTTTCCCAGTTATGTGACAGTGGTCCCTCACTTTACAATTATTATTTTCAAAAGGTCGTTCACATATACCACATTTTGTGACATTATTGAACTCCACTATTTGGTCAACAGTTAAAGTTTCCATTGCTTTTATGTCTTTTAAGTATGTACTGTAAAGAGATCTTAAATCACTTTCAAGTCGAGAAACGAAAACCTGGGCTGCGTCGTTTCCCCGATAGAGCTCAAATTTAGAAATCTATTCGTCAAAGGAATACTTTATTAAAAATGCTAACGAATACGGTTCATGCTTGATGCTTTTTACTGCGTAAGAATTTGTGGGATTTGATTCCACTATAATCCAATGGTTTAAGCACCGATTCAAAGTCCGCGTAAACAACAAACGGTGTGCGCATTTGCTTTTCTATGTTTTCAAATTTTAATACATTCACTTACACTCTTTCCAAATTACTCTATTTTTAAATTTAGTGATGGTGTTAATGAATATTTGTGGTTACGAACATTTTTCTGATGCGATATCAAAGATGATGGTGAATTAAAGTATATCAGACAACCATCACAAAAATAAATTTTATCTTCACGTGATGTAATTTGACTGGAACATAATTTCGATAAGTCTTTTATCCAGCAGTAATGACTTTTAGAACAACGCGTATCACAAATATGCTCATCATTATCTTTAATACTACAATCCTTTGTTATTAACAAGTTCACATGTCTATTAGGTTTTTTGCTTAATGGACCGACAACTTCATACCTTAATTTATTATTTTCCAACATTTTTTGCAATCCGTAAATTTAACTGAAATATTATTCATTTCTTTAAATTTTGATATATCACGCAACTTTACTGGAAAGTCCATACCTGTAAAATTCAACACTCTTGTATAGTGTGGATAAGATTGGATCTGTGACGCCATACTAGTGACAGGACACAAAGCAGACACGATTGACCACGCAAAACAACACTCATCTTGATTTATCACGTTGATGATGGCTTTTTTCAATTCGATGAAACGTGGTAACTTTATATATGGAGAGCAACCAAAAGGTTTATACTCGTTGACATTTACTTCCAGGTATAGACTTTTTTCCAGAGCCCAACCTATGAAAACAAAAAAAGGACAGTAAGTATTTATTTCATTTTTAATCTTTAATTTATAACATGCCTGAATCTTTTTCCTGAAACTTAGTCGATTGAATCTTCATGGTTTCCACTAATGATTGGTATATTTCTTCCAAATCGTTTCCTGCAGTAACAATTTCATTGCGTGTATTAAAGGACTTGTCACTGTACATATTATCTTGTGTTGGTAAAATATACCGACCAACAACCACCATAGTAACTTCCAAAGCACAACGCACTCTTATTATGTCACTTACTACCTTTAACACTTTTGCTTTAATTTCATCAGAAAATAATGAATAGTCAATATGTTCGTTATCACTTGATATACGGTATGTGGCAATCCTATTATTTCTAAAAGCACTTTTCTATGTTTCCTAAATAAGACCCAATCTAGAGTAGTGTGCCCACATCTGGCAAGTGGCATCACCCTCGACACTTAACATCCTTGATTCTATCCAAAAGCCAATGAACCAGGCCTCTCGGGAAGGCTTCCTTCTCTCACTCATCGCTGCGCGGTTGGGATCTGTCCCTTTTCTACCGATATTTCCACGAATTTTGCTTTGAAGAATTAGCCGCTATAATTTACCCCTTGACTGTTCCTAACAGAACAACAAGAGACGCGTTACGCATGCATTCCTTTACTGTCCAGCTACAAAAACCTAGGACATCCCACTTCTCTCGCTCATTCATACGTAGGGTCTCCAGATTATGGAACAAATTGCCTGCAGATGTGTTAACTTCCCCTCCCAACCTACAATCGTTTAAATCCGTGTCAGTACAGATGCCCACGGTACGTTAGTACTTAGGCTTCAAGTCTACGTGGGCTGTCTCAGAATAAAAAAATGAAAATTTTTATATACTACATACTACAAAATGTCTGTCTATTTATGAGAAAGAAGAGGTTTTTTTACATTGGTGGTCTGTCCCAGATAAAAAAAATAGAGCAAAAATAGACAAGAATTAAATTGTTTGAGTCGTCCGCGCTATATCTGGGGGATCAAAAGTACCTTTCTATATCAGCGATAAAAGCAAAATATAATTTGTGTAAAATAAATCGTCTTTGTATTAGACCAAACAAAAAAGATCAATTATTGTTTAAAGGTGCTCACCCTGTATATATTATAGCGGAAGTGTAAGGCTTAATCCATATAAAAAGTTTCATTTTATTTGGTCCAAGTTATTTTATAGTTTTCGCGCCAACACAGATCGACAGATAGACCGACGGAAATGGGAAAACATGTTTTTCGAGATCTAGGGACCCCAAAAAGTGGAGGCTTATTGTTTTTCTAACTCAAAAACTTGAGTTTGGGAAAAACAATAATTTACATATAGCTTAGATTTTCAAGTGCAGTTTTGATGTTTTATACGATATATTGTCAAAATCACTTTTTAAGAAATGAATAGAATATGTAATCACTTGTTTATCTTACTTAAACAGTATACAGGGTGTTATGAAATAGACTGAATCTGTATTGGAATGGGTGACTCCTGGGATAGTCTAGAGACATACTCAATACTTTTTTTGATTTAATCGAATAACTGTAAAGTTTTCTCTAAGCCCACACATCCTCTTAAAGGGCTGGTGAAATCCCAACGGATGTTTCCAGCTCTGGGTGTGTGAGTCGGACTTCCCCAGTACACCCACGGTAGATAGTACTTAGGCTTCGGTCTTCGTGGGCTGACAGAAGAATACAAAATCAGACCATACGCACGCCCGCTGCTTCGACGTTTGCAAAATTATTTTATTTATTTATTTTTGAGGCAAATATTATGTTTTAAATTTGTTCTACTAAAAAAATAAATAAATTGCGCTAGAATTGACCAACACTAACCTATGAATAATTTATAATTGCCAAAAGCTCATATGCTTTAAAACATTACTTACAGGAAATACGATATTACTTTCCTACGTATTTAAAAATGTGCCGACGGATTTAAGTATAGGATATGTAACAAGGTTCGCGTAGAATTAGAAAACAAATCAAAAACTAATACTATTCCATTTAAAAAAAATGGTACGTTGCTCTGTACTCACTTTGTGAAGCACCCTGTATACTCAAAACAATTTTTTTTATATAGACTAAAAAAAGATCTATAAACTTTATTTGAAACATTTTTTGATCAGAGGTGACGTTTCCCAAATATTAGTGGGGTCCGGGACTTTTTGAACACAGTATATATATATATATATATATATATATATATATATATATATATATATATATATATATATATATATATATATATATATATATACAGGGTGTTATGAAATTCACTGCATATATTGGAATGGGTAACTCCTGATATGAATTCAGATTGAATAAAAATATTCATAAATGGCGCTTATGATAAAAAAAAGGTAGATATCGGCCCTCGAAAATTATTTTTTTTGTGACTGCGCGCCACTATTCATAAATACATGGCCATATAAAGAACAAGGAGAAACGTCAGTTACAGAAAAAATACTTTTGTTTTGACATCACTAGTCACTCTGACGTTGCCAATTCTCTCTAGAATATTCCTATGTACTTAAGTAGCAGATTTGAAAAAATAATAGATTTGTTATCTTTAAAGTAAGAAATCGTACTAAATCTTTTAAAAAAATTACATTTCAAAAGGTTAAACTACTACAACACAAAAAATGCAGAGACCAGCTGTTCAAAACAAGAGTAAAATTTTGTTCAACTAGGCCGACCAGAAATTTTTGGAAGAAAAAGAGTACCTACCTATACAAAAATTTTGGTTCCAAATCAGCTTTAAACAAAAAATTCCCAACCCTTCAGCATGTGCTTTTTTTATTTGCCTATTTTAAATCGTATTGAACAGAAGATTTGGTACTTATTAACAGGTTTATATATATCGTCCTTAATTCGGTGTTTTTTTGGCAAAAGGTGTCGATATTTTGGCCTAATCACGTTTTTTATGTTACATGCCAATAAGATCTATGTTCTCTAAAAACCATATGGCTCGATTTGCCTTAAAAATAATTATATTTTAAATTGTCAAGATGAGCTAAGTTTGTTTCTATTACATATTTTTATGGCAGAATGCTTCTTTTTGCTCTCCTTTAAAATTTTACTTTTCTCACATATCACCATTTGCCATAAAACCACCGAATTTTTAAGCGAACTTCCTCACAACTAAATTAATAATAAACTTTACCTTCATACCAACTTCCAGTAAGTCAAATCAAGATTTTTTGATACAAGGAAAAGTTTCAAATAGCATCATTGTATTTACACTTGCCTCGCACTTATTTACGACAAAATAACAAACGACGCATTACGAGGCTTTTGACTGGAAGTAAAGTTGAAATGAAAACGAACATTCTCTGTCGGACTCGCACGCTGTGTTAAAACAATAATAAAGTTTATTACTATTACTGCACAATCACAATACAACCCAGCCGTTTGGTTGAAACATGAAAGTCCAACAAACACTACGAAATGTTTTGTTTTCTTATAAATAGTCAACACTATAAATACATACCATAGCACCTTTAATAAATAGAAAACTTTTTTTTTCAATGACAATTTTAAAAGCCGGCCGATGAATGTGCGCGAGTGGAGCTGGCGGAACCACTGCACGAGCTAATGATGACGTCTGATGTTGCGCAGTCACCTAACGCGTCGCTATGCCCGATATTCAACCAATCACATCGTGAGATGTCGTCGCTTACGCGTCCGGCGAAAATTGAAGCGTGAAAGTCGTAACCGTTAGCTCCTCTCGAACAAATAGATTGAGAGACAGAGCGATACAAATGAGAACAAGGAAAGAGAGATAACACGACGCGTATTATGGGTTGCGTATGTAATATCCGTAGTTTAGTATTTTATCCATGATATCTAAAGCTTTGCAAATGGGGGATATTCCAGGGACGGATCTAACCTAGTTGGAAGTAAAATTAGTAACCAATTTGAAAATAGAATACAAATATTTATTTACCCACATTGTGTTATTTGAAAATGCGATATACGAAAATACTTCGGTTACAGTGATATACCATACAGAGTGTCTGAAAAGTCTTAGCAAGGGCAAATATCTTTACTATTAATAAAGATAGAGACACCAAATTTTAGTTGTATCTTATTGGGTACTAAATCTACTTTTTTATGTAATTTGACTTTTACCACCCCCTTGGGGGGTTACGCTAGGGAGTTGAGGTCAAAAATTTTAAATGCAACCCTATGCCGTGTGGTATCTCATTTTAAAGGTCTTTTCGAGAATGGCAGATGTTACTTCTTGGCAGAGTTCCAAAATGGACTTTATTACGGGCAAGAAGTTCATGGTGGTCATTCTAAACAACTTTTAACGTAATAAGTAAGGCTGGTCTGTTCCCAGAGGCCTCAATGCCGAAAATAAGTACGTACGTATACGGTATTTGACAAAAAAAATTTTATCCATGGGCGTTCCTGTGATTGTGTAAAATAAAAAAACGGTCAAGTGCGAGTTCGACTCGCGCATATAGGGTTCCGCACCACCGTAAGGTTGTGTTTATATATTTTTAATAAATTTGCTGATGTTTCATCCCATATTCTTGTGCGGTGTCACAATGTCACATAGTTAAGAATGTTCAAAAGAGCAAGACGTCATAAAATCGTAGAAATATGTTAAATCCGTAGTTGTAGTTTTACTGTTGGAGATATATTCTTGAAAGTGGGTAGGTTTGAATGTAGATACCAGAGTACATCCCCTCAAATTTCTTGCGCATGTCTACCCCTTTTGGTTTGCGCGTGGTACGCATTTTGGTCTACTGCGCAGATATCAAAAAAAAAATAAAGAAGTCGAAAAAAACTTGGGAAAAAAGTTATAAAGTTAAATACGTAGTGGTACCTTGACTATTGGAGATATATTCTTAAAAGTGAATGGGTTCAAATGTAGACACCAAAGTCCATCTGAAATTCCGTGCGCATGTCTAGCACGCTCGGTTTGCGCGTGGTACGCATTTTGCTCTACTGCGCAGATGTCAAAAACGAAAAATATAAAAAACGATAAATGATAAGTCCAAAAAGTTGGAAAAAGTCAGAAAGAAAAGTGCCCCACAAAACAAAAAATAAATGTGCGAGCAGATTGGTACTGTATGGCACAAGAGGTCGACTAACGGTCGACTTAATGCCTCGCCCGATTATACGATTTATAATTTTTATATGCTTGCCATTTAAAAATGAATTAAAATACGGGCTCTGCGGTAAAATGTTTCTTTTTTGAAGACTTTTAAAAGAAGGGACCACACGACATAGGTTTGCATTCAAAATTTTTGACCTCAACTCCCTAGCGTCACCCCTCAAGAGGGTTGAAAAAGTCAAATTACCTGAAAAAAGTAGATTTAGTAACCAATAAGACACAACTACAATTTGGTGTCTCTATCTTTAATATTAGCAAAGATATTTACCCTTACTAATACTTTTTAGACACCCTGTATGTTATATTACTTTTACCGAAGTATTTTCGTATTTCGCATTTTCAAATTACACAGAGTGAGTAAATAAATATTTGTATTTTATTTTCAAATTGGATCCCAATTTTATATCCAAGTAGGTTAGACCCATCCCTGGACTAACTCCCGTTTCCAAAGTTTTAATGATATCAATACTGTTTTCTTGTTTAACTTGAGAAGAAAGTGTTAAGTAATTAGTGTGGTGTGTTCAACAAAGTCTTTTGTTTAAGCTGATAATTTTTACTTTTGCTCATTAACAATAAAAAATGCGTTTGTACTTTGATTCCAGTGTTTATTAAAATTATCCTAACAAATATCCTTCAACTGCTTCTGGACAATACGCTACGGACGCACGCTTGTTTGGAAGCAAGTAATGGAAGATATTTTCAAAATACCTATTCTCTACTATGCAACAAACTAAAACCCCTACTACGGACCTGTTCCCTTGCCCTTGGATGTTTTGTCGTCATGCGACCCACGCACCCATGAGGTGCTGCCAAAATGGCCCGCAGACGAACTACGCCAAAAGGGAAAGCGAGAGAAAGGGAAGCCAGTAAAAGCGAGAGAATGTGAGAAGAAGAAAAACTTCTTCCAGACAAGAACGCGGAATTAAGAAGTAAAAGTTGTGGTGTTTTAAAATATTAGGAACGTTATTATTATTTAGCTCACGTGTAAGCTTAAGAATGTGCTACAGTTTAAGCTTAATCATGTAGAACTCATAACTTTAGTCTAATCCTGAAATAAAAGTGAAAAACTTAATGTTCGCGCTTTATTTCAAGACAACGACGTTACAAAAAATAGTTTGTGCTCTGATTATAGCATTTCAATTAGCCTAATACGGTTGAAAATTAAATTAAATTTGAAACACTAATAATATTTACATATTATGGTAACGTTTGCGGGTGCAAAACTCATTTATGGGGATCTTTTCAAAAAAATCTGTAAGTTTAAGATAATTTCTTCTTAACTGAAGGACGAATAACAACTTTCTGAACATGCTGCGTGAAACAGAATAATATGTTTTTTTTTACAAATGCTGTAATAAAAGAATTTTGCTTATACTTTTAACATACTATGTAGTTGTGCTCAATTGTTCGTTTGGATTTTTAACTTTTTCTTAGCAGAAAGTTTATTTAAGCTAGTAGGAATAACGCTTATCTTATTTATAACCTATAATAATATAAGGTGTCATAAATATTAATTAAAACTGAGGCTACAAAAAGGATTGATTTCGCAGTGCCTTTTTATTATTTTTTTCTGAGGAAAAGATTTTTTTCTTTGTCTTAAATTACGCTTAAAAACAGAAAATAAATTCTCTTAAAGATTTATATGTCTGGCAACGTTAAAAAAAATTCAATTGTTTTAAGTTTTTCGCGCGCATTTTTCTGTCAAGGGCTATGTCGGGCCATGTGTTCTCTCAGCCAGGTGCGTCGAATATGGTCGGGTTTTAGGGTATTTTTGAAAATTTTGAAATGTTCGATTTAAGAAAAAAAAACTATCGGATATGTCTGTAGACTACCCCAGGAGTCACCCATTCGAATATATGCAGTGAATTTCATAACACCCTTTGCTATTTATACTTTTTCCATAATCGATCGCGGCAGTTCGTCGTGGGACACCCTTATATATATATATATATATATATATATATATATATATATATATATATATATATATATATATATATATATATATATATATATATATATATATATAAGGGTGTCCCACGACGAACTGCCGCGATCGATTATGGAAAAAGTATAAATAGCAAAGATCTGAAAATTTGGTAACATACTAATGTCAATGGGGGCAATTCGGCTAAAATATTTTCAAAATGGTCGCACTTCCGGTTGTACCGGAAGTAGATATCAACTTGCTTGTTTTAAACGGAACACCCTATATATTATTTCATTTTCGGATTTTACGTAAAATTCTAATCTCCTATACCTAACTCTAACCGTTTTTGACATATTTCAAATTTTATGCCAAAAATGACGTTTGCAGGCCGAAAAATAATTATCGATTTTTCCTACATGAATGCCTTTATGATTTAATAGGGGTTGGTTTCCTTGTGGAAGGGGATCTACTTTAGTAGACTGTGTTGATAATTTGGTAATAAATAAATACAGGGTGATCAAAAACTAACATTAAAAATGAAATTGAAAAAATCGTTAAAAGTAATTTTTTTCAAATGGAAGCCCCCCATTTTTATAATTTTACTCTACTCAGCATTAAAAATAAGGGTAACTTTGTATAAGGTTGCCTATTCCGAAAATCGATAGTTTTAGAAAAAATGTCAGTTTAACATTTTTCTATTGTAAAAATCATATACGGTTTTCAAGTTTTGTTATTAGTTGGCCATGACCGCGAGGCGCGGCCAAAAAAAACACTCGAGCACTACAGAAATGTCATTATTTCTTGCCATTTGACAATTATTGATAATAATCATGCCAGGGCGATTAAATTATACAAACGAAGATTATTTAAATTTGTTTATTATCTATGGGGAATGTAACAAAGTTTTATAAAGAACATGCGAGGAGACATTTCCTGACAGATATCCAGATAAACAGAAACCGTCACGGAACAGTGTTAAACGAATAATCGAAAATTTCAAAAAGTTTGGCACTGTTAAGGCAAAAATGCATAAAAGAAAACCCATTCTCAATGATGAAAAAGTCGAAATTGCAATTTTGGGATATTTTGCGGCATATCCTATGACATCATTAAGACAAGTGGCTCTACAAACAGGAATCTCAAAGAGCTCAATCCATAGAATTCTGTTGAAACGCAACTTCCACCCTTATTTAATATCTTTGGTTCAACACCTGAAAGATACTGATTTGCCGAAAAGAGTGCAGTTTTGTGAATTTCTTTTAACGTTGATACAAGACGACGCTAGATTTTTGGACAACATAATTTGGACTGATGAAGCAAAATTTACGAACAATGGCCTTTTTAACAGACATAATTACCATTTTTGGAGTGATTCAAATCCTCGCGCAGTAAGATCGCGGAATTATCAAGAAACCTGGCAATTTAGTATTTTGTGCTGTAAGGAATGATGGAATAGTAAAACTACATTTTTATGAAGAAAACTTAAATGGTAAGTCATTACTCATTACAAAGCAAATTATCTCCCCATTTTAAATTATGTATTGACTTTTGTAGGAGAAAGATATTTAAATATTCTAGAAGACTTCGACAATCAATATTTAAGCAATTTACCTCTAGCGGAACACAGGCAAATTTTTTACCAACACGATGGCGTCCCACCACACAGAACCGTTCCAGTTACAAACTTCTTACATTTAACATTTTATGACAAGTGGATTGCCAACAATGGGCCTTACCTGTGGCCTCCTCGTTCTCCTGATTTGACTGTCTTAGACTATTTTATATGGGGAACGATAAAAAACCGCGTTTATCTTAATCCAGTTACAACAATGGAGGACTGTATGGCAAGGGTAAGGGACGCGTTCGAAAGTTTATCTCCAGATTCAATTAGAGCGGCCACCCATGACGAATTAACTCGGAGATGCGACAAATGTTTGGAAGCTCATAGTGGAAATTTTGAACATTTATTAAAATAAGTTGTTTCCCTGAATTTTTGAAATTTTCCATTATTCGTTTAACACTGTTCCGTGACGGTTTCTGTTTATCTGGATATCTGTCAGCAAATGTCTCGCAGGTTCTTGATAAAACTTTGTTACATTCCCCATAGATAATAAACAAATTTAAATAATCTTCGTTTGTATAATTTAATCGCCCTGGCATGATTATTATCAATAATTGTCAAATGGCAAGAAATAATGACATTTCTGTAGTGCTCGAGAGTTTTTTTTGGCCGCGCCTCGCGGTCATGGCCAACTAATAACAAAACTTGAAAACCGTATATGATTTTTACAATAGAAAAATGTTAAACTGTCAATTTTTCTAAAACTATCGAGTTTCGGAATAGATAACCTTATACAAAGTTACCCTTATTTTTAATGCTGAGTAGGGTAAAATTATAAAAATAGGGGGCTTCCATTTGAAAAAATGACTTTTAACGATTTTTTCAATTTCATTTTTAATGTTAGTTTTTGATCACCCTGTATTTATTTATTACCAAATTATCAACACAGTCTACTAAAGTAGATCCCCTTCCACAAGGAAACCAACCCCAATTAAATCATAAAGGCATTCATGTAGGAAAAATCGATAATTATTTTTCGGCCTGCAAACGTCATTTTTGGCATAAAATTTGAAATATGTCAAAAACGGTTAGAGTTAGGTATAGGAGATTATACATGACATGCGATTAGAATTTTACGTAAAATCCGAAAATGAAATAACATATAGGGTGTTCCATTTAACATAAGCACGTTGATATCTACTTCCGGTACAACCGGAAGTGCCACCATTTTGAAAATATTTTAGCCGAATTGCCCCCATTGACATTAGTATGTTACCAAATTTTCAGATCTTTGCTATTTATACTTTCTCCATAATCGATCGCGGCAGTTCGTCGTGGGACACCCATATATATATATATATATATATATATATATATATATATATATATATATATATATATATATATATATATATATATATATATATATATATATATATATATATAATAAAAACAATGGAATAACGGGAATATATGTCACAGGAAAGACTATTTATTTCACAATTTTAACATAAACCAAGCTTTCGCTGAATTTTTCAGCTTCTTCAGGGCTACAATATTATAACATTATAACTATATAACATTTATTATATAGAAAAATAATTTAAACTTACTTTGTTTTTTTGTGAAATAATTATGTTACAATGTGGATGCTGTATGGTTTTTTTGTTAATTATTATATGTATAAATTATGTATATAAAAATATATTTGACGTTTTATCTTTTTGTAAAATTGAATGATTGACATATAAAAAAGGTGAGTATTGTTGATTTGGTGTTTTATTTATTTTTATTTTTAATATGGTTAGGAATCATCATAGTAAAAGTGTAATGAGGAAAACATTATAAGGATTAAAGAATATCTAAATTATTGTTATTATTTTGTAAAAATTCTTTTTTATTATTATCAATAAAAAGTAAGTAAGAATAAATAGAACTTAAATCGTTTATATCACTTCTTTTGTTCATAGAATTTGGTTCTTTTTGAATTTCTATCATTTCTAAAAACCTACGTTTATATGTATTTATTTCATTGTGTAAAATTTTAATTTTATTATAATTTGGGTGGTGACAAGTTTTTATACAGTGTTCTGTTAACGAAGATGAAGATTTATTTATATTTATATCACTTTTATGTCCTGATATTCTTTTTTTAAGTATTTGTGATGTTTGACCAATGTATTTTAAGTTACAGTTAGTACATGGTTTTATTAAAATTATACAAGGTCGTGAATTAGAAGTCACTATATATATATATATATATATATATATATATATATATATATATATATATATATATATATATATATATATATATATATATATATATACCTATATATACCTATATCTATAGACCGAAGAAATTTCCCATTTTTTACTGTTGTCGTACAATGGTTAGGGTTACCAGATTCGAAAGACTTCCGGGACATCCTGTCAACCAAAAAAAAAAACGATCTATGGTGTAGTCAAAAAATTTACCTATGTGCCTGGCCAAAAGAACGACGGTAACATCGTTTACAAATACTACTTATATTTATCGCTAGACTTGGCACGTTTTAACAATTTTTCGTCTTCAAGTCTAACTGGAATTAATTCGAATTTGCAGCTCGGCTGCACGTTGTTTATTTTTGTTTGATTAAAGATTTCCGGGATAGTACAGTAAAATTCCGGGATCCGGGACGACCTAAGAAATTCAGGGATTTTCCCGGAATTCCCGGACGTCTGGCAACCCTAACAATGGTGCACTTGTACTGTCGACACATATCTAGTTATTGGTTTGTGTTAGCAACCGAAAATTTTTGGAGCAACACTGGGTGAACTAGTTGGCGCGAGCCCAAGCAAACCCCTTTTCTATATAGAACAAACATTCATAAGTGTTATTATGGGCTGCCTATACTTTGTCACGAATGTCAAATAAGGTGTTTAACAAAGAAAATAGAATAGGTTTATTAAATCTGGGCGTATCCTGGGCACACGGTACTTGTCCATAAGGTCATTTGGTCAATGACCCACCTAAATTTATTTTTAATGATCTACCTAATAATTTATTTTTTAAAACCAAAAAATAATCAGCCAAGCAATCGTCGAAAGAATACAAGCTGCTCCGGGCTGGGTCGTATTTTAAATTGGCCTCATAGGTTTATATGGACGATATAAATTCATTAAAATTAAGAGAGAAACAGACATACGCGCTTTAGGGGGTTAAAAAGAGACAAAATTTGTCGACGGCCCACCAATAATAATGCGTCACTCCCACTATGGAAATACACTCGAACCGCCTCGTGAAATATACTCTGTCAAAACATTTGGGTTGGACAAACAAAAACTAATTAGGTACCTAATATGCGCATTGCATTTGCATTGTATCATTAATTAGTGACCAAACATAGAAATACGATCTCTCAGCCACACAAATGTTAGTCATCAATAACGGCATGGGCAAGGGTTTTCTCACATTAGCAATGTGGTCCAGAGGTAGAGTCTCAGCTAGTGAACCAAGAGGTCATGGGTTCGAGGCTGTGCTCGGGTAGAGTTTTTAAAAAAATTTTATTTAAAAAATTAGATCGGCTCTAAAAGGTGTTTAGCACTTGTTCCTTGATAAAATATTTTTAAAATTATTGGTAATCTCATATCTACTACAGCTGGCAGCCTGTATCATACTTTTAGTACAAGGCTCTATTGAGGAGATGCAGACGTATCAGAACGGGAAGCCGCTAACAATCCTAGACTAAAACACAAAGAAAAGTAATACTAAAAGTCTACAAAACTAAACATCTAGAGCAGCAATGTTCCATATACTACAGTACCTATTTTATGACGATTTTTGCGATGTTTACTTGTAGGTAAATAATTTGTTATTATTAAAAAACCTTCCTTAATTGAAAAAGTGTATTTTGCTTGTTTCGTTGATATCACTAGTTGCCCACAAAATTTTAACCCACCTGTAAAAAAACTCACGGACCGTGCCTGATCCTAGGAAAGTTGTACTTATTAATAAATAAATAAATTTTTACATAGTTTTCAGTGCTGATGGTAAAAATTACCATGTATTCTTTTAGACATTGTATTTAATTAGTTTGTGGAACTTTTTTTTATTAATTGCTATATCTGCTGTTTTGCTGGTGTTGTATAAGTGTGTTCCTTTCTAAAGGAAGTGAATTTTACACAGATCTTACTTTAAAAGTAGTAAAAACATTAGTTTTCAGTTCCTAACAGTGCGGGTTGTAACAAAATACCGTGGAATCTTTTATTGATTGTGTTTAATTCGTTATTGGAACATTTGTTAGTGTTAATTCTTAGTCAAGCGTTGGTTTCTTGCATTAAATTACAGGCTGTACTGTGCTGTCAGTGTTATTTGGTATATTGGTGTTTGTCAGTCTTAAACATTTCCAAAATAATTTTATTTTAAAGGGATTTTACTACAAAAGTTACAATAACATTATTTCTTATGCTGACTTGTTACCTAGAAAAAAAGTATTGACAGAATTGGCAACTTATTCGGTAGCATGTGTTTCTTGCCAGTGGCGGGTACCGCTAGTTAGAGAAAGTTTAAGGTGCGATTACCAGCTTATTATTGCGAAGCGCCATTTATAAATATTTTTCCCTAATCTAAATTCGTACCAGGTTTTACCGGTTTCAATATATGCAGTGAATTTTATAACATCCTGTATAAAATGGCAAACCTTACCTATTGAGTCATATAAAATGGTAGAAGCCCAGGACAGCAATGTAAGTGAGGTAATATCGCCTAAACTTGCTGCGATTGGTGTGGCCACATTATCCGGATTGATATGGCAATGCCTGGACAACACTATAACTCCTGCTGTTATCAAGCCCAGAACAAAACTGGCTATCGAAACTGTAATTAAACTACTGGCACATAAAATATACGCGTGATCTAGTTCAACCTCGTTGCTTTTTATTCCACCCATTACAATCGCAACCAGAGCACCCAGGAATCCAACCACAATTGCTTGACACTAAAAGAGAAACATTTATAAATTTACGTAGGAAATTATAGGTCATACATTTAATACAAGATATTTTGCTAAAGCAGTTTGTTCATCGCTTTACATTTACAAAACAAATGTGATACGATTACATAATTTTTATGTAAAATTGTTACGTGAAGTTTAGATTAAAATTATATAAATTTTATGCAATCAGTGTTACATTGCCATAACCTTATGGCCAGGTTCCGCTAGTGCGACGGAAGTCTGCAGCAACCGCATGCAGCAACTGCTGCAGCGGTCGCATTGACGGATTTAATGTGTTTCTTCAGGACCAGTGTTGACAACTCTTCGTCAGTTGCAATAATACAGTTTCCGAAAAAAAAAGTTTGAAAACATCCCTAGTTTTCAAATAACTGTGTTCGGAAAATATTTTCGAAAAAAAGTGCTTTCAAAAAATATGTTTTCGAAAAATTTTCATGAATCAGTTCATGGACAAAAGGTGTGAATAAAAAAATGCCAGAATTTTGGCAAGTTAAGATGACAAACCGTTTTGTTTCCGCAAGAACAGGTTTAGATATTTCGTCTTTTATGAAATAGTATACATTTCTTAGAAATATAAACAATAAAAAAATAATGTAGCACACGAACTTGCCCGTTCTTTTTGGTATATACTTTTGTGTAGCTCGAGATGACGTTGTGCACCCCCCCCCCCCCCAGCGAAATTCTAAATCCGCCTCTGCGATCAACGTGAGGAATTTTGAGGAATTCTATCGAATTTGGTGAGGAAAACGATGGTATGCTGTTGGCAACACTGGCCAGACCAGTCATGCAGCCGCTGCAGTGCGATAAACAACTGGTTTTTGTGTAGGCTTTTAAGTTAATTTGCCAAAATGAGTGGATATAAATTCAACCGTATCAAATGTCCTTGATTGAGTTTGTATCATCGTATAAATATACGATGCTTCACATAAGGACTATAAGGATATTATTGTAAAGGACAACATTTGGAACATCTTGTCATTTTACGAGTAAAAATGGTGAGTTTATGCATGATTTTAATATAAAATTATTAATAATAGAGCAAAAGAAGAAGGAGCAATGATATTTATTGATCCAATATACAAGTTACTGTAATACAAAAACAAATTTAACCACACATGTGTGTTGCTTGGTTTCTATAAACGGTGTTATCTTGTCAATTCACTTTTCTCTCTGCAACAAAAAATTCTTGAAACTCTGTCTTACTACAAATCCTTCTGCATTTGCGTATCCTCCACCTCTTGCTAAAGGTATCATATGTCTTATTTCCGGTGAAGCACCGGCGCGGCGGTAATGCAGATAATTTATTTTACAGGGGATGACTGTAAAAAAAGGTGTTAATCCGAGATACTTATAAAAGAACGAAGAGTGAGGGACAGCTAGGGACTGGATCAGCTGCAACCAAGCGTAACAAGAGGCCGTTAGCAAATTACCTGTCGTTTCTACAAAATGTTCCAGAAGAAATAAGGTAATATAATATAAAATATGAATACTTTTTTTTATATTAAGAATCAACATTTTCGACAATTATTCTTATTTCAACGCGTCATTTTTATAAATTTTGGCATAAGAATACATTGAATTTGAAACAATATTAACTAGAACTGGATTTAATTATTTTGTTTGTTTTCAGAACTGCATCTAATATTTACGAAGATAGTCAAGATAGCCTTTATGACTCGCTTATCGACACAGATAATGTACGAGAAAGCCATAATATCCAAGATGTAGATGATTATGATGCTATAACATCGCCATTGAGTGTAACAAGTACCTCTGCCAGTACTTCTGTTTCAAAACGTTAAAAAAAGAAAAAAATATGGTATAATATAATATTGCTGACATCCTTCTCGATAATAAAAGAGCACGAGAAAAATTATTGAAGCGTTCACCAAAAGAAATGCTCAAGTAACAAAAGATGACGACGTAGATCTATTTTACAAATGCATCGCAATAAGTGTAAAACGTCTCCCAAGCGAAACTACAACATTTAGAAATAGTAAATAACTTTCAGCTTGAAGCAAATCAGTTAAAAAGTGCATCTACGGTACGACAGTCATCATCTGCTCTTCAGTTTAATAGTAGTCATGAACAATACCAATTGCCTGGTACTGAGCTAATTGTAAACAATACTCAAACGCAACATTCACTTATGTTTTCATTGTAGTAAACTTAACGTTAAACTATCGCGTTATTTCTATACGCAGTCCCTGCCATTTTTTAACTAGTTTGCTGGAACAATGATAATAATTAATTGTTTAAAATAAAAGTGTTGATTATTCAAATAAATAAAGGTGCTTACCATAGTGATATGCCTAATTTTTCTTCAGGTGTTATCGGCCGCTGAACCACGCTAGTTGGTGCTTATACTATGTCCGCTTTAATCGCTGATAAAACAGAGTTAAGCTGGTTTCTTGTTAAACGAAAAAAGGCATGAAATTTAACTTCGTCGTCCGGAAGGTGTCTTGTTATTAAGTTAAAAAAGGCACCTTCTCGCTTTCTACTTGCAAAAATATCTGTTGGTCTTCTGGGAACTCTTCTATGGTTCAGATGAACAACCGATTTGACTTCTTCTTCTTAAATCAAGTAAAAAGCTAGAGCCAGTTCCATGTTCACCTCTTGACGCCTTCATCTTAACTGTGGCGTTTTGATGCATAAGAGAAACCACTCACACTGCGTGCGACAGACGCTGCATGAGACTGCTGCAGACGTCCGTCCGTCGCACTAGCGGAACCATGCCTTTAATCTAACATTATAAACCTCTATCTAACCACAATTTTTCAAGACAAAGTAAATTCAAATACCATAATCCAGCGTTTCCCAAACTGTGGGTCGCGACCCACTGGTGGATCGCAAGCTGGATTTTAGTGGGTCGCAAACAGTGTTTAGAAATATGTGTTTAAATCATTTTAATCTAAAGCCTGTTTTTTATTCTGTATTTTTTTGTTCAAAAATTCACGTGGGTCGCAAGAAATTATCATTTTTCGAAGTGGGTCAACAAGCAAAACAGTTACACTTTTACAATTAAGCTTGTCGGTACTGAGAAAGGTACCTATTTAAGTAGAGTAAAGCAGTACCTAGTTAGTAAGTATCAGATGTGTGTTAATTGCTTAGTGTTAGGGAAGTGAAATAATATAAATATAGACTAAGGTGAGTATAAGGGTATTAAGAAAGATGGGGTCCAAAGCTGAAGAAAAATGAGGCAACATCCTGAGTTTGGTTAATATCCTTTACTCTTATATAATAAAAGTTCAGTTAATAACAATAATAGGGGTTGGTGTTTGGGCTGACTCTTTAAAGCAAAATATTTTACTTCTGATTTTCAAATGTCAGGATAAATTTTAAGTAAACCTGACCAATTTAATCCTTATATGTTGTTAGTATTCCGTGAAACAGAACACTTATGGAATCACTTCGGTGTCCGTCTGTCGCAGACGATTTTCTCTGAAATTATTCGAAGTAAAAATTTGAAATTAATCACAGAGATAGAGTGTGGTGCATGGACATTAATATTAGACCCGCACAGCGTATTCCCCATACCACCTGAACGTCCAATACGTAGGCGAAAAAAGTGGATTTGTACGCATCAGGTTCTTAAAAGTCGGCCCCGGTGAGGCACGCGCACGCGGACGTCTAGCAAAAGTGGGTGGACGGCAACTTAGCCATCAGAACCGGGCCGACGTCATTTGAATTTTGCACTTCTGGGTGAAAATGAAGTAGTGTTTGGTTGTGTCTATTTGCGAGCTTTTGATAGTATTTAGAGATTCATTCGTTTAGTGACAATTTTTAGTATTGGTGTTTAGCTTGTGGACAATGGCCGATCAATTAGGGTGTCCAGACGTCCCGATTTTAGACTTCCCAATTTGAAAGGGTATGCCCCGCGTTCCGACACACTTCAAATCGGGGCGCGATTTGTCCCGATTTTTAAAATTTTCTAAAAAATGTATTTTTCAATTATTTAAATTATTTAATCATAAATTTAAGATGTATAGTTTTTAGAGCATCATATACCATATTTCTTACGTTTGAATTTGATAAAAAGTTTATATTTTTGCTTATCGTATGCTCCAGCTGTTCATTTATTAAATACTAGTGCAAAAAAGTAGCGTCCCGATTTCTTGCCCCAAGTCCCAATTTCTAAGCAGCTTTTAAACGCTGATACCCGATTTTGAAGATGTTGGATCTGGCAACCCTACTACATGTAAAGTGTATGATTATGTAATAATAATAATAATAATAATAAAGATGTTTATTTATGCCAATAAAACAATTAAAAATATAAATATAAAAATGATAAACTAAAAAAGAAAACCAAAAAATGACAGTAGTATACTAGTTGGCATAAATAGGTAGGGTTTTGATTTATAAAAAATCATTCTTCCAATCCTACCCTTACTAAATAATTTTTTATATTTTTTTTGAAAGTTATATAGCTTAAGCCCCTCAGACTAGAAGGAATATTATTATAAATTACAGAAGAGGTATATTTAAACAAAGACTTATATTTTTCAGTATGATGTTTAGGTATTTCTATTGCGTTCTGATTTCTAGTATTAACATTATGAATATTATTCCTGAATTCAATTTTTTCAAATAAATATCTTGGTTTCTGAGTTAAAATTATTTTATAAATAAAACAGGATATGTGGATTTCGCGTCTTTTTTCTAATTTAATTAAATTATGTTGGTCAAAACTAGGTGATACGTGATCATACTTTTTTAGCCCTATTGAAAACCGAACACAGTTATTTTGAAGAATTTGTAATTTCTGTTTATCTTCGTTACTGATATTTTTGTGATAAATGATATCACAGTAATCTAATCCACTTAGAATAATTGAATCAACCAGTCTAAGTTTAGTATCGGTATTTAAGTAGTCCTTAAAGTTATATAAAATTCTTAGTTTGTAGTATGCTTTTTTAATTATATTTTTTATATGTTCATGAAAATTAAGATGCTGATCAAAAATTACTCCAAGATTTTTGCCAAATTCGATTGACGGTATCTTAAAACTATTGTTAAGAACAATTTTGAAATCAGAATTATTTTTTATTTTAGTGATTAGTGTTTTAGGACCAGTTAAAATTAAGTTAGTTTTATTTTCATTTATTTTTAATCCGTGATCAGTTATAGTTTTTGAAATATTTAAAATATCCTTCTTGATTAAGGAAATACTATTTTTTAAATCTGTGTACTTGATTGAGTGGTATATTTGAGTATCATCTGCAAAAGCTAAAAGATTACCATGTTTAATAGATAAATGAAAATCAAAAGTGTATATAATAAACAATAAAGGGCCTAATACTGATCCTTGTGGAACACCTCTAGAAATAGGCAGTGAATTTGAAATGTCACAAATGTATTCGTTTGCAATTTTTGTCACTTGTTTTCTGTCAGATAAATAATGTTTGAACCACTGGCAAGTTTTTAGACTAAAACCTATATATTTAAGCTTTGCTAATAACATTTCATGATTTAGAGAATCAAAGGCTTTAATTAATTAATTTAATTTCCTTACAGAAAAAGTGTGGGCAACGTAATTTCTTCGTATATCAGCACAAAGCTTTTAAAAAAAGTATGTTGTATTTATTGTAAGTTTTATTATCAGTAGCCCTTGCTTTTTTCGAAAAATTAAATAACCGGTAGTCGAGAATGAATTAATAATTAACAAGATTGGTCGTCGAATTGACTCGGTCATGTTTTAAATAAGAAGTACTAGGAACTAAAGATAAAAGCTGTTGCTTTTTCCACTCCTCACACTTTTAGTAAAAAGTCGGTAACTTAAAAATTTTAACGACAGTTTTGTATAGCAAGAAAAATCCCAGTTTTAAGACAACAAAATATACCATTTTTATAAAATCCCACTAGTGGGTTACAATTTTATCATTAATAAAAAGAATAATTTCATGTACTTAATAAAAATTAGCATTTATAACTCGACAAAATATTCACATCATAGCCGAGAAGACCGATCAACGAGAAGCGACAATCGGGTTCCCGCCAAAAAAAAGTAGTGGGGTAATACCAGATTACTGTCAAAGCTTCGACCGGATCGGGTAGTCCGGGAGTCGATGACTAGCTTATGTTGACAATGCTGTTGTCTATGTTATTAAAGTTTTTAAGTGTTTATTTTGCTGTCTTGTGTCGTGCAGAAATATGCCTGGAAATTGTTGTGACATTCGCGGATGCAGTACCCAAGAAGGACAAAAAATAAGTATGTTTACATTCCCCAAGAATCTTGAACGGTGAGTACATAAGCACCTTTTCAATATAAGTAGTGTTTACGTATTTTGAAATGTTTAATTTCTTATGTCTTTTCTTAAAATATATAAAAGCAGTACTTACAATAATTGTTTATCATAGCCCCATGGTCCAAGTTTGTAATTTTATTGGTAAATAAGATTATTTTAGTCCCCAGAAAGCTCATTTTCACTACAATTATCTGGGCAAAACATGGTTAAGAAAATTGGGATATATGTACATATGTGTTTTGTAGTTGCAGAAGCTTTTCTAAAGAATTAAGGTAAATGTTTACTATACTTCCATTACCCAAATTTGTATTTTTTTATTATATGTACCTAATTACTTTCCCCCAATAAGGCACTTTTTGGTAAAATCTTATCTCTGGTACAACTGTCTGACACAAAAAATATTTTTAAAAATTCTGTGAGATGTTATATATTATGTTCTGTTAGATGTTCTGTGATATTTTATAGTTAAATGAGCTTTCTGAAATAGTTGGCCTTAAGTAATTGTTACAAAATAGGTATAGCTTCATAACCTAAGTTTGCGTTTTTTGTATAAAACACAATTATTTCTACGGCCAAAAACAGATTTTAAATTAAAATTACCTGGCGCAATGTTATTTTTTCTAACATTTTAGCATTTAAAAGGACAAACTCACTTTTTCTGTAGTCTAAAGCAGGAACAATCTCTAGAATGCTTAAGTGGTAGAATTTTTAACAATAATATCTAAATCTGACACCAGATTTATGTCCACTGATAACACCAGCACACAAAAAAAAAAGTGGTCTGTACATTTGACCAGACCCATCTATCTATATGTATTTTGATGCGCTGAATCCAAATCCGTAGTCCGTTTGGCCCGTACACCCTCAAATTTTGAGTAAATTGCAAAAAACGCTGAAAATGGCTCAAAATTGCGAAAGTGCAGTTATGAAAAAGAAGAAAATTTTAGTGAACTAGATCAAGTATATTTCTTATGTATTTTGATGCGCTAAATCCAAATCCGACGTCCGTTTGGCCCGTACATCCTCAAAATTTTGAGTAAATTGCGAAAAAACGCTGAATATGGCTACAAATTGCGAAAAATTGCAGTTATGAAAATGAAGAAAATTTGATTGAACTAGATCAAGTATGTTTCGTAGGTATTTTGAATCCGAAGTTCGTTTGGCCCGTACACCCTCAAAATTTTGAGTAAATTGCGAAAAAACGCTGAAACTGGCTAAAAATTGCAGTTATGAAAATGAAGAAAATTTTATTGAACTAGATCAAGTACGGTTCTTATGTACAGTAGACTCTCGATATAGTGGACTAATTAATGCACACCCAGTTCACTATATTGATTTGTTCACTATTTCGAGATTGTATATCATTTAATAAAACAATATGACTTGGTGAACAAAACTTTATTTAACTATTGATATAACATAAAGTAATGTGACCATATTTGGTTTAGGAAAAAGCGGGTCAAAAAGCTGAATTTTTTTCCCTCTATCAGATGGGAAAACTTATTAGGTTCACTATTTCGAGGGGCTAGTTGTTCACTCTATAGAGAATGTACATAATGTAAATATTTTTTTGTTCACTACATGGAGTAGTTCACTGTAGGCCATGTTCACTATATCGAGAGTCTACTGTATTTTGATGCGCTGAGATCCAAATTCAGAATCTGTTAATCTCGATCATTCATATATTTTTCAAAAATCGTAAAAAATAGCAATGAAGTAGCAGAAAGTAGCAAAAAATAGTATTGCTCTTATGTACCAATGAGGACTTTTATTACGTATGTGGGAGTGATTTATGATAACATACTCTACAGAAGCCAAGTTACTCACTTGTGTAGACCTGTAGTCGCTTGATGACGATGCCTGCGGGCCTGCCTTCTCACCCTGAACAGACGCCGATACTGGGGTTCCGAATCCCTGCACCGCAAAGCACTTATCGCTTGTGCCTGACATGACGGCATACACGCCGTTAACCCAGGGACGGTTCTGTTGCCCACCGTCACCACGTGGAGGTGCCCTGGTAACAGGCACAAGCAATCAGTCCTCCGAAGTTGAATTGCAAGTTCTAGCTATTTTTCCAAGTTTTTCTCAATGTACTCAAGATTTTGAGGGTATACGGGCCAAACGGACTTTGGATTCAAAATACATACGAAACATACTTGATCTAGTTCAATAAAATGTTCTTCATTTTCAGAACTGCAATTTTTAGCCATTTTCAGCGTTTTTTTTCGCAATTTACTCAAAATTTTGAGGGTGTACGGGCCAAACGAACTTCGGATTTGGATTCAGCGCATCAAAATACATACGAAACATACTCGATCTAGTTCAATAAAATTTTCTTCATTTTCATAACTGCAATTTTTCGCAATTTTTAGCCAATTTCAGGGTTTTTTGCAATTTACTCAAAATTTGAGGGTGTACGGGAAAAACGGACTTTGAATTCAAAATACATACGAAACATACTTGATCTAGTTCAATAAAATTTTCTTCATTTTCATAACTGCAATTTTTAGCCTTTTTCAGCGTTTTTTTCGCAATTTACTCAAAATTCTGAGGGTGTACGGGCCAAACGAACTTCGGATTTGGATTCAGCGCATCAAAATACATACGAAACATACTTGATCTAGTTCAATAAAATTTTCATCATTTTCATAACTGCAATTTTTCGCAATTTTTAGCCATTTTCAGCGTTTTTTGCAATTTACTCAAAATTTGAGAGTGTACGGGACAAACGGACTTCGGATTTGGATTCAGCGCATCAAAATACATATAAATAGATGGGTCTGGTCAAATGTACAGACCACTTTTTTTTGTGTGCCGGTGTAAAGACAAAAAAAGGAACATATTGATAAAATACATTTCCATTTTATGGGACCGAAAAAGCTGGGTTTAGACTTAGCACCCCAGGGTAAAGCGTAGCTCTTTACAAGATTGTTTTAAATTTTATTTTAACTAATTTTTGCTACCTATAGGATGTAGGTCCAATGTCTTTTTTAAAATTTAAAATCTTGTAGCGTTTTAGGCACAGAGAACGAATCATACCTCACAGAAAAATGCAAACTTAGGTTTAATTAATTAGACTTTCAGACAACCTACTTTAAAACACATATCGTTCTAATTTTTTTAAACATCATTTTACTGGTGGTACTACCTCGGTCGAGGAAGAATTCCTCTACCACCTTACAACAGTTAACGATAACAAAATATCCATGGTCGAAGCGGGATTCGAACCTGCGCCCCTCGATTGCAAAGCTGGCGCCGTACCAACTCGGCCACCGGAGACCACCGGATTTATTTTACATGTTGGAGAATTTTCTGTTTTGTTTGACTCCATAAATTGAAAGAACATATTTTTTTACCCAAATCAGTTTTTACAATAATTTTATCTGAAAAAATAAAGAGATTGCACTGCACAATACCTAATTTAGAAAATATTTAAATTGTAAATTAACGTGATTACGCATCTTAGTCAAAATACAGACAAATTAAATTTTTATTTTCATTAGTTCCGAGTAACTTTATTTATAAAACACAACTTAGAAGCGCATTGTATAAAATAACATGTCTAAACAAGTTGTTTAAAACAACACAGAAAAGAAATAAAGATGCTCCAAGCTTCACCTATGATACAATAGCGGAATTAAAATAAATTACCTTAAATTTCCGTAAATTTCCGTAAATTCTCATAAATTCTCTAATATGAATTTTCCCGAGAACATTCTCGTCCTCGGAAATATTTTCGGTAATTTTCCAGTCATTTATTTTTTTTTCTAAAATCATAAATTCTCGAGAATTTATGCTGGGAAATATTCTCGGTAATTTACCGTTCTCCAGAAATATTCTCTTGAGAACATTCTCATGGCACATCTCTACACAGCCCGATATTTGTGAAATCAACATGAAAAGACCTTTACTAAAAGAGCGCCAGAAAAAAAAACGATGCCATTTAGAGGTTTGGGCATTTTATCCGAAAGTGAATCGTTATCCAGATATCTCCATTATTTCAGACTTTATCAGTATTGTATAATAACATTTAGATCAAAGTGTGCAAGAAATATACACTAAACTTTAAATCAGATTAATTTCTTACAATTTCGTATAAAATATAATTTAGTTTCTCAGTGTACAAGCAATTTTTACGCGGTCGTAACATTTTCCTCAGTGTACGATACTGATGATCGTTAAATATTCGTGAACATGAAAGAACAAAGGACTTGCGGTTTTTGTCGCTTCTCGTTGATCGGTCTTCCCGGGTCATAGTGAGTGTATATTTTAATACCTAAATTTTAAAGTACGTTCCTATCTGTCACAAGGCAAGCGTTCTGCAATGCGCAAGTCCGTCGGGCAGCGCCTTTGTTTACTGAGTCAGCTCGGTAAATTTGCCACATTCGCAAATGCTGATTATGTGCTATGTGTTTGTTTGTATATATATATATATATATATATATATATATATATATATATATATATATATATATATATATATATATATATATATATATATATATATATATATATACATATATATATATATATATATATATATATATATATATATATATATATATATATATATATATATATATATATATATATATATACATATATATATATATATATATATATATATATATATATATATACATATATATATATATATATATATATATATATATATATATATATATATATATATATATATATATATATATATATATATGTATATATATATAATGGAAAGCTTTCTTGGCCTATAGGTAACATATTAAATGTAAATGCAAAGATTAACTTCTTCGCTAGTGCAGCAAGAGGGCCATAAAATGAAAAGTAAAAATAATGAGGACTATTTCTGATTCTGGTCTGGGTGCCCTCCTGTATCGCAATTTCTGGGCCCTTACCCTTCATCAGGCAGGCTTACACCCAGGGTGGCTGAAGAACAGACCACATGTTGACCAGAATCAAAGAGAGACCTTATATCCAAACGTTCGAATGGATGGGTAAGATGTAGTGGCTCGCGCCAACTAGTTCACCCAGTGTTGCTCCAAAAATGTTTGGCAGCTAACACAAAACATACTCGTAAGTATATGTCGAATTTCTTCGACAGTACAAATGCACCATTGTACGAGAAAAGAAATTGCGATACAGGAGGGCACCCAGACCAGAATCAAAATAGTCCTCATTATTTTTATTTTTCATTTTACGGCCTTCTTTCTACACTAGCGAAGAAGTTAATCTTTGCATTTACATTTAATATATATATATATATATATATATATATATATATATTATATTGCTGGAAGATTCAAGGTCTCGCCTCGTTTGTTTAGGTTGCCGCTTTTTTCTATTTCGATTGCTTCGCGGATAAGTCTGGTTTTGAAATGGTCTATATTGACTATTTGTTTGCAGCTGTCGAAGTTGATTTTGTAGGATTCCTACATCAAAAACTCCAAGCATTTCACCCAGATCCTAAAAACTGTTAAGCTTGAGGAACACGACATCATAGCCAGTTTTGACGTAAAGTCCTTATAAGTTATACCCCAGTATACCGGTTGATGAAGCTCTGGAACAAATATCAAGAAATGAGTCCTCCCCAAAGCATGTCGTGGACTTAACAAAACACTGCCTAAAAACGCATACTTCTTATTCGATGACTAAATCTCCAGACAGATGGAAAGCGCAGCAATTGGGCTTCTTCGAGAGCTCTGTTTTCGAAGTAGGTCATAAAGAGGTTTGCTATGGCTGGTTGTTACCAGGCCGGTACTCACCAGCCATAGCAAACCTCTTTATGACCTACTTCGAAAACAGAGCTAAACCGAAACTATGGATTAGATACGTCGACGATGTTTTCGTAATATGGTCTTTCGGCAAGGACAAACTCCTGATCTGGATCACTGGATCACCTGAATTCCCGCCACCGAAAAATCCAATTTAGCATAGGGCGCGAAGAAAATAACAGCCTTCCATTTTTAGACGTCCTAGTAACAAAAACAAAAGAAGGAACTCTGCGACACACTGTATACAGAAAACCAACACACACACAAACAGATACCTGAACGCTGAGTCCCATTATCACCCGACTCAAATACAAGCAGTATGCAACATTGATTACAAGATCCATCCGGCTGACAGACGCCCACGGAAAGAACAGGAACTAAACAACATAAAAACGGCTCTGAAACAAAACGGCTACAAAACACAAACAGTAAGGAAAAGATAGGCCCATATCTATACTACCCTACATCAAGGAACAACAGACAGAATCGGGAGAAACCCAAAAGACAAAATAAAACTGGAAAACCAGGTGTCTACAGCATCTCATGTGGGTCCTGCAGCAGACCATACGTAGGACCGACCAACAGGCGAATATCAGCAAGATTAGAAGAACACAAGCTTTGCATCAAGAACAAACAAACATCGTCAGCCCTTGTCCGTCACCAGCTTGAAATAGGACACAAATCAACGTCGACAGCTGCAAACAAATAGCCAACATAGACCATTACAAAACTAGACTTATACGCGAAGCAATCGAAATAGAAAAAAGCGGCAACCTAAACAAACGAGACGATACCTTGAATCTCCAGCAACATGGAAATCTATCATTAAGCCAATGGAACCGGCTAACATGAACGACGGCCGAGAAACAAGTAAACCCAAACACAGCTCCTAAGAAGACCGCTCAGGGGGGCGGAGCCAACGCCGGCCAATAGATACGACCTAAGATCGAAGCGATCCACTATAAAACCACGCACTGCGGCTGCCACCCTCAGTTTACTTCGTCTGCAAGTTCAAATAGAAACGGGCGGATGTATTCCCGGATTAACCACGACACACTAT